>RXID01014447.1:0-600000 GCA_005019695.1 Trichopus zeylanicus subsp. travancoricus
GACCGCCACCATGGCACCGACCAGCCCGTTCACTGACACCCACGACTTCAATTGCTTGTGAATCCTCCCGACCAGAAACTAAAAATCACCAAAATGATGACGAAGTCGTGGATTGAAAAAGAAAAATAAAGAAAGATCTAGGGTTTCAGAATGCTTGTAGGCCGGCACGGGATAAGTGAGAGACCAGGGGCTTCTTCTTGTCATTGTCCTTGCTGGCCGCGGTCATCTTGCTCTGTGCTGGAGCAGCTCAGGAGCTGGAATCGAAGGAGGGAGGATGATGAGCTATGCACTGGAGCAGCTCAGGAGCTGGAATCGAAGGAGGGAGTTCGACGGCCAACGAATCAACAAAGTGCCATTGTAAACGAAGGCGCGTAGTAGATCAAGGGAAAATGTTAGGAACGCACAGAGATTATTAAGAAGTGATGGGAGATAGATAGACGTAGGGGAAAAAGCAAGGAGTGGTATAAAAAGCGTAGAGCACCATCGAGCTAATGAGCGACGTACCGCACCTCCTTTATACGAAACATATTCTACAGCAACTCAAAATTCAGGAAAATGGCACTGAAGTCATAATAGAGAATATTGTAGACTAGGCAGTAGACCGAGATAAGTGAAGAAACACTAGACTAGCCCTGATACAAAAAATATTCGATGGCGGCCACAATGGGCTCTGCACTGGAGCAACTCAGGAGCTAGAATCGAAGGAGGGAGGACGACGAGCTCTGCGCTGGGAAAGGTAGCTCAGCTAGAATCCTGGGGGAGAACAGGGAAGTAGCTGGGAAAGCTGCAGGAAATAACAGGGAAAACAGAGAAAGGGGGAATCCAGCGGTGGGTCCCACCGCCGAATTCCTCTAGAAAACATGTTTTCCTACCCTTTCACCAAGGAAAAAAAAGCTGGAATCAGGAGCAGCTGAAATCGTGGGATTCCCTCGATTCAATTTGTGGGAATCAAACCAAACATGGGAATGGAGGGAATTGGCTCTCAATTCCCTCCATAACCTCGATTCCGGGTTCAGGGAATCGAACCAAACGGCCCCTAAATAGAATGTAGTGTATCACAATATTCCATTAGGAGCATGAGGAGTGTCATGGCGTATCAATTAGATGTAACAAATGATTACTAGTACAAGAATAAAACAAGTACCTTCTTCCTACACTAAAGTCTAAAGAGGGAATTATATGTGGTAGGTGCATCCCTTCTGAAACGGCATGTTTGGTGATGCCCATGCCAAAGCACATGCAACCATGCACGTTCCATGAGGTTCAACCCAATTGGAGGCTGAAACTGTTGCACAAAGTTTTTCTCTAGGCGCATGCTATGGCCAGCATTAAAATACCCACCTGGACCTTATCATTTTCAGTTGCATTAAGTTTTCCAATGCTCCAACAGAGCCTTTTTAACCTTCTTGGATGAGAAATCTTAACATAATTCAGAACATAACACCATATCATTCAAAATACAGAAATCCTTCATAGAAGTCAAAGAAATCTATAGAAAATTCAAAGCACCAAAGAGAAACCCATACTTCGATGTGCAATTTCGCACCCATTACATGTATTTAGAATCAAGAACAGAGATCACCTATAGCGCCCAAATCAAACAAATGGAAAATTTCGAGAACTATCTCAATAGCAAAGGAAAAAAAGAATTGAGAGGAAAAAACAAAGAATTCATAAGAAAGAAAAAAGAAACCCATGCTTACCATTCCCAGGTTGCTCCAAAAAATATAAAAATAGAAAGAATTGAAAAATTGAAAGGAAAAGAAAACCCTAATATTTAGAATCAAGATTATAGATCATATGTGGTAGCCAAATGCAATCAACGAGAGCTTTGAAGAACTATCTCCATAGAGACTAGAGACTGTATTTATATGTTCTCATTGTTAGATAACATTAATAATTTATTGGATTTCACAAAATAAAATAAGTTAATTTTTGTATAGAATTTCTACTCCAAAATAACAATTTGATCACTTAATGGAGTTAAACAATCCCAAACAGCTCATAAGTTTTTCATAATAAGCTAAATACCAAAATCAAATACAAAAATGATCAAAAAAACCAAAATGTGCCTTACCTCCTGCCTGATGGATAAATTTCACCTCAAATTTGTACTCAAGGGGGTTGATGTAGTGAACCACTACTAATACGCTAAACTAACATGAATAACCTATAAATAATATGACAAAATTAAAAATTGATGAATAATTTAGTTATACAAACCACTTACTATGCCATTCAGAGCAATCATAAAGAAAAATATTACTTTATAAAGAAGATAAAGAAAATAATACAAAAAAAACCAGAAACAAAATACTAGTACTTCATATCAACGGATAGACGTATTTTGCAATATTGACAAACTAAAAAAAAAAAATAGCAACTAAGATGTGCCATCAGAAATATCATGACTGCAACCAAGATTATCTAAGAACTACACAACATCTTGAGAGTCAAAAGACAAAGGTAGCATAAATCTGAAGCATTCATAGCATTCCAATAGCCAAGCGAAAAGACCATTTTGTGTGTAGCCGATAGCGAAACTCAAGTTGCATGTCCTATATGTGAGATGAAGAAAGTTATCGAGTAAAATAAATTGATGATGAGCAAGGACCACAAGTAGAACTCTCATCTAGCAATAAATATTTCTAGAGCAAGCTTGCTAGCCAACATTGACTGAATAACCTTATTTATGGATATAAATAAAACCATGATGTCTACCTAATGGCAGTAGATCTAGGATGTTGCCCTCTCTGGACCTTACCATTTCTGGTTGCAGAAAAATTTCTGATGTGCTAACAGAGCATTTTCATCCTTCTTGCACAAAAATTTTATTTCAAAATAGAGCATCACATAGAAACCCATACTTATAGCTTGCATTTTCCTACTCTATGTCATTCAAAGTCAAGAACAAAGTTCATCCAGAGCAGCCACAACAATCTACAGACATTTCAAAATATTATGGAGAATCCATACTTATCATCATGCCCATATTACTCATTAAAAATAGGCACAAAAAGAAAAGAAAATAATTTTGTACTTATAATTGCAAATCTTAGCAGCCAAAATAATTTGCAGTCTTCAAAAACAACATGAAGAATCTGAGCAGCCAAAGCAATCTACAACAATTTCAAAACACCAAGAAGAATCCATACTTATCATGCTCAGATTGCTTAGAAAGGGACAAAAGGAAAAGAAAAGAAACTCACACCATCTTATCGTTTGAAATCTCCAACTGATTCCACATCATTCAAAATCAAGAATAGAGATCATGTCACATTGCCCAAATGTAATCAGTGTGAACTTTCAAGTACTATCCCAATTGAGAAAAAAGAAGAGAGATAGAGATCAGAGAATTTGCAAGAAAGAGAAAGAAGCACACCTAATACCCCAACGATCCAGACCAATTTCTAAGTACACATTAAAGTGGATTGAACAGGAGACCGAAAATTTGTAATTTAATAGCTCCAAATTCCTTCAATTGCTCCAATCTTGGTAGAAAAACTACACAAGAACAACGATCACACACAGTTAGGTTCTATGGCAATGGTCCTACAAAACAAGCAATATCTTGAAAAAAATAGAATTCGCAAAAAAAGTGAAAGAAACCCATGCCTAATAGCCTGGTGATATCAGACAAGAGGTCCAAAAAATGGGTACTTTTAGAGCTCCAAATTCCTTCAGTTGCTGCAACGTTTGAAGCAAACTTACAAAAAAATAAAATTCACTCACGGTTAGAAGACAATGTCATGCTCTATGGCAATGGATATAGAAAACAAGTAAAGCAATATCTTAAGAAAATCCAAAACAATGACAATCCCTTATGAAATTTCCAATCAATCCTAGACAAAAGACAATCGAAATCACAAAAATCAAACTTAAACCCACAAAAATGGTTTACCAATAGAGCTCCAAATTCTTTCGATCACTCCAATCCCTATTCAAGAAACAGACTACCAACCGAACACAACAACAAATCAATTCAAAGTCTAAAATAACCTCTTTCATATTAAGATTAGAATAGAAATCCAAGCTCATTAGCTCAAGAAAAAAATATGAAACCAATTTTTAGAAGGCAAAATCCAAGGAACCAGATCTCTCAAATGCCGCTCTATAACCAAATCAACTCATTGTTCTCATATGGAAGAATCACAATGAATGAAAGCAATATCTTAACCTAAACAATGTGGTCAGAGAAACAAAAGTATAGAGACTAAAGTGGATCCCTACATAAACTCCAATCAGTCCATAACAAGACAATTTGCAACAAAAAAGGCTGATTTCAGCAAAGCCACAGAAAGGTCAAACTAGTTACTCGATGGGCTCCAACTTCATCCAATGGCTCGGAACCCTAGCAGCAAAACCATAGAAAGAACACCAATCATAACTTTTAAGAAGACAAAATCAAAAGGAATCTAAAATCAACAAGAACAAGAGGAAAAAAAATAATCAGAGATCGAGAAAGAACCCTTACATTCATCCAAACATATGTTATGCTGCAATGGACCTCCAAAGAAACAAACTGATGCCATGAGCTTCAGAGGAGAGAAATGAAAATGTATATAATCATTTTGATAGTTAAAGTAGTAGGGCAGTGAAATCGACATAGTTGCTTTTTTAAATTTGTAAAAATAAGAATTATACAAGCAAATGTCACCGTGTAATTGTGTCCGTTGTTTTTAGGCTCACTGAGAACAATTATAGCTCTCACTCTTCTTTTGAAGAACACCATGCACAAGTAAGTGTAGACTTTATTTTCTAAAAAAATGTTCCAAATCATCTTAGGAGCAAAATGCTAAAGTTTTATTCTTGCAGCACATGAACTAAATTCTCAGTATACAAAAACTCACTGAATACTGATCACCCAACTAGTTCATCGCTGACTTGAAGATATAAATAACTCTTGAAGAAATTTGTTGGCATATTTACATAGATAAAAAATGGAAAATGTTCACAAGGATAGTGAATATTGATTCTACAACATTATTTTGATATTAAAGCACTAACAGCATCCAAGCAGGGAAGTAATGAAACTTCACAATTTTTAGAAACATGACTTATAGAGAACCACATATTGAGGTTCTATAAGAGGCAAGATTCTATTCCTGATTACTTGAGAATTCACAATGGACATGAAAAATGCAAAAGAAATATAATGCAAATATACATGAAATGTTTGAAATTAGGTGGCAATCGCTAAGTGAAATAGTTGTACAAAAGTAAGTGAAAGAGTTGTATAATAGAAGACCTAGATGCTAGACTCACCCAAATTTCTTGTTTGAAATCCCTACCTAAACTCTCAGGATTTAACCTGCGCATATATTAGCCATTGATACATAAAACCCAAACAAGTATTGAAATAATCATTCTTGTAGGTGCCAAAGTTCTTTTCAGCAATTGGAAAGGCCAGTGTTTCAAAATTAAGTGCCTTATGGTCAAAAAATATATTGACTATAAACATGAGAAACATCGGCCTTGTATATCCATTATGTAGTACTAGGTTGGTCAAACACCAACTCACTAAGGTTTGTATATTACTAGTTGCGAGCATGTTTCAGTGGATATATGTATATATTTTTGATCTAATTCTTATGCAAAACTCCAACTTTTGGCCTGTAAAAATCATGTTAATTTGTTCTACATGGCATATGCTATTGAGTTGAACAATTACTAACTAAAATACTTATTGCAGTTAAGTTAAGAGAAATATATCTTCTCTAAGCTAAAGCTCGAATTCAGAACAATAAGTTTCTCTTATCAATATTTTCATACCATCTTTAATTTGTGCTAGGCTGCAGTGCTTCGTGAACATCTACATGCTGCAAGGAATGATAAATGCCTCTCACTCCTTGACTTATGTGTTTTAAGCGAAGATAGCAAATGAAATACATGGATAGTAGTAATTATATATCATTCAAATGCATAACAAAGAATTACCAAGCAAGCAAGGACAACATTAAATCATTTAGCAAATCCTTCCATTTGGCCTGCTCAAATCCAATAGCTGTTGAAGAATATAGGCTCGGATCAGGGACCATTAGGCTTAGAATATAGTTGTAGCAAGTACCCTCCTATACTAGAAGTCACATTTTAGTATCATCACAACCCAATAAAACATATCTAAAAAAAGAGCATGGAATCAGGTCATGAGTTAAGCCCAATAGGAGTCTAATTAGGGTTTCAAAGCTGCTGAAGTAGCATATCAAATAGAGAGCAATTCTAGGATTTGTAAGGAACTGAATTACTTCGTAGAAAAGTAGAGAAGCAAGCTCTTTCACCATTCAAGTGAAACTCTAGTTGTCAAATAAGATTTAGGAAAAGCAACAATAGTTAATGCCCTAATTGACACACTCCCTAGTTAGAACACTTGCCCTCTACATCTTAAATTTTAGACCTAATTTTTTATTCAATCTTGAGCTTTAAGAGTTCATAAATTTAAGTATTAACTGCAAAAGAGTTAAAAATCCTATTAAGTATTGGGATATGTAAAATGCTAGGTGTCATGTGAATTGTTAAAGAAGAAAAGTTTGGCGTAAAGTTTTAAGCATTCAAAATAGATTAGAGTTATTATCTTGAGTGTTAAATGTTTAGAAAATCTTTAAAATAGAAAAAGTGAGAGAACAAGAAGTAAAAAAATACAAAACAATACGTAAATATAATGAGAATAGAAAAATATAAAACATCAATTAGATGCAAAGAAGAATGAAACAAAAAATTATGAGAGGATGAAATATAAAACATAAAACCCGATACAAATCAAAATCAAGAAATAAAACATATAAAAGATAGAAAAACATAAAATTAAGATAATTAAAATAGAAAGAGACAAAATTAAAGAAGGATATAAAATAGGAAATATAGAAGCAAAAGAAAATATAGAACATAAAATAAAATAAAAAATAAAAAATAGAGACAAAAATAAAGTTATTAAACCAAAAATAAATAAAACTGAAAATCAGTAAAAAATAAATAATTAAATATAATTCAAAAAATAGAGAAGAAGAAAATAAAGATATAAATAAAAATAAAATATAAAATATAAAATAAAATAGAGACATACGTAGTAGTAGGAGCAGAATATATATACAACAACAAAAAAAAGATGGAGAGAAGAAGAAAATAAAATAGAAAGTTAATCAAAAAATGAAATTATAAAACAAAATATAGAGTAGCAGAACAAAAAATTAATAAAAAATGATTTTATAAAACAAAATATAGAGTAGAAGAATAAAAAATTAAGAAGAAAATACAAAACATAAAATTAGAAAAACTTAAGATAAAAAGGAGGAGGATAATAAGAGAAACAGTGCAGGTTAATATAAAACCGAATATGTAAAATAGAAATGGATAAAAAAAATAAGAATAAAGAGAAGAAATTACAAAATAGAAGACAAGGAACATATAAAATAGATATTAGGAGAACAAAAGGAGTGTACAATAAAAAATATAAAACAAAAAGGTAAGAAAAAAATATATAATAACATTAAATATAAACTAGAAGACCAAAACTTAGAAAATTTAAAACAAGAATAAGAACAAAAGAGAAAAGGATAATAAAAACAAAAGAATAAAATAAAAGACAATAAAATATTAAATAAAAAACTTTTAAAAGACAGAAAAAAATAGAAGACATAAACAAAAACATAAAATAAAAATTAATAGAAAAAGAAGAGCAGAACATAAAATTAAATATAGAACAAAAAATTCAGACAATAAATATATAAAATAAATAATTAACAATAAACCCGAAAATTGAAAAGAGAATAAAAAATATAAAACATAAAAAATACAGAAGAAAATTAAGAAGAACAAGAAGAACAATAAGAAGCATATAAAATAGACAAATAAAAAATTAAGAGAAGTTATGAAACAAAAAGTTAATCATAAAACAAAATTAAGAAAAGAAGAAGCCACAAATAGAAGAGAAAGAACATATAAAATGAGTGGACATAAAATCCTGTCAATAGGATTTTAACGTCAATCCTATTAGGTTATAAAACTATTGGATTTATCTAGAAATTAGTATAATTGATAATTAAAAAATCGGTCTATAATAGTATCATAAAATTTACTAATAGTCTGGTTCAGTTTAGTTTAGAGTTTAGGATTTAGGGCTTATGGTTTAGAGTTTAGGATTTAGGGTTTAGGGTTTAGGATTTATGTTTTAGGGTTTAGGGTTTAGGGTCTATATTTTTGAATTGGGCCAAATTAAATTGCTAGTAAATTTTGTTACACCATTATAGACCATTTTTACTAATCCCTAAATAAAGATAACAATTTAAAACCTGATAGCATTAAGATTAAAATCCTATCAATAGGATTTTATATCCACTCAATATAAAATAGATTTTAAGGGAACAAAAGGAGTATACAACAAAAAGTGTAAAATAGAACACTATGATAAAAACATATGAAAAATAAAACTAAATATACCTAGAAGACAACACTTAGACTTTTGGACAAAAATGAGAAAAAATAAGAGACAAAATAAAAAAAATAAGAAGATAAAGAAAAATAATTTTAAAATAGAAGATATAAAGAAAAATATAAAAGAAAAATTAATAGGAAAAAAAGAGCAAAATATAAAATAGAAACTTGAGACAAAAAATATATAAAATGTAGAATTAGCTACAAATAGAGAAATGAGAAAGAGAAGATATAAAAAAATAAAAAAAATAGAAAAAAGAAGAATATAAAATAAACAAATAGAAAATTAAGAGAAGGGATGAAACAAAAAGTTAATCATAAAATAGAAATAAGAAAAAAAGAAACCAGAAAATTTTATACTTGAGAGAAAATTAAAAAGAATTTAAAGATATAAAACAGAAAAATAAAAAAATTAAGAGAGGAGGAACAAGATACAAAATAGAAAAGTAAATAAAAAATATAAAAAAAAATTAATCATAAAATACAAAACAGAAAATTATGTACAAAAGGTAAACTTAAGAAGTAGAGGAAGAGAAAAATTAAGAATGAGAATTTGAACATATAAAAAAAATAAAAATTAAGAGAAGAAGAACAAGACGTAGAGTAGAAAAATAAATAAAAAAATATAAAACAAAAAATATGGTACAAAATAAACCTAAATATAAAAGAGTAGAAGAATATAAAGAAAATAAGATATTAGACAGAAAAATAAAAAATATCAAAAAATAGAAAAGACGATAACTAAAAAGTAATATAAAAAAGAAACCAAAACACGAAATCATTTTGTCAAAAAAAAAATTAAGGAGAATTTAAAGATATAAAACAATAAAAAGAAAAATTAGAGGAACAAGATGTAAGATACAAAAGTAAATATGAGTTATTGTGACTTAAGATAATTTTGGATGATCTAAGAATTAAAAGAGGAGCTGTGAGGTTGTATTGTGACAACAAGTCAGTTGTAAGGATTGCTCAAAATCTAGTTCAACATGACAAGACAAAGCATACTGTGGTGGATCGACATTTCATTAAAGAGAAGTTAGATAATGGTCTTATCACTATTCCATATATGCCTTCCAAGAATCAATAAGCTGATATATTAAGCTCCTCCAAGCATCACAAAAACCAGAATGAGTGTACCAATAGTATGTAGTGATAAAACTAAATAAACATAAAATGTCTAGGGTTTTAGGATTGAATAGAGACTAAAATATAATAGATTTAAACTTGCAAAATGATCAGAATAACATATCTTGAACTTTTAGATTCCTCTGCTTCTTCTAAAGAAATAGGACAAACCTTGGTGCACATTAAGTCCTTCCACTTCAGGTGAGTGATCAACATCTTTGTGATCTCCTTCTCTTCCTTTTTTGCAAACCAAAGCCTCACTAAGAAGAATCAAAACTTAATTAGCAATTGGTTTTTGAGTTATGTGCATAATTTTCTAAAAAAGAACTCAAATACTATTGGTAATACTGTGCATTGAAACCTTTATAAGAATCTCACAGCATCTATTGCTATTAGTGTCATGTAATTAAAAGTTCATGTGATCAGGAAGGAGAGATTTTCAGATATAGTGATGTCCCTATTAAGATCCTCATATGCAATGACAGATCACAACAACAAAGAAGATGAATACAAATGCCTGTAAGCAACATAAATGTTATCCAAAAATAACTCGAGGCCTCTTGGACCCCAATTAGCTTTAGTAAACAGATGAGATAGTCAAAAAAGTCTAGCTAATAGCAAACCCCGATTGATACCTACTGATAACTAAATAAAGGCTGCATCCTTTAACAATAATCTTTTGCTAATAACCTCTGCACTCAGAAAAGACCACAAAACAGAAAATCCTAACCTTTATTTATTGAAAACTAGAGCAAGAATGCAACCTTTGCCAATAATCTCGTGACATCAAAGTAGTATTTACACAAGAAAAACACAGAAATCCAAAGCACAAAAAAGCAGAATGATCACAAAATAAAAATAATTATTAAAAGAACAAAAAACAAGAAGATAGCTCAATGATTTTAGAAATCATATTACACCATAATCAGTAAATACATTATGTATACCTATAATGTGTGGAATTGCCAGTTTTTTCAACTGCTTTTACTTTTGGTACTTCCTTTCTATGTCTACTTTGAGCAAACCTTTCCCAAGTATTTCCTTTCTTTAATGTAGCTTGCAATGCTGCCTTTGCCCGAAAGTATGCTATGTGCTTTTGATAAAAGATACTGATAACACTGGCATCAAACCTACATTTTGAATGACACAAGTGTACAAAAATTAAGAAAAACCTTTGTAAGCTTCGCCGCACTGTCTTCAAGAGAGGTAGTTGGTGTTTTTGCTTGAAATCTTAATCTGGACTTTGGGCTGTGAGGACCGATAGATTCATCATGCTCTGATCGAAAGACAACCGTACCATTGATAGATATGTCTTCAGCAGAAGTGAATCTACTTGCAGGCTACACAATCAAAACTATAAAGTGAATCAATCAAAACAAAAAGTGCCACTGCTTAATAAAGCACTTCATTCAATTTAAATGGTTTGTCGTGGTGCTCTGATTGTGAAATGGTGTATGTTCAGAATGCTTTGAACCTCGTAAAATAATAGTTTCTGACCCACTCACAGATGGGTAATCCTGGAAATTGACTGCTCAAAAAAAGATGATAGAATGGTCAGGGAAAAAAGAAGTAAGAGAAAAGATTTTACGTTATCTAAAGAATTTTCAAGGCCCTCGTCATTATCTTCCTTTTCAGCTTCTTTCTGCACAAAAACTTCAGAGGTTCAATCATCAAGAGAACTTTTAGATCCTCACATCCAAAGATTTACAAAGTCATTAGTCTTTGTAGGTAGAGTAGGATTGGATGAAGCATCGGACTTTTTCTCTTATTTCAATGGCTGGTGACTTTAGAGTACTACAAATAGTTCCTGTACCCTGTAACTCATTTGTTTGAATAGTTCCTGTACTACATAAGTCACGGGTGCTGACAGGTCTTGTACCCAGTGATTCGCCTGCATGGATTGTTCTTGTACCTTATGCTTTGCCCATGACCAAGCCCCAGCCACTACTCCCGAGATCCTTTCCTTGGCTAACTCAATCACAGAGTAAATAAGAATCAAGATAAAAAAATATTCAGCAGGAAATAGGCTTATGATATGGTAGGGAAGGAGACATGGCAGATGGCAACATATTAGAGATGTCTAACTACGAAAATATGCAACATAGAGCATATCTCCCTACTTTGGATACAATCATTCTTCTCAAGTACACACATATAGCCTAGTAAAACCAATTTGGTTCAAATATCCATCTGAGTAGACCTGTTTGTCATGCATCAAGGTACAACATAGATATGTGTTCATTGATGATTGGTTGAAAATGGACCGCAGAATTGGATGTAAAACAACTAAAAGCACATAGCATACCTCAACCTTGGTGTTCCATCACATGATTCTTTGGCCACTCTCACAGTGCTTGATGTATTCTCAAAAGCCTTCTGCCCATTTCCCTGGGTTTCTATTCATTCTTTGCCTAAGTGAAGCTTTGGGTGTTCTCTGATTCAATTAATTATGGCAAATAATCAGAAAAAATTTAGAACTCTCAAATGAATGAAAAGAATGATAACATCTCCATAAAAAGGTTGTCTAAAGTAGGAATGAAATCTACCACCTTATTCTCTCCAAAAGCCTTGTGCTTTTCTGGGCATTCCTAATGAACCAATGGTGGAGAAGTTCCTTGTCACTTGGCCTCTGAAATCAGTATGGTGACAAAAGTTAAAATAGGAAACATGATATGTATAAAAGACATGAAGGTTATGAGCTGAAGAAATATTAGACAACAAATTTTATTTTAGAGGAAGGTCATGATCTGAGCATGCTTGGCAATTATTTGACTATCTCACTCGATGATCCATACCAGAAGTATCTACAAAGAAGAATTTAACAAAACTAAAATTGCCCAACACATGAAATAGGTGTGTTTCTATTAATAGATTTTACAACAGTTAATATACTTAAATAAAAAAAAACATAGAGCTTAACCATCAACTATCCATTTTAGTATAGAAACCACATGATAACATATATCATAGTTATCACCACAGGTGAAATGAATTGAAATATAAATGATAATTGCATCTTTAGATAGAAGTAATTGATTTAGAAAGAGAAGACAATGTCGTACTTACTCTAGGGAAGCCTATTGTAAGATTGAAAATTACTAATATTTTTAAGAAATAAAAGGACACCTCAGAAGGGATTTTTCTTAAAAAACACAGAGAAACAGACTCTTTGAAAGGTTTAGAGAAGTGGTCGTCCAGCTGCACAAAATAATCAAATCTAGTCAATTCAGAAAACCACAAACCAACATTACCAAGCAACAAAAGCTCCACAGATGACAAACCTAGGGTGGATTTTCCCTAGCTACCACGAAAAGAACTCTCATTGGATGGAGATCTGCTTAAGGGGGCTGACTTTTGCCATCTCGATAGCTCTAATGCCTAAATATTAGATATCTTCCAGAATTGCACAAAATAGAAGAACCTGTATGATGAGATTTTTCAAGGATTAATGATGCAACCAAACAGCTTCTGTCATAACTTCTCATTGTATCCATCTGAATTCTAAATGACCTCTAGAGCCATCCAAAATGGGGTTCCAACAAATGTCTGCATCGGCTATACATCATTATGGATCAACCCAAGGAACAACAGAATTGGTCTTCACATTCAAAATTACATATTATTTCACCATTTTAACTAAAATAGTTCATATAGCATCCATCATAAAACTAGAATACATTATGAAATGAACTTAGCCGCATAGGGAAGCTTTTTATAACTGGTACAGATTGAATAGCAGTGCAAATTAAGTTTCAAAGAGTGGCAAATACGATCCGCGATGGGATTCAAAAATGTTTACCCAGCTAGCTCAAGAAATTTCATGTAATTTTAATGGCAACAAAACTTAGAACTGGACTTTATCAATAGAACTATACTTGGTATTTGATTTTGTTCTGATAAAGATTACACTTTAGAAACTAATGTTTAGGGGTTGACAACAGATGGTAACCTTCTCAAGATCCCATTCTATGTGGGGAGGATTTAGGGTTGAATTGACCTGATAGGATTCACTTTAACAATTTGGATCCATCCAGTAAGATTCAGCTTGAATGGTTTGGATTTTCAATTTGGAGTTTCCATCTTCGTAAATGATCCACTAAGATTCACCCAAATCCTCCAAGTAGGATCCTAGGCTCACTATATATAGACCAAAATTAAGCTTGGAAAAGGTTTAGGATTACATTTGCCTTCAGCTGATTATTGGGTTTGAACTAGGTTCGAAAGCAATTTCAAGCCAATCGTGGGTGGTCGAGATCAATTTCAAGCCAACCTACGGCATATGTGAGCAATTCCAAGTGAATCATGGGCATGTGGAAGCAATTTCAAGCCAAATAGAGGCAATCTAGTGCAGTTCATGCCAGTTGGTGATCTTCGAAAGCAATTTCAAGCCATCCAAGGGTATTTGGAGGCAATTTCAAGCAATCCAAGGGAATTCAGAGCCAATTTCCTGTGCTCGAGTAGCGTTCGGTAACAATTGTACGCCATCAACGGGTGTTTAGGAATAATTTCAAGCCAATCGTAAATATAGGCATTCGACTATAGTAAAACAACAATTTCCTATTCTTTCAAACTAATAATGAAAGAGCTAAACACCTTCCAAAAAAAATACATTGGCCAAGATAAATACCTTCCAAATGTTGCTTCAATCAGTGGCAGCTATAAAGGATAGTGTGAGCAAAAAATAATCCAAGAAATGTCCTTTGACCATTGGCCAGTGCTGCAGGTGCAATCAGAAACAAAGCCTTCAACAACACCTCGATGGAAGCCAAATAACATATTAAAGTAATGGTGAAAGACACTTAATTGCAGTAACAAAACCCATACAACACATACCTTGCTGTTAGTATGAACCTCCATTCACCAAGCACCATCAACCAATTTGTAAATTCAAGAAATATATATTCCAACAGAATTGAAGACACTAAGTTTATCTTCTCGGTACTTCATAGGCAACCTTTCAAATATCTTGACATGGAAGACAAACTAGTTATTGATAACTACAACAAAGCAAACATGGATAAAATAGCACAAAGTGTTAAGGGTTAAGAACACTCATAGATGAAGACAAATTGAGTGTATCTGAACTGGCATTTTAGAGATAAGATATTTTGCACAGGCGAAAAGAAAAATGGAACAACTAAAAAAATGGTTGTCTAAGAAATTTGGATATAGAAATGTACCATGGAAAACCTAACAACCTGTCAGGATGCTCAATAAGCATCACCTCAAGAATTTCTAAATATACTAGGTGATCCTTGTTTGAAAACTTTCGAACCTGCAAATGAAGATCAGAGGAGCACAAAAGATATTAGGATAAAACAAATTTACTTGAAATAAGAGATAGAAAGGTAAAAAAAATGTAAAAATTGGTCACCCCGCAAATAATCATCATCTCAAACAATTCAAAACATAATAATATAATAAGCAAGGTTTAATATTCGATAGTGAAACTCAAGTTGCATGTCCTATATGTGAGATGAATAAATTTATCGAGTAAAATAAATTGAGGATGAGCAAGGACCATAGGTAGAACTCTCATCTAACAATAAATATTGCTTGAACAAGCTTACTAGCCAACATTGACTGAACAACCCTATTTATGGATATAAATAAAACAATGATGTCTACATAATGGCAGTAGATCTAGGATGTTGCCCTCTCTGGACCTTACCATTTCTGGTGGCAGAAAATTTTCTGATATGGTAATAGAGCATTTTCATCCTTCTTGCACAAAACTTTTATTTCAAAATAGAGCATCACACAGAAACCCATACTTATAGCTTGCATTTTCCTACTCCATGTCATTCAAAGTCAAGAACAAAGTTCATCCAGAGCAGCCACAGCAATCTACAGACATTTCAAAATATTATGGAGAATCCATACTTATCATCATGCCCATATTACTCATTAAAAACAGGCATAAAAAGAAAAGAACAATTCCATACTTATAATTGTCAATCTTAGCAGCCAAAATAATCTACAGTCTTCAAAAACAACATGAAGAATTTGAACAGCCAAAGCAATCTACAGCAATTTCAAAACACCAAGAAGAATCCATACTTATCATGCTCAAATTTCTTAGAAAGGGACAAAAGGAAAAGAAAAGAAACTCACACCATCTTATCATTTGAATTCTCCAACCGATTCCACATCATTCAAAATCAAGAATAGAGATCATGTCCCGCTGCTCAAATGGAATCAGTGTGAACTTTCAAGAACTATCTCAATTGAGAAAAAAGAAGAGAGATAGAAATCAGAGAATTTGCAAGAATGAGAAAGAAGCACACCTAATACCCCAACTATCCAGACCAATTTCTTGAGTACACATTAAAGTGGATTGAACAAGAGACCAAAAACTTGTAATTTAATAGCTCTGAATTCCTTCAATTGCTTCAATCTTAGTGGAAAAACTACACAAGAACAATGATCACACACAGTTAGGTTCTTTGGCAACGGACCTACGAAACAAGCAATATCTTGAAAAAAATAGAATTCGCAAAAAAGTGAAAGAAACCCATGCCTAATACTTGGCGATCCAGAGCAATTGCCTATTGGAGTATATCAGACAAGAGGTCCAAGAAACGGGCACTTTTAGAGCTCCAAATTCCTTCAATTTCTGCAACCTTTGAAGAAAACTTACAAAAGAACAAAATTCAATCACAGTTAGAAGACAATGTCATGCTCTATGGCAATGGACGTAGAAAACAAGTAAAGCAATATCTTAAGAAAAACCAAAACAATGATAATCCCTTACAAACTTTCCAATCAATACAGGACAAAAGACAATCTGAATCACAAAAATCAAACTTAAACCCACAAAAATGGTTTACCATTAGAGCTCCAAATTCTTTCGATCGCTCCAATCCCTATTCAAGGAAAAGACTACCAACCAAACACAACAACACAAATCAATTCAAAATATAAAATCACCTCTTTCAGATTAAGATTGGAACAGAAATCCAAGCTCATTAGCTCAAGAAACAAATATGAAACCAATTTTGACAAGACAAAATCCAAGGATCCAGATCTCTCAAATGCCGCTCTAAAACAAAATCAACTCACTATTCTTGTATGGAAGAATCACAATGAATGAAAACAATATCTTAACCTAAATAATGTAGTCAGAGAAACAAAAGTATAGAGACTAAATTAGAAGCCTACATAAACTCCAATCAGTCTATAACAAGACAATTTGCAACAGAAAAAGCTGATTTCAGCAAAGCCACAAAAAGGTCAAACTAGTTACTCTAAGGGCTCCAACTTCATCCAATGGCTCCAAACCCTAGCAGCAAAACCATAGAAAGAACACCAATCATAACTTTTAAGAAGACAAAAATCAAAAGAAATCTAAAATCAACAAGAACTCAAGGAAAAAAACAATCAGAGATCGAGAAAGAACCCTTGCCTTCGTCCACACATATGTTATAGACCTCCAAAGAAACAAACCAATGCCATGAGCTTCGGAGGAGAGAAATGAAAATGTGTACGATCATTTTGACGGTTAAAGTAGTAGGGCAGTGAAATTGATAGAGTTGCTTTTCTAAATTTGTAAAAATAAGAATTATACAAGCAATTGTCACCGTGTAATTGTGTCCATTATTTTTTGGCTCACTGAGAACAATTGGAGCTCTCAATCTTCTTGTGAAGAACATCATGTGGTAGTAAGTATAGACTATTTTCTGAAAAAAGCTCCAAATCACCTTAGGAGAAAAATATTGAAGTTTAATTCTTGTAGCACATGAACTAAATTCTCAATATACAAAAACTCACTAAATACTGATCACCCAACTAGTTCATCGCTGACTTGAAAATACAAATAACTCTTGAAGAAATTTGTTGGCATCTTTACATAGATAAAAAATGGAAAATACTTCACATGGACAGTAAATACTGATTCTACAACATTATTTTGATATACGTTAAATAACTAAAAGCATCCAAGCATGGAAGTAATGCAACTTCACAATTTTTAGAAACATGACTTACAGAGAACCACAGATTGTAGTTCTATAAGAGGAAAGATTCTATTCTAGATTACTTGAGAATCCACAATGCACTTGAAAAATGCAAAAGAAACATAATGCGAATATACATGACATGTTTGAAATTTGGTGGCAATCTCTACGTGAAATAGTTGTACAAAAGTAAGTGAAAGAGTTTTATAATAGAAGACCTAGATGCTAGACTCACCCAAACTTCTTGTTTGAAATCCCTACCTAAACTCTCAGGATTTAACCAGCGCATATATTAGCCATTGATACATAAAACCTAGGCAAGTATTGAAATAATCATCCCTGTAGGTGCCAAAGTCCTTTTCAACAATTGGAAAGACCAGTGTTTCAAAATTAAGTGCCTTATGGTCAAAAAATAGACTGACTATAAACATGAGAAACATCGGCCTCGTATATCCGTCGTGTAGTACTAGGTTGGTCAAACACCAACTCACTAATGTTTGTATATTGCTAGTTGTGAGCATGTTTCAATGGATATATGTATATATTTATGATCTAATTCTTATGCAAAACTCCAACTTTTGGCCTGTAAAAATCGTGTTAATTTGTTCTACAGGGCATATGCTATTGAGTTGGACAGTTACTAACTGAAATACTTATTGTAATTAAGTTAATAGAAATATATCTTCTCTATGCTGAAGCTCAACTTCAGAACAATAGTTTCTCTTATCAATATTTTCATACCATCTTTAATTTGTGCTAGGCTACAGTGGTTCGTGAACATCTACATGCTGCAAGGAATGATAAATGCCTCTCACTTCTTGACTTATGTGTTTTAAGTGAAGATAGCAAATGAAATACATGGATAGTAGTAATTATATATCATTCAAATGCATAACAAAGAATTACCAAGCAAGCAAGGACAACATTAAATCATTTAGCAAATCCTTCCATTTGGCCTGCTCAAATCCAATAGTCGTTGAAGAATATAGGCTCGGATCAGGGACCATTAGGCTTAGAATATAGTTGCAGCAAGTACCCTCCTATACTAGAAGTCACATTTTAGTATCATCACAACCCAGTAAAACATATCTAGAAAAAGAGCATGGAATCAGGTCATGAGTTAAGCCCACTAGGAGTCTAATTAGGGTTTCAAGGCTGCTGAAGTAGCATATCAAATAGAGACCAATTCTAGGATTTGTAAGGAACTGAATTACTTTGTAGAAAAGTAGAGAAGCAAGCTCTTTCACCATTCAAGTGAAACTCTAGCCATCAAATAAGATTTAGGAAAAGCAACAATAGTTTAATGCCATAATTGACACACTCCCTAGCTAGAACACTTGCCCTCTACATCTTAAATTTTAGACCTAATTTTTTATTCAATCTTGAGCTTTAAGAGTTCATAAATTTAAGTATTAATTACAAAAGAGTTAAAAATCTGATTAAGTAGTGGGAGATGTAGAATGCTTAGAATGCTAGGTGTCATGTGAATTGTTAAAGAAGAAAAGTGTAGAATAAAGTTTTAAGCATTCAAAATGATCTAGAGTTATTATCTTGAGCGTTAAATGTTTAGAAAATTTTTAAAACAGAAAAATTAAGAGAACAAGAAGTAAGAAAATACAAAACAATACGTAAATATAATGAGAATAGAAAAATATAAAACAACAATTAGATGCAAAGAAGAATGAAACAGAAAAATATGAGAAGATGAAATATAAAACATAAAACTCGATACAAAACAAAATCAAGAAGTAAAACATATAAAAGATGGAAAAAAATAAAATTTAGATAATTAAAATAGAAAGTGACAAAATTAAAGAAGGATATAAAATAGATAATATAGAAGCAAAAGGAAATATAGAACATAAAATTAAATATAAAATAAAAAATAGAGAAAAAATTAGGTTATTAAACCAAAAATAAATAAAGCTGAAAATCAGTAAAAAAATAAATAATTAAATATAATTCAAAAAATAGAGAAGAAGAAAATAAAGATATAAATAAATATAAAATATAAAATATAAAATAAAATAGAGGCATACGTAGTAGTAGGAGAAGAAGATATATACAAAAACAAAAATAAAAGACGGAGAGAAGAAGAAAATAAAACAGAAAATTAATCAAAAAATGAAATTATAAAACAAAATATACTGTAGAAGAACAAAAAATTAATAAAAAATGATATTATAAAACAAAATATAGTGTAGAAGAATAAAAAATTAAGAAAAAAAATAAAAAACATAAAATTAGAAAAACGTAAGATAAAGAATAGGAGGATAATAACAGAAACGGTACAGGTTAATATAAAACTGAATATGTAAATTAAAAATGGATAATAAAAATATAAGAATAACGAGAAGAAGTTGCAAAATAGAAGACAAGGAACATATAAAATAGATATTAGTAGAACAAAGGGAGTGTACAAAAAAAATATATAATAACAATAAATATAAACTAGAAGACCAAAACCTAGAAAATTTAAAACAAGAATAAGAAGAAAAGAGGAAAGGAGAATAAAAACAAAAGAATAAAATAAAAGAGAATGAAATATTAAATAAAAAGTTTTAAAAGAAGAATAAAATTGAAGATATAAACAAAAATATAAAATAAAAATTACTAGAAAAAGAAGAGGCAGAATATAAAATTCAATATAGAACAAAAATTTAGACAATAAATATATAAAATAAATAATTCACAATAAATCAAAAAATTAAGAAGAGAATAAAAAAATAGAAAACATAAAAAATGCAGAAGAAAATGAAGAAGAACAATAAGAACAATAAGAAGAATATAAAATAAACAAATAAAAAAATTAAGAGAAGTTACGAAACAAAAGGTTAATCATAAAACAAAATTAAGAAAAGAAGAAGCCAAAAAATAGAAGAGAAAGAACATATAAAATGAATGGATATAAAATCATGTCAACAAGATTTTAACCTCAATCCTATTAGGTTTTAAACTATTGGATTTATCTAGAAATTAGTATAATTGATAATTAAGAAAATGTTCTATAATAGTATCTTAAAATTTACTAACAGTTTGGTTCAGTTTAGTTTAGGGTTTAGGATTTAGAGCTTATGGTTTAGAGTTTAGGATTTAAAGTTTAGGGTTTAGGATTTATGTTTTAGGGTTTAGGATTTAGGGTCTATGTTTTTGAATTGGGCTAAACTGAATTGCTAGTAAATTTTGTTACACCATTATATACCATTTTTACTAATCCCTAAAGAAAGATAACAATTTAAAAACTTGATAGCATTAAGATTAAAATCCTATCGATAGGATTTTATATCCACTCAATACAAAATAGATTTTAAGGGAACAAAAGGAGTATACAACAAAAAGCATACAATAGAAAACTAGGATTAAAACATATAAAAAATAAAACTAAATATAAACTAGAAGACAACAACTTAGAAAATTTTGGACAAAAATGAGAAAACAAAATAAAAGATAAAATAAAAAATGAAGAAGATAAAGAAAATATTTTTAAAATAGAAGACATAAAGAAAAATATAAAGAAAAATTAATAGGAAAAAAAGAGTGAAACATAAAATAGAAATTTGAGACAAAAAAATATATAAAATGTAGAAATAACTACAAACCAGAAATAGAGAAAAAATGAGAAATATATAAAAAATAAAAATATAGAAAAAAGAAGAATATAAAATAAACAAATAGAAAATTAAGAGAAGGGATAAAACAAAATGTTAATCATAACATAGGAATAAGAAAAAAGAAACCAGAAAATTATATATTTGAGAGAAAATTAAAAATAATTTAAAGATATAAAACAAAAAAAAATAAGAGAGGAGGAACAAGATGTAAAATAGAAAAGTAAATAATATATATATAATTAATCATAAAATACAAAATAAAAAATTATTTACAAAAGGTAAACTTAAGAGGTAGAGGAAGAGAAAAATTAAGAATGAGAATTTGAACATATAAAATAAAAAAATAAAAATTAAGAGAAGAAGAACAAGGTGTAGAGTAGAAAAATAAATAAAATAAATAAAACAAAAAATATGATACAAAATAAACCTGAATATAAAAGAGTAGAAGAATATAAAGAAAAATAAGATGTTAGACAGAAAAATAAAAAGAATCAAAAAATAGAAAAGATGAAAACTAAAAAGTAATATAAAAAAGAAACTGAAACACAAAATCGTTTATCAAAAAGAAAATTAAGGAGAATTTAAAGATATAAAAGAACAAAAAGAAAAATTAGAGGAACAAGATGTAAGATACAAAAGTAAATATGAGTTATTGTGACTTAAGATAATTTTGGATGATCTAAGAATTAAAAGAGGAGATGTGAGGTTGTATTGTGACAACAAGTCAGTTGTAAGGATTGCTCAAAATCCAGTTCAACATGACAGGACAAAGCATACTGTGGTGGATCGACATTTTGTTAAAGAGAAGTTAGATAATGGTCTTATCACTATTCCACATATGCCTTCCAAGAATCAACAAACTGATATATTAAGCTCCTCCAAGCATTACATAAACTAGAATAAGTGTACCAATAGTATGTAGTGATAAAACTAAATAAACATAAAATGTCTAGGGTTTTAGGATTGAATAGAGACTAAAAGATAATAGATTTAAACTTGCAAAATGATTAGAACAACATACCTTTAACTTTTAGATTCCTTTGCTTCTTCTAAAGAAATAGGATAAACCATGGTGCACATTAAGTCCTTCCACTTCTGGTGAGCGATCAACATCTTCGTGATCTCCTTCTCCTCCATTTTTTCAAACCAAAGCCTCACTAAGAAGAATTAGAAACTTAATTAGCAATAGGTTTTTGAGTTATGTGCATAATTCTCCAAAAAAGAACTCAAATACTATTGGTAATACTGTGCATTGAAACCTTGATAAGAATCTCACACCATCTATTATTGTTAGTATCATGTAATTAAAAGTTCATGTGATCAGGAAAGAGAGACTTTCGAATATAGTGATGTCCCTATTAAGATCCTCATATGCAATGACAGATCACAACAACAAAGAAGATGAATACAAATGCCTATAAGAAACATAAATGTTATCCAAAAATAAATGTTATTCAAATGCCTCAAATTCAAACAAAAACCTGAACTCAAAAACTCCAGAAAAAGAAACAATCAAAAGTTGTTAAGAAAAAATTAGTTCAGACTCCCAAAAAAATTAGAATGTGTACCTCAGTGCCACCTCCATTGCTCCATGAACTCCAATTGCATGTAAATACAAGATAAAACCAATTATCTAAAACCTAAAATGACTGTCTGTGGCTTCAGTTTTGAAACCCTAACTCAACAGCCTAAGAAAAATCAATTTAATCCAAGATAAAGAAAATGGCAACATATTGTAGTCCTTGGAGCTCCAAAATCCTCCAATCGCTTGAAGCCACAAAACAAGTCCAAAAAAGAAATACACAATGCATAAATCAATCTAAAACCCATAATCGGCTGATATCTTCTAAGATTCAAATAGAAACCCCAAACTCATAAACGCCAAGAAAGCAATCAAAAGATGTTAAGAAATAATCAGTTAAGACCCCCAAAAAGATCAGAATAATGTACCTCAGAATGCCTCCTCCATCGCTCCATGAACTCCAATCACATCCAATGAGAAGACAAAACCAATGATCTAAAATCTAAAATGGCCATTTATGATTTTAGTATTTTGTTGAATTGTACAAAACCTGCAATTTCAGTATTATTAAAAAAAACTGATATTTCGGTTTATTTGCAAAATAGTGGTTTCCAATATATGAAAAACAACCAGAAGCCTAGAATCCTTTCTGCTCCACATATATTTGATTTAATACCTCTGAGAACTATGAACAAAAATTGAATATTCTGTCACAGTATCAAAAGATTCTAGGCAACAAGGCAACTATACCTCTTTCCAATTTAGATATAAATGATGCAAACTTCAAATCCTAGAGTGTAATTTCCAAAATAAAAATCAAAGCACAGAAACCTTGAGTTGATAAAGAAAAATAGAAAACCAGCAAAAAGAAAGAAAAGTAGTTTATAACTCAAGAGGCTAGCTAATAATACATAATAAGTTGTGAAATAGGTTTGCTAAAGGAGTTAGATACATTCTAACAAACAAAAAAAAAATTATTCACAGAGATGAAACCAAATAATTACAGACACTAACACAACATAGAAGTCTTACCCGTCAGATAGAAATTCACGTCAAGAAAAAATTATGTAGGAAAGTGAAAGCTCTTCTCATCCAAGAAAAATTTTCATTACAGTTCCAATGAAATTGGTCAAGGTTTCTGACCATTCAAGAGTTACCAAAATAACTAGTTCTAAAGCCTCACATTACTCACCTATCCATCAATGAAATTCAAATTTTGGAGTACCTAAAACCAACCCAAAAAAAATTAAATCATAAAGGTTTAGTAAAGTTCTAACAAAAATAATGCACCCACACACTATGGCTAGCAAAAAAATGCTACACAGTATCCTATGTGAATTATCAATAGTATAAAAATCTCCAAAGTGACCCTAATCCAGAAAATGTGAAGGCAGGTCCGATAACTTTTTGCCAACCTTTATAACCCTTATAAGCATTCTTTATTTGATTTTTAGGCGCATATCATACCACAACAATAGTCAAAGTTCCAACCAAAATAATGCACCCACACGGTATGGCTAGCAAAAAAAAAACTACCCAGTATCCATGTGCGAATTATCATTAGTATAAAAATCTCCAAAGTGACCCTACTCTAGCATATGTGAAGGCAAGTCCCACAACTTTTCTGCCACCCCTTATAAGCATTCTTTATTTGATTTTCAGCCGCATATGATACTGCAATAGGCATCAAACACATAAGGGCAGATCCAAGACATAATCAACACAATCAAGAAATTAATGTGCTAAAAATGTAAATGACCAAAACATCTGTTTTTAGTCCAATGCAGCATACATTTAGGATTTGAACCTTAACAGAACCTAAAGGAATCTAAGAGTGATGTACAACTTCACCATAGAAAAGAAATATTCAATCAAACTCAACTAGATCAAATCCCGATGGAATCAAACTCAATAGATAAGAATGGAAGAGGTAGGTCACACAAATAAAGTTTAGAACAGTGTACTTGAGAGTTCTTCAAATGACTTCAAGCCCCAACACGAAAACCGAAGGACAACAAGTGAATGCATAGACAAGACAAGGTTTAGAACAGAGCATCTCAGAACCTGTCCAGTGACTCCAAGCTCTAGCACAACCAAACAAAATACCAAGTGCATACATTTGGCTAAAGAGCACAATGTTCGAAAGCAGGCCAGCATAACCTCAAAATAACATGTTAATAACATGAGAATGCCCCACCCTTTTATTGGATGAGGGGTTGAACACATTCTAAAGTAATAGATGCCTTGATTTTATGCAGAAAGCAACACCAAACTGAAAATAGGGACGCCAATAGCATGCAATGACAACACAAAACCAATCATCTAAAACATAAATAGCTGTCTAGGGCTTCAGATTTGAAATCCTAATCCATCTTCAATCACTCCAAGCTGTCGCACATGCCAAAACAAGAACAACAATCACATGCAGTTTAGCAAGAAAAAATCAAGAAAACCTGAAATTTGTCATCAGGCAATGGAATGAATGAACAACTAGACTAAGACCATGAGAATCAAATAGGATGGTAAAGATACCTTTATGTGAATTTGGCATAGCTTGGCAATGGACCCATAACAACCAAATTGAACAAAGATCAGCACAACGTACCTAATAGCTCCAAATTCTTACAATCACTCCAACCTAGAGATGAACCCCATATAGAAGCCTAATCACAAGTAGTGGAATGAAGAAATTGACCCAAAACCTAAATTTCGCTATTTGGGGTTTTGGATCAAATTAAAAGCCCAAGATAGACTCCAAAAAAATAAAAATTATAAGAAACTATAACAAAGATAGGATCATCGCACCTCATTCCCTGAAGCTCCAATTTCCTCCAATTGCAAAGCCGAAACAAAAACCCAAAAGGCGAATACCAATGGCATACAAAGTACAATAATTCTGAATTCAATGTAAAAACCTATAATTTGCTACTACTGTCTTAAATTCAAACATAAACCCAAACTCATCAACTCCAAGAAAATAATCAAAAGATGTCGCAAACCAATCAATTCATACCACAAAAAAGATCAGAATAATGTGTCTCATAATGACTCCTCCAATTGCTCCAGGAACTCTAATAGCATGTAATGCGAAGACAAAACCAACAATCTAAAACCTAAAATGGTTGTCTATGGCTTCAGATGCGAAACCCTAATTAATCATCCCTAAGAAACCAACCAAAAAGTCAGATTTAAACCCATAAAGGTCATAACAGTGTACCTTGATCTCCAAGTTTCTTCAATCACACCAAGCACATCAAAGAAGAGAAAGTGATGAGAAGAAGAAGAAAAAGATATGGCAAAAAAGAGCAACAAAAGTGGAATATTACTCGACTTGGTTTTCATGCTCTCCATCCTCCAGCTTATCATCACCGCCATGGCTGGAATGAGGGGGAATGCAGTTACGCAAGTGAGTGAATATAAACAAGATTGTAAACAGGACTTTGAATAAGATAGAAGTATTAGAAATTGTTCTACATCGTTTGAAAGAGTTAACCTGAAAAATGATGTTCTATTGTTCCTTGAAGCTTTCTTCAATAGTTATATCTGTGAAGGAGTCTAGTCCAAGCCCGAAATGCTATACTGTTCAAAAATGGCAACACATGCTTTAGGTTAACGCAACGGTTCAAGCTGACAACAAACAAGTTCAGCGCCATTAATCCGAACCTGGACTGTTTGAAGCTCTTTTTTGGACAGTGCGTTTGTGTTGTCGGAAGAGCTTGAACAAAAGCTGCACACTCTTTGCTATAAAATAATGAAGCCAAGAGAAGAATGATTTGTACTACTGTTTATGCTTTTAATTGAAAAATATGACTTGTAAATGCTAAACTGAGCCATGGTAATGGGAACAAAGCCTGGTCTAATTTAGGAAAAAATAAAAAAAATATCTGTTAATGAAGGAAAACAATCAAGTCAATTCAAAAAACAAAGCGAACCACAAAAATTATAAGGTACAGCTCATAACTTCTAGATCTCTGGGTATTCGGTTTGGCACCAGCTCAGATGGAATTATGCTACGCATTAGATAATACAAAGGTGAATTACCAATAATCTCAATAAAAGATAAACATTTTAACAGAGACCCATTAATCCGCAGCACATAGAAGGATTTTCAGCCTCAAATGATGCCAAGATCAACAGGCCGAATTTGTTCAGAGGTCAAAATCTATCCAAAGTTGCAATATCAGATTACTAGGTAGAGTATATTTAGGTTTTGAACCTCAATAGAATCTAATGTAAAAAACATATAAGACTTCAGCAATGAATAGGAATATTCCATCAATCACAAATTCCTGAAGTAGATCAAATTGTGACAGAACAAAACAAAAATAGATAATAATGCACGAGCAGTGGATCGAGCATACATTTAATCAATCATGTATAGTTTTCTCCATGAGTCTCAATCGATTAGAGACCCTCTTCGAAGAGATGAATATCCAGCTCTCAATTTGCAGATGAACTGAATAGAAATCAACCAAACCATGAAACTTATCACAAAAACCAAGCAATAAAAACCATTTGCAAAGATTGCCCCATCCACAGTCCATCTAGACTATTGCCATTGATAGCATAATGCATAATCCAAGTGAACATATTTACACAGAATGAAAGAAACACAAGATTGAAAAGAAATAGATTGAAAGTAGAAACAATCAAAACATTCTGACACAGTTTTAAAAGATTATGGACAATAAAGCAACCGTAACTCTTTCCAATTTTGATATTTTATATTTCGCACTTCAAAAAGAAAAATCACAGTGTAGGAACCTTGAGTTATTGACAAAGACAAACAGAAAACTAGTTAGCATATAGGAGGCTGGATGCTGGAAAAATGGCAGCAATCAACATATATCACATCAATACCCCTTCCAAGGAATAGATGAAGTCTCTTGCCGCAACACAATGCTACCCTCATAAAGCATTACTCATTTGAATTTTAGCCGCATGTGATGCCAAGATACAAACCTCAACGCATAAGTGCAGATTCAAGACATGATCAATGCAATCAAGAAAATCAATGTGTTCAAAGATGTTAATGAACATAAATCTATTCAGAGTCCAAGGCAGTGGACATTTAGGATTTGGATCTTTACTAAATCTGAAGGAATAAGAAAATGATGTACAATATCACCAAGACCTCATTATCAACCTCTTGGCCCAAAAAAGTAATCTTTCTCAATTCGGTTGATTAGGACAAAATTCTATCCCCCAGAAACCGTACGGGACATCTACCTTCGAATGGTCTTGGTCCTACTGATCGTGAATGGATTCGCCTGTGGCCTCTGGGCACGTCGAAACCGCATGAGTTCATCGGGGTGGAGCACGGTCCGCCAAAATCGGCATCCCATAATAAGAATTGAAAAGGAAAACTCTGGATGCTTTACTCTTCATTACTCCGCGGGTTAAGGAATAAGGGTATAAAAAAGAAAGAATCTCGGGAACTTAACAACCAAGTGTGTCTTCCCTTAGCCAAGGCAACGTCTTTTTAAGACATTATCCACCTGTCGCTAAATGCCAGATTCCAAAAAATGTCATTTTCTTAAGAGAAATTCTTAGAGAACTAGATCAAATCCTGATAGAATGAAACTCAATAGATAAGAATGCATGGGTTAGAGAACTACATACAACTACTAATCTATCATAGATAATTTTCCTCGTCATTAGTGATTGGAGACCCGCTTTAAAGAGATGAATATCCAAGCATTCAATTTGTAGATGAAATGTGTAAGCAATCAGCCAAACCATTAAATTCATCTCAGAACCAAGCAACAGAACAAAAAACTCAATTTGCAGATGAAATGTATAAGCAATCTAGGCTATTGTCCCTGACAACAAAATGCAGAATCCAAGCGAACCTATTGAGACATAATAAAAGAAAAAGAATTGGTAAAAGTTAAAAACCAGCAATCACATCTCCATTTGCAAACATTGCCCCATCCACACTCCATCCAGGCTATTGCCACTAACCACAAAATGTAGAATCCAAGAAGTGAACATAGTAAGGCACAATAAAAAGAACATCAGGCGAAAAGGCACACATAAGAATTAAAAACTAGCAAAAACTAGCAATCACAACTCCATTTAACAGCAAAATGGCAGCAATCAACATATATCACATCAATACCCCTTCCAAGGAATAGATGAAGTCTCTTGCCACAACACAATGCTACCCTTGTAAAGCATTACTTATTTGAATTTCAGCCGCATGTGATGCCAAGATACAAACCTCAATGCATAAGGGCAGATTCAAGACATGATCAACACAATCAAGAAAATCAATGTGTTCAAAGATGTTAATGAACATAAATCTAGTTAGAGTCCAAGGCATTGGACATTTAGGATTTGGACCTTGACTAAATCTGAAGGAATAAGAAAATAATGTACAATGTCACCATAAAAGAGAACTAGATCAAATCCTGATAGAATGAAACTCAATAGATAAGAATGCAAGAATTAGAGAACTGCATACAACTACTAATCTATCATAGATCATTTTCCTCGAGTCTTTAGTGATTAGAGACCCACATTAAAGAGATGAATTTCTAAGCATTCAATATGTAGATGAAATGTATAAACAATTAGCCAAACCATTAAATTCATCTCAGAACCAAGCAACAGAAAAAACCTCAGTTTGCAAAGTTTGACACATCTAGCATTCAATTTGCAGATTAAATGTATAAGCAATCTAGGCTAGTGTCACTGACAACAAAATGCAAAATCCAAGCGAACCTATTGAGACAGAATAAAAGAAAAAGAATTGGTAGAAGTTAAAAACTAGCAATCACATCTCCATTTACAAACATTGCCCCATCCACACTCCATCCAGGCTACTGCCACTGACCACAAAATGTAGAATCCAAGAAGTGAACATAGTAAGGCACAATAAAAAGAACACCAGGCAAAAAGGCACACGTAAAAATAAAAAACTAGCAATCACAACTCCATTTGACATTTGCAAAGATTGTCCCACCCACACTACATCCAGGCTATTGCCCCAAGAAGTCAACCTATTGAGACAAAATAAAAGAGCCAAGATTGGAAAGGTACAAATAGAAATTAAGAACTAGCGATCACAGAGGCAGCATGCTTGCTTGGCCAACAAACCAAATTGGCAAACATATTCCATCCTCTCAAATGAAAAATGGAATTCAATATCCCCAAGGAACAAAAATAAACCTTCCCAAAGTTTTACTTCCCACTAAGCAACTAATACAATAGGAATTGCACAAGAAATGAGAATAAATGGAAAAATAGGTAAAAAATCACCTCTGTTAAAGTAGCATTCTAATAGTCCTCAAGAGGAGAAAGCAAGGTAATTGCATTATCTATGAAATCCTGTTTGCAACAAGAAAGACAATTGTATTATTAGGAATTATGTTTGTAGCAAGTAGAGCAATTGTGTTATCTATGGAACCTTATTTGTCAAACCAAAGCAATTACATTTTTCTCTGGACTCCTGCTTGTTAGATTCAAGGCAATTATATTTATCTATTGGATCCTATTTGTAGCAAGCAACACTATTGTGTCTGTTATGTCAGATCAACCTACAAAGATGTTGTAATGGCAATAAATGTGCACATATATTTGGCACTTTGATTACTCCACATCAGATTGTTGCAGTAGTAGTATGGTCCTCAATTCCCAAAGACAAACTACTTTAACATAGAACAAAATAATCAAGAATTTAGGAACTATTTTTACACTGGCATGAAGATAAGAACACTACACCTAAGTTCTTAAAACTAGAAATTCCTCCTAGCATGTAACATGAAACTAGACACCAACCACATGCAGCGATGGTACAAAATTTATTTAAAATCCCGAAACAATTGTCAAGGGTTTTAGACTCAAACAAAAACCTAAACCCAATGGCTCCAAGAAACAAACAGGAAGTTGAAAATCAGATAAAGATCAGATTAGAATACCTCAGTCCGCAAACATCCAAACTCCTCTAATCACTCTAAACCATAGTATGAAACCCAAACGAAAGCACCAAGCACATGTAGTGACATGAAAAAATCAACCTAAAACCTAAAAAGGTTGTCTATGTTTTCACATTCAAATAGAAACCCAAACTGATTGACTCCAAAAAAAAAATCAAGAAGTTCGGAAACAATCCATTTAACCCAATACAAAAGTTCAAGCCCTAGGACAAAACCCAACTAAGAACACCAAGCATATATATACGTGGGCAAGACAATTTAGAGCAACATACCTCAGAGCTCCCCCAATGACTTCAAGCTCCTGCACAAAAACCAAGCAAGAACACTAATTACATACATGGGCAACACAAACTTTGGAATAGCATACCAGAGATCTCCTTCAATGACTCCAAGCCCATCACAAACTCCAAATAAGACAACTAATTATAGACATGGACAAGATAAAGGCAAACTAAAATCTAAAATGGTTGTCTAGGGTTCAGTTTCAAATAGAAACCCAAACAAATCTACTCTAATAAAACATTTAATTCAAACCCATATAGATTAGAACAACATGCCTCAATCTCCAAATTCCTCCAATTGCTCAATCCCCTAGTAGAAACCCAAAACAAGATAAGTGTTGCATATAGTTATGAAGATAAGAACGGGTGCACCTCCATCCTCAAAGCTCCAAAATTTCTTCAATTCCTTGGAGCCCCAACACAAACCCAAAAAGGAATATTTTTCACATGCAATGACAATAGCATGATAGAAAAAATAATCAATCTAGAACCTACAGTCGGCTGCCACAATTTCAAATTCAAACAGAAAAGTAAACTCACAAACACTAGGAAAACAACCAAAAAAAGAAAATCTTATTCAGAACCGCATAAAGATCAGAACAACCAAACTAAAATATAAGAGTCAACTAGAATGGCAAAGATACCTTCATCCAAACTTAGTATTAGTTGGCAATGGACCTACAACAACCAAAATGCATAAATATTAAAATAGCTTACCTGATAGCTCCAAATTCCTCCAATCACTTCAAGCTTTATCACAAACCTGAAACAAGAAGCCCAATGACATGCAATGTAAAGACAAAATTGATCCAAAAAGTACAAACATCTCATGGTTTTCGGTTGAAACAAAAGCCCAAAATAGTCTCCAAGACAACATAGAGGAGATAAGAAACAATCAATTCAAACTACGTTAAAGATTAGAGTAGTGTACTTAAAAACTCCAAATCCCATACAACACTCCTAGTCCTAACACAAAAATGAACAAGGACACCAATCACATTGAAAAGACAAACAATGATCTAAAACCTAAAATGACTTTCTAGGGTTTCGGATTGGCACAGAGATCCAACCTGTTGCTCTAAGAAAACAACAAAAAACAAATAAATTTATGCAAGCATAAAGGTAAGAACAACATACCTCAGTCCTTAGAGCTCCAAAGTCCTCTTAGCAGGTAACTGAAACAAAAGTACCAACCACATACAATGACAAGACCCCAAGAAATCCAAGCACGAAATACAAGAAAAAACAACAATTGCATGCAGGGACAATGAAATTGATCTAAAACCAACAAAGATAGTAGGGTATTAGATTCAAATAGAAAAAAAAAATTGATTGCCTCCAAGAACATATCAAGAAATTAAGAAAGAGTCAAAGTATGCCCAAGAAAAGATTAGAGTTGTGCACCTGAAAGCTCCAAATTCCTCCAATGACTCCAAGCCCAAGCTTAAAACCCAAACCAGAACACCAACCGCATACATGGACAACACAAGTAAACACGAACTTCTTTTTCTTAGAACAAGATCCAAACTATTTTAGGAACACAATCCTGATGTCTAATATGGCAGCACATCGACTAAACATCTCACCAAATGCTGAAAATTATCAGATTAAGCTGCTAATTCATCACTGACTTAAAAATATAAAATAGTCTTTGGAGGACCTCGTTGGAATCTTTATGTAGATAAAAATGGAAAACGCTTCATAGAAAGTCAACGTACAAGTCTAGCACATTATTTTTTTATAAATGTTAAATCTAGAACATCATCCAAGTCTAGAAGCAATGCCATTTGACATTTTTGAGAGACATGACTTTCAAAAAGCCAATTGAAACTTTAATAAGACTCAAGATCCTATTCCTGACTGATGTATAAGCACTCAAGAACTACTATGGACCCAAAAAGAGCAGAAAAAATAGAATGTGGATCTAAATTAAATATTTGAAATTAAGTGGCAATCCCTAAGGAAGTGAAAGTTGTATAATGGAAGAACAAACTGTAGAACACACCTGAACTTCTAGTTTGAAATCCAAACCTATTCTCTCTAGGATTCAGCCTACATATTGAGAGCTCATCAATATATAAAATCCATACAACCATCAAAATAATAATTCTCATAGCTACAGAAGTTCTTTCTAGTAGTTAGAAAGGTCAAAAATTCAAAATTAGATACCTTACAGTCAAAAAATCAGAAACTACTTACTACAGGAGCTTTAAATTCCTCCAAACAATCTAAAACCTTAGCAAGAGGCCAAATAGGACCACCAATCAAACATAGTTAGAAAGGCCAATAATTCAATGTCAAATACCTTATGGAAAGGGCTTAGTACAAGAGCTCCAAATTCCTCCAATCGATCTAACAATAGTAGGCAAAGGCGCAACTAAAGACCACCTATCAAAGACTGAGAAGACAAAATCAAGCCATCATCTACACCAACTATACAATTAACAGCAAAGAAGAAAAACAATATCTTAAGAAAGATCAAAAGAATAATGACCAACAAAAAGAATCCCATTCATGAACTCTCCAATCAATCCCAGACAGAAGGAAATTTGAATTACAAAAAGCAAATCTAACCGCGGACAAGGATCAAAACCTGTTTACCAGCAAAACCCCAAATCCTTTGCTCACTCTGATCCCTGGCCTAAGAAACCTAACATGACCATCAACCAAACATAATGACAAAACAAATCAGTCCAAAATAAAAAAAACCAACTGTTTAGGGTTAGAAACCCAGGCTCATTGGCCCCAACAAAGAATATAAAATCAATTTTGAGACGACAAAATCCTATTATTTCATCCAAGGATCTAATCTCCCAAATCGCACCCTATAACCAAACAAACCCACTGCTCTTGTCCAGAAGAACCACAAAGAATGAAAACAATATCTAGATCAAAAATAAAAAAAAAATCAAAGAAAACAACAGACCAAAGAGCAACTACAAGAACTTGGATAAATCCCAAAAAGGATGAACTGCAATAGAAACATAAAAAATTCAAACAAAGCTTGGATCTACAAGCCCAAAATTCAAAGAGGAAAAGAGTACCACCTCCATACACTTGCTTCCATGCATAATACATTCTGAATCTAATACTCAGGTAGCTAGCACACACAATTAGGCATCTCTCATAAAACTTGACAACCTGAAACAAAAGAGATACTATTGAAAGAAAAATAGGGTAAAAATCACATTAACTTTGGATGTCAGAGAAATGAAAGTGTATATGAGCATTATGGCTATTCAGGTTGCAAATCGATGCAATATGAGTTACTTTCATTTTTTGGTTTGTATAAACAAGAAACATACAAACAAATGTCCTCACGCATAATGCTAGCATCCATTAAAAGTTAGTTCACTCACCTCAGTCAGAGCTACTAGACTTACATTTTTAGAAAATGTCATGTGAAAGTTAACACGAACTTCTTTTTCTTAGAACAAGATCCAAACTATTTTAGAAATGCAATCCTGATGTCTAATATGGCAGAACATCGACTAAACATCTCACCACATGCTGAAAATTATTTAGATTAAGCTGCTAATTCATCACTGACTTAAAAATATAAAATAGTCTTTGGAGGACCTCGTTGGAATCTTTATGTAGATAAAAATGGAAAATGCTTCAAAGAAAGTCAACGTACTAATCTAGCACATTATTTTTTTTTATAAATGTTAAATCCAGAACATCATCCAAGTCTGGAAGTAATGCGACTTGACAGTTTCGAGAGCCATGACTTTCAAAAAACCAATTGAAACTTTAATAAGACTCAAGGTCCTCTTCTTGACTGATGTATAACCACTTAACAACTACTATGGACCTAAAAAATGCAGAAAAATAGAATGTGGATCTAAATTAAATATTTGAAATTAAGTGGCAATCCCTAATGAAGTGAAAGTTGTATAATGGAAGAACAAACTGTAGAACGCAGCTGAACTTCTAGTTTGAAATCCAAACCTATTCTCTCCAAGATTTAGCCTGCATATAGAGAGTTCATCAATATATAAAATCCAGACAACCATCAAAATAATAATTCTCATAGCTACAGAAGTTCTTTCCAGCATTTAGAAAGGTCAAAATTTCGAAATTAGATACCTTACGGTCAAAAAATCAGAAACTACTTACTACAAGAGCTTTAAATTAATCCAAACAATCTCAAACCCTAGCAAGAGGCCAAACAAGACCACCAATCCAACACAGTTAGAAAGGCCAATAATTCAAGGTCAAATACCTCATGGAAACTGCTTAGTACAAGAGCTCCAAACTCCTCCAATCAATCTAATAATAGTAGCGAAAGGTGCAACTAAAGACCACCTATCAAAGACTGAGAAGACAAAATCAAGCCATCATCTCCAACAACTATAGAATTAACAACAAAGAACAAAAACAATATCTTAAGAAAGATCAAAAGAATAATGACCAACAAAAAGAATCCCATCCATGAATTTTCGTATCAATCCCAGACAGAAGAAAATTTGAATTACAAAAAGCAAATCTAACCGCGGACAAGGATCAAAACTTGTTTACCAGCGAAGCCCCAAATCCATCGCTCACTCTGATCCCAGGCCAAAGAAACCTAAAAAGACCATCAACCAAACATAATGACAAAACAAATCAGTCCAAAATAAAAAACCAACTGTTTAGGGTTAGAAACCCAAGCTCTTTGGCCCCAAGAAAGAATATAAAACTAATTTTGAGAAGACAAAATCCTATTATTTCATCCAAGGATCTAATCTCCCAAATTGCACCCAATAACCAAACAAACCCATTGCTCTTGTCCAGAATAACCACAAAGAATGAAACCAATATCTAGATCAAAAGTAAAAAAAACAAAAAGAAAACAAAAAGCCAAAGAGCAACTACAAGAATTTGGGTAAAATCCTAAACAAAACGAATTGGAACAAAAACATAAAAAATTCAAACAAAGCTTGGATCTACAAGCCCAGAATTCAAAGAGGAAAAAAGTATCACCTCCTTGTCTCTGTTCTCGATCAATCCAATCAAAGATCTGCCGCTCCTCCCCCTCCATTGTTATGATGCTAATGGGGTTTATATATGAATTATAGGAGAAATGGGGTTATGAACAAGATGAATTGCAACAGAAACATAAAAAATTCAAACAAAGCTTGGATCTACAAGCCCAAATTTCAAAGAGGAAAAGAGTATCACCTCCTTGGCTCTATTCTCAATCAATCCAATCAAAGATCTATCGCTCCTCTGCCTCCGTCGTTATGATGCTGATGGGGTATATATATGAATTATAGGAGAAATAGGGTTATGATGCTGAAGTCACTGTGTGTGAGTGATTTTGAATTTCATTCCAGTTCAGATTTGGTTTGGGGTTTTCTGACCATTGTTCTAGTTTAGATTCGGTTTTGGATTTTTGATCATTGGATCCAATCCGAATCGTTGTGGCTACTATTTCAATGCTCAAATTAATCATAGTAAAAATTATGTGGAAGACAAAAAGAATTGAGTATTAATCCTTTACCTCTGTGAATACCACTATTTATACTAAATAAAGGCGATCTAACATATATGAGACTCCTTGATCTCAGTCAATATACTAGTTGGATTTTTTCATAACTGATTATTATAGATTCTAGATTTCTTGGGATCATATTTGGAGGATAAAATATCTATTTGGTCTCAAAATAATTGGCTAATTGCCATAAATTAAGGTGCCCGAGCTTGGCCCGATAATAAATAAACTTTGTATTTAATTATGTTTTGAGCATGTGTAGCTAGAAGTCAAGTTGAGCCAAAAATGAAAATCAAGCCTGTTTGGAAGTCTCAACTGTAGATGGATATGAAGACAATATTAAAAATAAGATGTGATAGTGGATCAACATACAAAACTTGAAGAATTGAAGATAGTTTGATGGTGGATCAATCGTTCGGTATAGGTTTTGGTCTCCCCAACTATACTAGTTCAGACACTTGAACCTGATGATTGGACGTTCAAACCCATGACATCAATTACAATGGCTAATTATTTTTTACTATTGGGATATTTTGGACATTCACACCTTATGATCCGGATGTCCAAACATGCAAAGCATAGTCAATACCGGCTAATTCTCTCCCCAACAGGTATTTAAGAGCTTGGAGCTTGTTCAATAGACAACTTTTGCATATCTTGAGCAACCCTTATTAGAGAAAACAAGCTCCCACTAGCCCACTAGCCTCCATGTGCTCTGAACTTTGTTCTTCAATTTTTAAATCTTCAAAGCCCTTGCACTCTTTGGAGAGGTCTTATAGTGAGGCTAAAATGTTTGTTTTCATCTCTCCTCAAGTGTAGACACTTCTAGATTGTTAAGAGTGTGAGAGATTCAAGACTCTAGATTGGAGTGGATATTTGCTCGATTAGAAGCAAAGGTATAGGAGGATGACTTTAACTACAAAACAATAACTCTAGTATAAAGTTCAAGTTCTCATGATCGAGGTAAAGGCTTTGGAGTAGGTGTAGTTGGTTGTCGAACCACATAAAAATCATGGTGCATTCATTCCACTCTCTATTTACATTATAGCACTTATAGTTTGCTTTGGTGAATTGAATTGGGTATTGATTTTGTGCAAAATCATTATTTGCTTTTACAAAACCTAATCCTCCTTCTCTCTTAAGTAGTTTTTGAGCTTTCAATTTGTATCAGAACTTGATGTTCTTATTTTATTTTAACCATCTAGAGTTTTTAATCTGTTTTCATGGCAAATTTTGTTATTTCTTGATCTCTCCAAGAAGCACAATCCACTACAAGACCTTCTCTTTTTAATGGTACTTATTTTAATTATTGGAGGTCATACATTAGAATATTTATCAAGACCATAGATATAATCTTTGGCATATTGAAGAAGAGGAGTATACTCCACCCACTAAATAGTTGATGTTGTGAGAGTCCCCAAACCTAGAGGAGAATGGAATGATTTGGACAAGGAAAAAGATTCTTTGAATACAAAGGCAATAAATATTTTATATTATGTTATTGATCCAAATGAGTTTAACCAAATAAGCATCTATGATATTGCTCGTGATATTTGACATTGCCTTTAAGTCACCCATGAGGGAACAAGACAAGTAAGAGAGAGTCTAAAGTGAGTATATTAGTTAGCCAATATAAACTTTTCCTAATGAAACCAAATGAGTCAGTCTTCAACATATTCACCCATTTTGCCAACATTATAAACACTTTAAAATCTCTTAGAAAAATATATACTAATGATGAGATGGTTAGAAAAATATTGAGATGTCTTCCTAGGTCTTGGAATCTGAAAGTGATTGTGATACAAGAAGCATAGAATTTTAACAAGCTACCATTGAAAGAGCTTTTGAAGTCACTCATTATAACATTAAAAGACTGGAGTTAAGAGGAAGAGAAAGACAAAAAAGAAGAAAACTATAGCACTCAAGGCTAAGGAGTCAAGTGAGGAGAATGAAGAAGATAGAGATAAAGAGATGACTTTTCTCTCAAGAAAATTCAAGAAGTTCTTGAAAAACAAGCACATGCCAAGGAGACTAATGAGGAACAATAAGGCCATCACTATCGATGAAGACAATAATGCAACCACTTGCTGTAAATGCAAAAAACCTGGGTGAATTGTCCTTTCAACTCCAATCAAAGAAGCTCAATGAGAAGAAGAACAAAGCAATGGTAGCCACATGGGATGAATCAGAGGTTGATAATGGAGACGCTTCATCTGACAAAGAAGTGGCTAATTTATACCTCATGGCCTATGAGGATTTGGTATGTGCTAGACATGAGATATTACTTCATAAGTATTCTTTTTTGAAAAATAAATTACTTTCACTTGAAAATAAATTTGATTTTTTAAAATTATCTACTAGTTCTTATGATCACAAGAAGGACTTGGAACACCTTGGAAAAAAAATCATGCTTTAAAATCATCTAGAGTCCATTGTGATTGCAAGAATAGTATTGATAAACTTTAAAAAGAAAATTTTGATTTGAAATGAACACTTGAAAATTTCTTCATCAACAATTCCATTTTAAATATGATTTTGAGAAACCAAATGAATATCTTAAGTAAATCTAGACTTGATTTTATTTTCTCTTCTAGATCTAAAGGAACTATGTCTACATTTGTAAAAACTTCGAGTTTAAAATTTTCAAAACTAAAATGTAGTTATTATCGTCAAACTGGACATATCTCCACTAGTTGCTAATAAAGAGAAATATTTTTCTTATGCAAATTTGGGTATTCAAGGGGATGATCCCAAAAGCCAAAGAATCCAAACTAGTTTGGGTGTCTAAAGCACCTTTCACTTGAGGAGTATAAATTAGCTAAAGATGACCCATAAGCTTTGTATTTACTATATTCTTATGGCCATTCTCTAGCTAATCTAAAGGTAGGTTTTACTCTATTTCTTAGCTTATCTTTTATTACATTCTTAATTTATTGTTGTGTTATTTTACTCTCTAACCTTATGAATCAATACTTGAAGTGGGTTCCATCCTAATGTTCTTGATTATTTTTAGCTATGCTTTCACTCTAAGGATCAAAGAGAAAAATAGTTTCCTAGATAGTGATTACTTAAGGCACATAATGTGAAATCCATCAATGTTTGTACAGCTAAAAGATAGACATGGAAGATATGTCACATTTAGGGATAATGGTAGATGTAAAATTATAGGTGTTGGTAATGTTTCAATTATTGGTAATGTTTCAATGTAGAAGGACTTAACCATAATTTATTCTTTATTCATCAACTATGTGATAGAATATTTCATGTTTTATTTAAATCTAAACTTTGCATAGTTAGAGATGATGTTGATGATGTAATAGCCTTTTTATTGGTCATCATAATGGTTAATATTTATGCTATTGATCAACATGACTTGAAAAATAAAAAGTGCTTTGTATTTTAAGATGATAGTGAGTGTTTTTGTTATAGAAAAATTGGATACATAAGTATGGATACCCTAACCAAAGTCAATTGGAAGGAGCTAGTGAGAGGTTTAGCCAAGGGCAAATTTATCAAGGATCACATATGTGAAATATGTCAAATAGAAAAGCAAGTGAAGACCTCCTACAAGTCAATGATATGGTAACTTCATCAACACAACTTCAATTTCTTAATCTAGACTTATTTGAAGCTATTGAAACTACAAGTCTAGGACGTAAAAAATAAGCTTTTGTTATTATAGATGATTATTGTAGATATTCATGGATTTTATTTCTCTCTTACAAAAATGACTCTTTTGATGTATTTGTTGGCTTTCACAAAAGAGTTCAAAATGAAAAAGACTATATGATTTCTAAAATCATAGTGATCATGGTGGTGAATTTGAATATCATCCTTTTGAAAATCTATTGCATTAAAAATGGCATTGAGCATAATTTTAGGCTTCACACACTCAACAAAAGAATGGAGTTCTCAAAAGGAAAAATAGATCTCTTCAATAGATAGCAAGGGTTATGCTTAACGAGTATTCTCTACCCAAGTACTTTTGGATGGAGATAGTTAATATAGCTTGCTATATCTTGAATCGAGTTTCTATTCATTCAATTCTTAACAAAACTCCATTTGAGTTGTGGAATGGGAAAAAGCCAAAAATATTGAACATTTTCATATTTTTTGTTGCAAATATGTTATACTCAATATAAAAGATCATCTGTCTAAGTTTGATTTAAAAACTTTTAAAGACATTTTTCTTAACTACTCTAAGTCCGAGGCATATAAAGTTTTTGACAAGTCTTCTATGATTATTGAAAAATCTATAAATATTATATTTGATAAAGCTAACTCTCCATTGGAGAAAAAGTCAATTGATGATATCTTTAAGAAATTAGATGAGATGCAACTCAAGGAAGAAGAAGAAGGTGAGTTAAGCAAAAATTTAAAATAAAAGGATGATGAAGATAAAGGGGACCAACAAGAAGGACAAGACGGAGATAAAGAATTCCCCAAAGCATGAAAATTCAAGAAGAATCACCCTCAGGATCAAATCATCAGTAATACTGATCAAAGGATAAAAATTAGATATGCTATTAAATACAATATTCATCATATTACTTTTCTTTTTCAAATTGAACCCAAAAGTCTTGATGAAGCTCAAAAGAATGCTAGTCAGATTCTTCCCATGCAAGAAGAATTAAATCAATTTGAGGGAAACCAAGTTTGGTAGCTTATTCCAAGACCAAATGACTACCAAATAATTGGTACCAAATGGATCTATAGGAATAACCTAGATGAAAATGATGTTATGGTTCAAAACAAAGCTAGATAAGTGGTCCAAGATTTCAACCAAATAGGACTTGATTTTGATAAAAACTTTTGCTCCTATAGCTCATTTGGAATCCATTTGGATTTTGCTTGTATTTGCAAGTTTCAAAAGCTTTAAACTTTTTCAGATGGATGTTAAAAGTGCTTTTTTGAATGGTGTATTATCGGAGAAAGTCTATGTTAAACAACCTCTTGGTTTTGAAGACACAGATTTTTCCAATCATGTTTTTAGATTAAGAAAAGCTTTGTATGGTTTAAAGTAAGCTCAAAGAGCTTGATATGAAAAACTAAGTTCTTTCTTGATTTTAAAGGGTTTTCAAAAGAGTTGTATAGACACCACATTGTTTTTGTTAAAAGTATAAAATCATTTGTGGGTAGTACAAATGTATGTTGATGATATTATATTTGGTGCTATTAATAAAAATTTGTGCAAGATGTTTGCAAGCACTATGAAAGAGGAGTTCAAGATAAGCATGATGGGAGAATTAAACTTCTTTCTTGAACTCGAAGTGCAACAATTGAAGGATGGGATGTCCATCAACCAAGCCAAATACACTAAAGAACTACTCAATAAGTTCAACATGGATGAAGCTAAGCCTATAGGAACTCCAATGAGTTCTTCAACCAAGTTGGATAAAGATGAAGATGGTGAAAAGGTTGACAAAAAGAGGTATGGAGGTATCATTGGTAGTTTGTTATATCTTATGATAAGTAGACCTGATATAATATTTAGTGTTTGCTTATATGATAGATTTCAAGCTTCGCCTAAGATATCTCATCTAGGTATCGTCAAACATATACTTAGATATCTTAAGGACAAGCTAGATCTAGGTTTATAGTATCCTAGGGTTTATTACTTTGATTTGGTTGCTTTTCATGATGCGGATTATGCCAAATATTGTGTGGATAGAAAGAGCACAAGTGGTACATGCTAGTTTCTTAGAAAATCTCTAGTACCATGGAGTTTCAAGAAATAAAATTCAGTGGCTCTTTCTACCAGTAAAGCTGAATATGTGGCCATGGGTTGTTGTTGCTCACGAATCATTTAGATGAGGCAAATACTCCAACATCTTAATTATGAGGTTTCAAATATACCAATTTATTATGACAATACTAGCTTTTAGGTTGTCTAAAAATCCAGTACTACATTCTCATTCAAACTATATTGATATTTGACATCATTTCATTCATAATCATGTTTCTAAAAAGAATATTTCATTAATTTTTATTGAAATTGATCATCAACTTGCAGACATTTTTACAAAACCTTTGGATGAGATGTGATTTTGTTTGATTCAAAATGAAATTAGTGTTTTAAAACTTACTTAATTTGATTTACTATTTTTGAGAATTGATTGACAAGTCTTATTCTTTTGTAAAATTTTTTACTATCTATCTAGTTCGGACGTCCAATCAAGATAGTTGAAACACCCAAACTATCTGATTTTTGCTAGCTCATTAGTGAGCAACAAATCAAAGAACAAGAAATAAGAACTATTTGACAGCAACAAATCAATCAAAAATTAAAACTATCATTATCTTATGATTTCTCCTGCTCCTTCTGGACTACACAAATCATCACAATAAGGAATTCTAGATAAATCTCACTAATAACTTCACTCAAAACATTCTATACAGATCACCCAAAGAAAATTTTAAACATTACAAGCTTTATTGCAAAAAGTTGAACACCAGGATGAAACTTATAATCAATTCTATAATAGTAATAAGCAAGAAAGAAGGTAGAGATAGAATCTATAAGTCATGAAATAACTATACATTTTGTTATCTACAATCAATTTGACAACATAATAAGAAAAGTTGCAAACCAGCTTATAAAATCAAACATCATATCCACACAAACTTGACACCACAATATACACGAAACACAAAGTACTAAGCAATTATAAAACAAAGATCAAAAAGTAATAAAAATAATCTCAACTACTCGAGGATTCAATTATTCACAAATTGTCAATGCACAAGTCCCTTTAGGTAGCCACCATGCTAGTACCAAAAGAATTTGGATGTCCTCTATAAACACCTGCAACAAAATTACTGCATTGTCCCATCAACAATCAACCTACCTAAAAAAGCTCATTAGTCAAAAAATTTTCCCAAACACAACAGAAAATTACAATAAAAGAGATTATATCCAGCTAGATCCAATAATTCTCTATCAAAAGGTCAACCATTTAGTGGCCAACGCTTCAATTTCTAGAGAAACAAATAAATTTAAAAAGGGCAAAAAAAGAAGAAATTAGAAGACAATAAATTTCACAAGTGCCAATCAAAATTTGTTGTCATTTATTGGGCTGTGCTACTGAACTTAAAATACTCTATTCAGCAACCAACATGATAGATATCACAATCAGATACAAACTGATAGAACTCATAGTCCCCAAGTAACAATAGATCCCATAAGATTTATCAAACAACCAATAGATGTAGTTAAAGCAAGGACAAAAAGACAAATCAAATATCTTATTATATTGCAGCAGCTAGTGGGTTTGCAATATTCTTTCCTAGAAAATCATATAATAGAAAACTTGTAGGCCAACTACTAAGTATATGTTTATTGATAACTAGATGAGATATCTTAGGTGAAGCTTGAAATCTATCATATAAGCAAACACTAAATATTATATCAGGTCTACTTATCATAAGATATAATAAACTACCAATGATACCTCCATACCTATTTTTGTCAACCTTTTCGCCATCTTCATCTTTATCCAACTTGGTTGAAGAACTCATTGGAGTTCCTATAGGCTTAGCTTCATCCATGTTGAACATATTGAGTAGTTCTTTAGTGTATTTAGCTTGGTTGATGGACATCCCATCCTTCAATTGTTGCACTTCGAGTTCAAGAAAGAAGTTTAATTCTCCCATCATGCTTATCTTGAACTCCTCTTTCATAGTGCTTGCAAACATCTTGCACAAATTTTTATTTGTAGCACCAAATATAATATCATCAACATAAATTTGTACCACCTACAAATGATTTTCTACTTTTAACAAAAACAATGTGGTGTCTATACAACTCTTTTGAAAATCCTTTAAAATCAAGAAAGAATTTAGTTTTTCATATCAAGCTCTTGGAGCTTACTTTAAATCATACAAAGCTTTTCTTAATAAAACATGATTGGAAAAATCTGTGTCTTCAAAACCAAGAGGTTGTATAACATAGACTTCCTCCGATAATACACCATTGACAAAAGCACTTTTGACATCCATCTGAAAAAGTTTAAAGCTTTTGAGACTTGCAAATACAAGAAAAATCCAAGTGGATTCCAAATGAGCTATAGGAGCAAAAGTTTTTATCAAAATCAAGTCCTATTTGGTTGAAATCTTGGACCACTAATCTAGCTTTCTTTTGCACCATAACATCATTTTCATCTAGCTTATTCCTATAGATCCATTTGGTACCAATTATTGGGTAGTCATTTGGTCTTGGAATAATCTACTAAACTTGGTTTTGCTTAAATTGATTTAATTCTTCTTGCATGGCAAGAATTTGACTAGCATTCTTTTGAGCTTCATCAAGACTTTTGGGTTCAATTTTTTAAAAAAAGTAATATGATGAATATTGTATTTAATAGCATATCTAGTTTTTATCCTTTGATCAGTATTACTGATGATTTGATCCTGAGGGTGATTCTTCTTAAATTTTCATGCTTTGGGGAATTCTTTATCTCCATCTTGTTCTTCTTGTTGGTCCCCTTTATCTTCATCATCCTTTTCTTTTGAATTTTTACTTAACTCACCTTATTTTTCTTCCTTGAGTTGGATCTCATCTAATTTCTTAAAGATATCTAGATCATCATCAATTGACTTTTTCTCCAATGGAGTGTTAGCTTTATCAAATATAATATTTATAGATTTTTCAATAATCATAGAAGACTTGTTGAAGACTTTATATGCCTCGAACTTAGAGTAGTTAAGAAAAATGCCTTCAAAAGTTTTTAAATCAAACTTAGACAAATGATCTTTTATATTGAGTATAATGCAACAAAAAATATGAAAATGTTCAATATTTTTGGCTCTTTCCCATTCCACAACTCAAATGGAGTTTTGTTAATAATTGAATGAATAGAAACTCGATTCAAGATATAGCAAGCCGGGTTAACTATCTCCATCCAAAAATACTTGGGTAGAGAATACTCGTTAATCATAACCCATGCTATCTAGAAGAGAAAATACAATCAAGTCTAGATTTACTTAAGATATTCATTTGGTTTTCAAAATCATATTTAAAATGGAATTATCGATTATGAAATTTTCAAGTGTTCATTTCAAATCAAAATTTTCTTTTTAAAGTTTATCAATACTAGTCTTGCAATCACAATAGACTCTAGATGATTTTAAAGCATGAATTTTCTTTTCAAGGTGTTCCAAGTCCTTCTTGTGATCATAAGAACTAGTAGATAATTTTAAAACATCAAATTCATTTTCAAGTGAAAGCAATTAATTTTTCAAAAAAGAATACTTATGAAGTAATTTCTCATGTCTAGCACATACCTAATCCTCATAGGCCATGAGGTATAAATTAGCCACTTCTTTGTCGGATGAAGTGTCTCCATTATCAAACTCTGATTCATCCCATGTGGCTACCATTGCTTTCTTCTTCTTCTCATTGAGCTTCTTTGATTGGGGTTGAGAGGACAATTCGCCCAGGTTTATTGCATTTACAGCAAGTGGTTGCATTATTGTCTTCATCAATAGTGATGGCCTTCTTGTTCCTCATTGGTCTCCTTGGCATGTGCTTCTTTTTCAAGAACTTCTTGAATTTTCTTGAGATAAAAGTCATCTCTTTATCTCTATCTTCTTCATTCTCCTCACTTGACTCCTTTGCCTTGAGTGCTATAGTTTTTTCTTTTGTGTCTTTCTCTTCCTCTTAACTCCAGTCTTTTAAGGTTATAATGAGTGACCCCAAGAGCTCTTTCAATGGTAGCTTGTTAAAATTCTTTGCCTCTTGTATCACAATCACTTTCGAATTCCAAGACCTAGGAAGACATCTCAATATTTTTCTAACCATCTCATCATTAGTATATATTTTTCTAAGAGATTTTAAAGTGTTTATAATGTTGGTAAAATGGGTGAATATGTCAAAGATTGACTCATTTGGTTTCATTAGGAAGAGTTTATATTGGCTAACTAATATACTCACTTTAGACTCTCTCTTACCTGTCTTCTTCCCCCATGGGTGACTTAAAGGCAATGTTAAATATCACGAGCCATATCATAGATGCTTATGTGGTTAAACTCATTTGGATCAATAACATAATATAAAATATTTATTGCTTTTGTATTCAAAGAATTGTTTTCCTTGTCCAAATCATTCCATTCTCCTCTAGGTTTGGGGACTCTCACAACATCAACTATTTAGTGGGTGGAGTATACTCCTCTTCTACAATATGCCAAAGATTATATCTATGGTCTTGATAAATATTCTAATATATGACCTCCAATAATTAAAATAAGTACCATTAAAAAGAGAAGGTCTTGTAGTGGATTGTGCTTCTTGGAGAGATCAAGAAATAACAAAATTTGCCATGAAAATAGATCAAAAACTCTAGATGGTTAAAACAAAATAAGAACACCAACTTCTGATACAAATTGAAAGCTCAAAAACTACTTAAGAGAGAGGGGGATTAGGTTTTGTAAAAACAAACAATGATTTTGCACAAAATCAATACCCAATTCAATTCACCAAAGCAAATTCACATGATTACCAAGCAAACCATAAGTGCTATAATTTAAATAGAGAGTGGAGCGAATGCATAATGATTTTTATGAGGTTTGACAACCAACTACACCTACTCCAAAGTCTTTACCTCGATATTGAGAACTTGAGCTTTCTACTAGAGTTATCATTTCGTAGTTAAAGTCATCCTCCTATACCTTTGCTTCTAATTGAGCAAACATCCACTCCAATCTAGAGTCTTAAATCTCTCACACTCTTAACAATCTAGAAGTATTTACACTTGAGGAGAGATGAAAACAAACATTTTAACCTCACTATAAGACCTCTCCAAAGAGTGCAAGGGCTTTGAAGATTTAGAAATCGAAGAACAAAGTTCCGAGCACTTGGAGGCTATTGGATTAGTGGGAGCTTGTTTTCTCTGATAAGGGTTGCTCAAGATATGCAAAAGTGATCTATTGAACAAGCTCCAAGCTCCCATTGGGGAGAGAATTAGCCGGTATTGACTATGGTTTGCATGTTCGGACATCTAGATCATAAGGTTTGAATGTCCAAAATATCCCAACAGTAAAAAATAATTAGCCATTGTAATTGATGTCATGGGTTTGAATGTCCAATCATCAGGTTCAAGTGTCTGAACTAGTATAGTTGGGGAGACCAAAACCTATACCGAAAGATTGATCCACCATCAAGCGATCTTCAATTCTTCAAGTTTTGTGTGTTGATCCACTATCACATCTTATTTTTAATATTGTCTTCATATCCATCTACAGTTGAGACTTCCAAACAGGCTTGATTTTCATTTTTGGCTCAACTTGACTACTAGCTACACATGCTCAAAACATAATTAAATACAAAGTTTATTTATTATCGAAACTACAAAGGAATAAACAATAGGGCCAAGCTTGGGAACCTCAATTTATGGCAATTAGGCAAGTATTTTGAGGGCAAATAGATATTTTATCCTCCAGATACGATCCCAAGAAATCTAGAATCTATAATAATCAGTTATGAAAAGATCCAACTAGTATATTGACTGAGATCAAGGAGTCTCATATATGTTAGATCACCTTCATTTAGTATAAATAGTGGTATTCACAGAGGTAAAGGATTAATACTCAATTCTTTTCATCTTCCACAAAATTTTTGCTGTGATTAATTTGAGCATTGAAATAGTAGCCACCAGAAAGTTCTTGACGGTCTTTTCCATGGTATTTCTATCTCGTAGATCAAAAACAAACCAATCTAAAATAGTCTCTCGAATTGAAATAAGTGGTAAACTAGATTCTCTCAACAAAATTTATCAGCAAACTCATTGTCATTAATTTTTTAATTTATTATATAAAAGAACAAAAAGGATTCTCATAAATAAACTTAGAAACAAAAATGGAGGGTTTTTTTAATTAGTGGACAATAAATTCTCATAAATAAATTTGTCTATTGATGCCCTCTTTTTTTTTATGTTGATCATTATAGGACTATTGAATCTTCTCTTCCCTATTTTTTTATTTGTTATTTGATTTGTTATTTTTTTGTATGTAATGCAAATTGACTCTTGTTTCTTGTTTTAATATTAATTAATATTAATAGGAATTTTTTTGTTGAGACCCATGAATCAATTGAAACTTCAGATTCATACTATAACCATAATGATTTATCTAATAATACTCTAAGCTAAACCCAAAGACTTTATGAGTAAGAACCCTTTGATCATCACTTATTTAATGAATGGATGTAATAACTCAAAAAAATCTATAGAGACAACTGTATTTCTTTCAAAATAAGTTTGAAGAAAAAAAAATCATTTGATTTCTCAAAAATATCTATTTTTTTAAATCTGATTGTGAAGTCTAAATAAGGCTATGAATCATAGCTCAAATATTTCTTTTCTTGATTTATCTTATTCTATATATTTCGTGCTCAAGATACTAAAATAAATCAAATAATATTTGATGGGGTACAATCATCTTGATCAAAGGGTTATAGTATTATGATTGATATTAAGTAACAATTCATTCAGATTAGGTCAAGTGCAAATTAAAATTGCAATGAAAATGATATAGATAGTTAAAAAACTCTAGATCAAATTTAAACTTAATCAAGAGTCAAAAAACCAAAATCGAATCAGAATTTGATTAAAGGGTTAAACATTCTCAGGTTAAATGATGAAAAACACTAAAACGAACTGAAATTCAATCATGAAATTCCAGCTCAAACCATTAAAATCCTAAACCGATTCAGATTGGATCCAACGGTCAAAAATCCCAAACCAAATCTGAACCAGAACAACGGTCAGAAAACCCCAAACCAAATCTGAATTGGAATGAAATTCAAAATCACTCGCGCGCAGTGACAACAACATCATAACCCCATTTCTCCTGTAATTCATATATATACCCCATCAACATCATAACGACGGAGGCGGAGGAGCGGCAGATCTTTGATCAGATTGATCAAAAACAGAGCCAAGGAGGTGATACTCTTTTCCTCTTTGCATTTTGGGCTTGTAGATCCAGGCTTTGTTTGAATTTTTTATGTTTGTGTTGCAATTTGTCTTGCTTGGGATTTTATCCAAGTTCTTGTAGTTTCTCTTTGGTCTTTTGTTTTCCTTTTTTTTTTTTTTACTTTTGATCTAGATATTGGTTACATTCTTTGTGGTTCTTCTAGACAAGAGCAGTGGGTTTCTTTGGTTATAGGGTGCGATTTGGGAGATTAGATCCTTGGACGAAATAATAGGATTTTGTCTTCTCAAAATTGGTTTTATATTCTTTGATGGGGCCAATGAGCCTCGGTTTCTAATCCTAAACAGTTGGTCTTTGATTTTGGACTGATATTTTTTGTCATTATGTTTGGTTGATGGTATTGTTAGGTTTCTTTGGCCAGGGATCAGAGTTAGCGAAGGATTTGGGGCTTCGTTGGTAAATAGGTTTTGATCCTTGTCCGTGGTTAGATTTGATTTTTGTAATTCAAATTTTCATTTGTTTGGGATTGATTGGAAAGTTCACGGATGAGATTCTTTTTGTTGGTCATTATTCTTCTGATCTTTCTTAAGATATTGTTTTTGTTCTTTGCTATTAATTCCATAGTTGGTGTAGATGATGGCTTGATTTTGGCTTCTCAGTCTTTGATAGGTGGTCTTTAGTTGCGCCTTTTACTACTATTGTTAGATTGAATGGAGGAATTTGGAGCTCTTGTATTAAGCAATTTCCATAAGGTATTTGATCTTGTATTATTGGCCTTTCTAACTGTGTTTGATTGGTGGTCCTATTTGGCATCTTGCTAGGGTTTTAGATTGTTTGGAGGAATTTAAAGCTCCTGTAGTAAGTAGTTTCTGATTTCTTAACTGTAAGGTATCTAATTTTGAATTTTTGACCTTTCTAACTACTGGAAAGAACTTTTGTAGCTATGGGAATTATTATTTTGAAGCTTGTCTGGATTTTATATATTGATGAACTCTCTATATGTAGGCTAAATCCTGGAGAGAATAGGTTTGGATTTCAAACTAGAAGTTCAGCTGCGTTATACAGTTTGTTCTTCCATTATACAACTTTCACTTCCTTAGGGATTGCCACTTAATTTCAAATATTTAATTTAGATCCACATTCTATTTTTTTCTACATTTTTTAGGTCCATAGTAGTTCTTAAGTGCTTATACATCAGTCAGGAAGAGGACCTTGAGTCTTATTAAAGTTTCAATTGGTTTTTTGAAAGTCATGGCTCTCCAAATTGTCATGTCGCATTGCTTCCAGACTTGGATGATGTTCTGGATTTAACATTTATAAAAAAAAATAATGTGCTAGATTAGTATGTTGACTTTCTGTGAAACATTTTCCATTTTATCTACATAAAGATTCCAATAAGGTCCTCCAAAGACTATTTTATATTTTTAAATCAGTGATGAAGTAGCAGCTTAATCTGAATAATTTTCAGTTTGGTGAGATGTTTAGTCGATGTGTTGCCATATTAGACATCAGGATTGCATTTCTAAAATAGTTTGGATCTTGTTCTAAGAAAAGGAAGTTCGTGTTCACTTTCACATGATATTTTCTGAAAATGTAAGTCTAGTAGCTTTGACTGAGCTGAGTGAACTAAATTTTAAATGATGCTAGCAGTATGCATGAGGACATTTGTTTGTGTGTTTCTTGTTTATACAAACCAAAAAATGAAAGTAACTCATATTGCATTGATTTGCAACCTGAATTGCCATAATGCTCATATACACTTTCATTTCTCTGACATCCAAAGCTAATGTGATTTTTCCCCTATTTTGCTTTCCATAGTATCTCTTTTGTTTCAGGTTGTCAGGTTTTATGAGAGATGCCTAATTGTGTGTGCCAGCTACCTGAGTATTGGATTCTGAATGTATTATTCATGGAAGCAAGTGTATGGAGGTGATACACTTTTACTCTTTGAATTTTGGGCTTGTAGATCTAGGCTTTGTTTGAATTTTTTATGTTTCTGTTGCAATTTATCTTGTTTGGGATTTATCTAAGTTCTTGTAGTTACTATTTGGTGTTTTGTTTTCCTTTTTTTTATTATTGATCTAGATATTGGTTTCATTCTTTGTGGTTTTTTGGACAAGAGCAGTGGGTTTGTTTGGTTATAGGGCGCGATTTGGGGGATTAGATCCTTGGACAAAATAATAGGATTTTGTCTCCTCAAAATTGGCTTTGTATTCTTTGTTGGGGCCAATGAGCCTCGGTTTCTAATCCTAAACAGTTGGTTTTTGATTTTGGACTGATTTGTTTTGTCATTATGTTTGGTTGATGGTATTGTTAGGTTTCTTTGGCCAGGGACCAAAGTGAGCAAAGGATTTGGGGCTTCACTGGTAAACAAGTTTTGATCCTTGTCAGTGGTTAGATTTGATTTTTGTAATTCAAATTTTCTTCTGTCTGGGATTGATTGGAAAGTTCATGGATGGGATTCTTTTTGTTGGTCATTATTCTTCTGATCTATCTTAAGATATTGTTTTTGTTCTTTGTTGTTAATTCTATAGTTGGTGTAGATGATGGATTGATTTTGGCTTCTCAGTCTTTGATAGGTGGTCTTTAGTTGTGCCTTTTGCTACTGTTGTTAGATTGATTGGAGGAATTTGGAGCTCTTGTAGAAAGCAGTTTCCATAAGGTAGTTGATCTTGAATTATTGGCCTTTCTAATTGTGTTTGATTGGTGGTCCTGTTTGGCCTCTTGCTAGGGTTTTAGATTGTTTGGAGGAATTTAAAGCTCCTGTAGTAAGTAGTTTCTGATTTTTTGACCGTAAGGTATCTCATTTTGAATTTTTGACCTTCCTAACTACTGGAAAGAACTTCTGTAGCTATGGGAATTATTATTTTGATGCTTGTCTAGATTTTATAAATTGATGAACTCCCTATATGCAGGCTAAATCCTTGAGAGAATAGGTTTAGATTTCAAACTAGAAGTTCAGGTGTGTTCTATAGTTTGTTCTTCCATTATACAATTTTCACTTCCTTAGGGATTGCCACTTAATTTCAAATATTTAATTTAGATCCACATTCTATTTTTTTCTGCATTTTTTAAGTCCATAGTAGTTCTTAAGTGCTTATACATCAGTCAGGAAGAGGACCTTGAGTCTTATTAAAGTTTCAATTGGTTTTTTGAAAGTCATGTCTCTCAAAATTGTCAAGTCGCATTGCTTCCAAACATGGATGATGTTCTGGATTTAACATTTACAAAAAAATAATGTGCCAGACTAGTACACTGACTTTCTGTGAAGCATTTTCCATTTTTATCTATGTAAAGATTCCAACAAGGTCCTCCAAAGTCTATTTTATATTTTTAAGTCAATGATGAATTAGCAGCTTAATCTGAATAATTTTCAGCATTTGGTGAGATGTTTAGTCGATGTGCTGCCATATTAGATATCAGGATTATGTTCCTAAAATAGTTTGGATCTTGTTCTAAGAAAAAGAAGCTTGTGTTTAGTTGTGTTGTCCATGTATGCGGTTGGTGTTCTGATTTGGGGTTTAAGCTAGGGCTTGGAGTCATTGGAGGAATTTGGAGCTTTTTGGTGCACAACTCTAATCTTTTCTTGGGCATACTTTGACTTTTTCTTAATTTCTTGATATGTTCTTGGAGGCAATCAATTTTTTTTTTCTATTTGAATCTAACACCCTACTATCTTTGTTGGTTTTAGATCAATTTCATTGTCCCTGCATGCAATTATTGTTTTTGCTTGTATTTCGTGCTAGTATTTCTTGGGGTCTTGTCATTGTATGTGGTTGGTAATTTTGTTTCAGTTACCTGCTAAGAGGGCTTTGGAGCTCTAAGGGCTGAGGTATGTTGTTCTTACCTTTATGCTTGCATAAATTTATTTGTTTTTTGTTGTTTTCTTAGAGCCAACAGGTTGGATCTCTGTGCCAATTCGAAACCCTAGAAAGTCATTTTAGGTTTTAGATCATTGTTTGTCTTTTCAATGTGATTGGTGTCCTTGTTCATTTTTGTGTTAGAACTAGGAGTGTTGTATGGGATTTGGAGCTTTTAAGTATGCTGCTCTCATCTTTAATGCAGTTTGAACCGATTGTTTCTTATCTCCTCTATGTTGTCTTGGAGACTATTTTGGGCTTTTGTTTCAACCGAAAACCATGAGACGTTTGTAGTTTTTGGACCAATTTTGTCTTTACACTGCATTTCATTGGGCTTCTTGTTTTAGGTTTGTGATAAAGCTTGAAGTGATTGGAGGAATTTGGAGCTATCAAGTAAGCTATTTTAATATTTATGCATTTTGGTTGTTGTAGGTCCATTGCCAATTGATACCAAGTTTGGATGAAGGTATCTTTGCCATCCTAGCTGACTCTTATGTTTTAGTTTGCTTGTTCTGATCTTTATGCAGTTCTGAATAAAATTTTCTCCTTTTGGTTGTTTTCCTGGTGTTTATGAGTTTGGTTTTCTGTTTGAATTTGAAATTGTAGCAGCCAATTGTAGGTTCTAGATTGATTATTTTTCTATCATGGTATTGTCATTGCATGTGAATAGGATTCCTTTTTGGGTTTGTGTTGGGGCTCCAAGGGATTGAAGAAATTTTGGAGCTCTGAGGATGGAGGTGTGCCTGTTCTTATCTTCACAACTATATGCAACACTTATCTTGGAGATTGAGCAATTGGAAGAATTTGGAGATTGAGGTATGTTGTTCTAATATATATGGGTTTGAATTAATTGTTTTATTAGAGTAGATTTGTTGGGTTTCTATTTGAAACTGAACCCTAGACAACCATTTTAGATTTTAGTTTGCCTTTATCTTGTCCATGTATGTGATTAGTTATCTTATTTGAGTTTTGTGATGGGATTGGACTCATTGAAGGAGCTCTCTGGTATGCTATTCCAAAATTTGTGTTGCCCATGTATGTAATTAGTATTCTTTCTTGGTTTTTGTGCAGGAGCTTGAAGTCATTGGGGGACCTCTCAGGTACGTTGCTCTAAATTGGTTTGCCCACGTATATATATGCTTGGTGTTCTTAGTTGGGTTTTGTCCTGGGGCTTGAACTTTTGTATTGGGTTAAATGGATTGTTTCTGAACTTCTTGATTATTTTTTTTGGAGTCAATCAGTTTGGGTTTCTATTTGAATGTGAAAACATAGACAACCTTTTTAGGTTTTAGATTGATTTTGTCATGTCACTACATATGCTTGCCGCTTTCATTTGGGTTTCATACAAGGGTTTCATCTATTGATTGCTGCCATTTTTCTATCAAATGGAGTTGTGATTACTAGTTTTAAATTTCTACGTGTGCCTTTTCGCCTGGCGTTCTTTTTATTGTGCCTTATGATGTTCACTTCTTGGATTCTACATTTTGTGGTTAATGGCAATAGCCTGGATGGAGTGTGGATGGGGCAAAGTTTGCAAATGGAGATCTGTTTGCTAGTTTTTAACTTCTATGAATTCTTTTTCTTTTATTTTGTCTCAATAGGTTCGCTTGGATTATGCATTTTGTTATCAGTGACAATAGCCTAGATTGCTTATAGATTTCATCTACAAATTGAATGTTGGATGTGTCATACTTTGCAAATTGAGGATTTTTCTGTTGCTTGGTTCTGAGATGAATTTAATGGTTTGGCTGAGTGCTTATACATTTTATCGACAAATTGAATGCTTAGACATTCATCTCTTTAATGCGGGTCTCTAATCACTAAAGACTCGAGGAAAATGATCTATGATAGATTAGTAGTTGTATGCAGTTCTATAACTCTTGCATTCTTATCTGTTGAGTTTCATTCTATTAGGATTTGATCTAGTTCTCTTATATGGTGACATTATACATCATTTTCTTATTCCTTCAGATTGAGTCAAGGTCCAAATCCTAAATGTCCACTTCCCTGGACTCTGAACAGATTTATCTTCATTAACATCTTTGAACACATTGATTTTCTTGATTGTGTTGATCATGTCTTGAATCTACCCTTATGCATTGAGTTCTGTATCTTGGCATCACATGTGGCTGAAATTCAAATAAGTAATGCTTTACAAGGGTAGCATTGTGTTGTGGCAAGAGACTTCGTCTATTCCTTGGAAGGGGTATTAATGTGATATATGTTGATTGTTGCCATTTTGCTGTCAAATAGAGTTGTGATTGCTAGTTTTAAATTTCTACATGTCCCTTTTAGGCTGGTGCTCTTTTTATTATGCCTTAATATGTTCACTTCTGGGATTCTACATTTTGTGGTTAGTGGCAATAGCCCGGATGGAGTGTGGATGGGGCAATGTTTGCAAATGGAGATGTGATTGCTGGTATTTAACTTCTACCAATTCTTTTTCCTTTATTCTGTCTCAATAGGTTGGCTTGGATTTTGCATTTTGTTGTTAGTGACAATAGCCTAGATTGCTTATAGGTTTAATCTGCAAATTGAATGCAGGATGTGTCAAACTTTGCAAATTGAGTTTTCTTCTATTGCTTGGTTTTGAGATGAATTTAATTGTTTGCCTGACTGCCTATACATTTCATCTGCAAATTGAATGCTTGGATATTCATCTCTTTAAAGAGGGTCTCTAATCACTAAAGACTCGAGGAAACTGATCTATGATAGATTAGTAGTTGTCTGCAGTTCTCTAACTCTTGCATTCTTATCAATTGAGTTTCATTCTATCAGGATTTGATCTAGTTCTCTTATATGCTGACATTGTGCATCATTTTCTTATTCCTTCAGATTCAGTCAAGGTCCAAATCCTAAATGTCCACTGCCTTGGACTCTGAACAGATTTATGTTCATTAACATCTTTGAACACATTGATTTTCTTGATTGCATTGATCATGTCTTTAATCTGCCCTTAATCGTTGAGGTTTGCATCTTGGCATCACATGTGGCTGAAATTCAAATAAGTTATGCCTTACAAGGGTAGCATTTTGTTGTGGCAAGACACTTCTTCTATTCCTTTGATGGGGTATTGATGTGATATATGTTGATTGCTGCCATTTTGCTATCAAATGGAGTTGCGATTGCTAGTTTTAAATTTCTACGTGTGCCTTTTCGCCTGGTGTTCTTTTTATTGTGGCTTATTATGTTCACTTCTGGGATTCTACATTTTGTGGTCAGTGACAATAGCCTGGATGGAGTGTGGATGGGGCAATGTTTGCAAATGGAGATATGATTGCTGGTTTTTAACTTCTACCAATTCTTTTTCTTTTATTTTGTCTCGATAAATTCGCTTGGATTCTGCATTTTGTTGTCAGTGACAATAGCCTAGATAGCTTATAGATTTCATCTGCAAATTAAATGCTGGATGTGTCAAACTTTGCGAATTGAGTTTTTTTTTTTCTGTTGCTTGGTTCTGAGATGAATTTAATGGTTTGGCTGATTGCTTATACATTTCATCTGCAAATTGAATGCTTGGATATTCATCTCTTTAAAGAGGGCCTCTAATCACTAAAGACTGAAAGAAAATAATCTATGATAGATTATTAGTTGTGTGCAGTTCTCTAACTCTTGCATTCTTATCTGTTGAGTTTCACTCTACCAGAATTTGATCTAGTTCTCCTATATGGTGATATTGTACATCATTTTCTTATTCCTTCAGATTCAGTCAAGGTCCAAATCCTAAATGTCCACTGCCTTGGACTCTGAACAGATTTATGTTTATTAACATTTTTGAACACATTGATTTTCTTTATTGTGTTGATCATGTCTTGAATCTGCCCTTATACATTGAGGTTTATATCTTGGCATCACATGTGGCTGAAATTCAAATAAGTAATGCTTTACAAAGGTAGCATTGTGTTGCGCCAAGAGACTTCGTCTATTCCTTGGAAGGGGTACTGATGTGATATATGTTGATTGCTGCCATTTTGCTATTATTTTATGCAGTTGGCATTGCTAGTTTTAAATTTCTACGTGGGCCTTTTCTCCTGTTGTTCTTTTTATTGTGCCTTGCTATGTTCACTTCTTGGATTCTACATTTTGTGGTCAGTGGCAATAGCCTGGATGGAGTGTGGATGGGGCAATGTTTGCAAATGGAGATGTGTTTGCTGGTTTTTAACTTCTACCAATTATTTTCTTTTATTCTGTCTCGATAAATTCGCTTGGATTCTGCATTTTGTTGTCAGTGACAATAGCCTAGATAGCTTATAGATTTCATCTGCAAATTAAATGCTGGATGTGTCAAACCTTGCCAATTGAGTTTTTTTTCCTGTTGCTTGGTTCTGAGATGAATTTAATGGTTTGGCTGATTGCTTATACATTTCATCTGCAAATTGAATGCTTGGATATTCATCTCTTTAAAGAGGGCCTCTAATCACTAAAGACTGAAAGAAAATAATCTATGATAGATTATTAGTTGTGTGCAATTCTCTAACTCTTGCATTCTTATCTGTTGAGTTTCACTCTACCAGAATTTGATCTAGTTCTCCTATATGGTGATATTGTACATCATTTTCTTATTCCTTCAGATTCAGTCAAGGTCCAAATCCTAAATGTCCACTGCCTTGGACTCTGAACAGATTTATGTTTACTAACATTTTTTAACACATTGATTTTCTTTATTGTGTTGATCATGTCTTGAATCTGCCCTTATGCATTGAGGTTTATATCCTGGCATCACATGTGGCTGAAATTCAAATAAGTAATGCTTTACAAGGGTAGCATTGTGTTGTGCCAAGAGACTTCGTCGATTCCTTGGAAGGGGTACTAATGTGATATATGTTGATTGCTGCCATTTTGCTATTAAATGGAGTTGGGATTGCTAGTTTTAAATTTCTACGTGTGCCTTTTCTTCTGTTGTTCTTTTTATTGTGCCTTACTATGTTCACTTCTTGGATTCTACATTTTGTGGTCAGTGGCAATAGCCCGGATGGAGTGTGGATGGGGCAATGTTTGCAAATGGAGATGTGATTGCTGGTTTTTAACTTCTACCAATTCTTTTTCTTTTATTCTGTCTCGATAAATTCGCTTGGATTCTGCATTTTGTTGTCAGTGACAATAGCCAAGAGAGCTTATAGATTTCATCTGCAAATTAAATGCTGGATGTGTCAAAGTTTGCGAATTGAGTTTTTTTTTCTATTGCTTGGTTCTGAGATGAATTTAATGGTTTGGCTGATTGCTTATACATTTCATCTGCTAATTGAATGCTTGGATATTTATCTCTTTCAAGAGGCCCTCTAATCACTAAAAAGACTGAAAGAAAATAATCTATGATAAATTATTAGTTGTGAGCAGTTCTCTAACTCTTGCATTCTTATCTGTTGAGTTTCACTCTACCAGAATTTGATCTAGTTCTCCTATATGGTGATATTGTACATCATTTTCTTATTCCTTCAGATTCGGTCAAGGTCCAAATCCTAAATGTCCACTGCCTTGGACTCTTAACAGATTTATGTTTATTAACATTTTTGAACACATTGATTTTCTTTATTGTGTTGATCATGTCTTGAATCTGCCCTTATGCATTGAGGTTTCTATCTTGGCATCACATGTGGCTGAAATTCAAATAAGTAATGCTTTACAAGGGTAGCATTGTGTTGTGCCAACAGACTTCGTCTATTCCTTGGAAGGGGTACTGATGGGATATATGTTGATTGCTGCCATTTTGCTATTAAACGTAGTGTGATTGCTAGTTTTAAATTTCTCCGTGTGCCTTTTCCCTGTTGTTCTTTTTATTTTGCTTACTATGTTCCACTTCTTGGATTTACATTTTGTGGTCAGTGGCCAATAGCCTGGATGGCGTGTGGATGGGGCAATGTTTGCAAATGGAGATGTGCTTGCTGGTTTTTAACTTCTACCAATTCTTTTTCTTTTATTCTGTCTCCGATAAATTCGCTTGGATTCTGCTTTTGTTGTCCGGACAATAGCCTAGAAGCTTATAGATTGCATCTGCAAATTTAAATGCTGGATGTGTTCAAAACCCTTGCGAATGATGGTTTTTTTTTCTGTGTGCTTGGTTATGAGATGGAATTAATGGTTTGGCTTGATTGCTTATACATTTCATCTGCAAAATTGAATGCTTGGATATTCATCTCTTTTTTTAAAGAGGGCCGCTAATCACAACGACTGAAAGAAAATAATCTTCTGATAGATATTAGTTGGTGCAGTTCTCTAACTCTTGCCTTCTTATCTGTTTCGTTTCACTCTACCAGAATTTGATTAGTTCTCCTATATGTGATTGTATTTCATCATTTTCTTATTCCTTTAGATCCAGATGAGGTCCAAATCCTGAATGTCCATTGCCTTGGACCCTGAACAAATTTATGTTCATTGACATCTTTGAACACATTGATTTTCTTGATTACGTTGATCATGTCTTGAATCTGCCCTTATGCATTGAGGTTTGTATTTTGGCATCACATGCGGCTGAAATTCAAATAAGTAATGCTTTACAAGGGTAGCATTGTTTTGTGGCAAGAGACTTCATCTATTCCTTGGAAGGGGTGTTGATGTGATATATGTTGATTGCTGCCATTTTGCTGTCAAATGGAGTTGTGATTGCTAGTTTTTAATTTCTACATGCGACATTTCATCTGGTGTTCTTTTTATTGTGCCTTACTATGTTCACTTCTTGATTCTACATTTTGTGGTCAATGGCAATAGCCTGGATGGAGGGTGGATGGGGCAATATTTACAATTGGAGATGTGATTGCTAGTTTTAAACTTCTACCAATTCTTTTTCTTTTATTCGTCCTCGATAAATTCGCTGGATTCTGCAATTTTGTTGTCAGTGACACTAGCCTAGATAGCTATAGATTTCATCTGCAAATTAATGTGGATTTGTCAAACCTTGCGAATTGAGTTTTTTTTTTGTTGCTTGGTTCTGAGATGAATTTAATGGTTTGGCTGATTGCTTATACATTTCATCTGCAAATTGAATGCTTGGATATTCATCTCTTTAAAGAGGGCCTGTAATCACTAAAGACTGAAAGAAAATAATCTATGACAGATTATTAGTTGTGTGCCGTTCTCTAACTCTTGCATTCTTATCTGTTGAGTTTCACTCTACCAGAATTTCATCTAGTTCTCCTATATGGTGATATTGTACATCATTTTCTTATTCCTTCAGATTCAGTCAAGGTCCAAATCCTAAATGTCCACTGCCTTGGACTCTTAACAGATTTATGTTTTTAACACTTTGAACACATTGATTTTCTTTCTCTGTGTTGATCATGTCTTGAATCTGCCCTTCTGCATTGTGGTCTTCGGCATCACTTTGGCTGAAATTCAAAATAAAGTAATCTTACACGGGTCAGCATTGTGTTGTGCCAAGAGACTTCGTCTATTCCTTGGAAGGGGTACTGATGTGATATATGTTGATTGCTGCCATTTTTCTATTAAATGGAGTTGTGATTGCTAGTTTTAAATTTCTACGTGTGCCTTTTCTCCTGTTGTTCTTTTTATTGTGCCTTACTATGTTCAGTTCTTGGATTCTACATTTTGTGGCCAAAGGCAATAGCATGGATGGAGTGTGGATGGGGCAATGTTTGCAAATGGAGATGTGATTGCTGGTTTTTAACTTCTACCAATTCTTTTTCTTTTATTCTGTCTCGATAAATTCGCTTGGATTCTGCATTTTGTTGTCAGTGACAATTGCCAAGATAGCTTATAGATTTCATCAGCAAATTAAACGCTGGATGTGTCAAACCTTGCGAATTGAGTTTTTTTTTCTGTTGCTTGGTTCTGAGATGAATTTAATGGTTTGGCTGATTGCTTATACATTTCATCTGCAAATTGAATGCTTGGATATTCATCTCTTTAAAGAGGGCCTCTAATCACTAAAGACTGAAAGAAAATAATCTATGATAGATTATTAGTTGTGTGCAGTTCTCTAACTCTTGCATTCTTATCTGTTGAGTTTCACTCTACCAGAATTTGATCTAGTTCTCCTATATGGTGATATTGTACATCATTTTCTTATTCCTTCAGATTCAGTCAAGGTCCAAATCCTAAATGTCCACTGCCTTGGACTCTGAACAGATTTATGTTTATTAACATTTTTGAACACATTGATTTTCTTTATTGTGTTGATCATGTCTTGAATCTGCCCTTATGCATTGAGGTTTCTATCTTGGCATCACATGTGGCTGAAATTCAAATAAGTAATGCTTTACAAGGGTAGCATTGTGTTGTGCCAAGAGACTTCGTCTATTCCTTGGAAGGGGTACTGATGTGATATATGTTGATTGCTGCCATTTTGCTATTAAATGGAGTTGTGATTGCTAGTTTTAAATTTCTACGTGTGCCTTTTCTCCTGTTGTTCTTTTTATTGTGCCTTACTATGTTCACTTCTTGGATTCTACATTTTGTGGTCAGTGGCAATAGCCTGGATGGAGTGTGGATGGGGCAATGTTTGCAAATGGAGATGTGATTGCTGGTTTTTAACTTCTACCAATTCTTTTTCTTTTATTCTGTCTCGATAAATTCGCTTGGATTCTGCATTTTGTTGTCAGTGACAATAGCCTAGATAGCTTATAGATTTCATCTGCAAATTAAATGCTGGATGTGTCAAACTTTGCGAATTGAGTTTTTTTTTCTGTTGCTTGGTTCTGAGATGAATTTAATGGTTTGGCTGATTGCTTATACATTTCATCTGCAAATTGAATGCTTGGATATTCATCTCTTTAAAGAGGGCCTCTAATCACTAAAGACTGAAAGAAAATAATCTATGATAGATTATTAGTTGTGTGCAGTTCTCTAACTCTTGCATTCTTATCTGTTGAGTTTCACTCTACCAGAATTTGATCTAGTTCTCATATATGGTGATATTGTACATCATTTTCTTATTCCTTCAGATTCAGTCAAGGTCCAAATCCTAAATGTCCACTGCCTTGGACTCTGAACAGATTTATGTTTATTAACATTTTTGAACACATTGATTTTCTTTATTGTGTTGATCATGTCTTGAATCTGCCCTTATGCATTGAGGTTTATATCTTGGCATCACATGTGGCTGAAATTCAAATAAGTAATGCTTTACAAGGGTAGCATTGTGTTGTGCCAAGAGACTTCGTCTATTCCTTGGAAGGGGTACTGATGTGATATATGTTGATTGCTGCCATTTTGCTATTAAATGGAGTTGTGATTGCTAGTTTTAAATTTCTACGTGTGCCTTTTCTCCTGTTGTTCTTTTATTGTGCCTTACTATGTTCACTTCTTGGATTCTACATTTTGTGGTCAGTGGCAATAGCCTGGATGGAGTGTGGATGGGGCAATGTTTGCAAATGGAGATGTGTTTGCTGGTTTTTAACTTCTCCCAATTCTTTTTCTTTTATTCTGTCTCGATAAATTCGCTTGGATTCTGCATTTTGTTGTCAGTGACAATAGCCTAGATAGCTTATAGATTTCATCTGCAAATTAAATGCTGGATGTGTCAAACTTTGCGAATTGAGTTTTTTTTTTTCTGTTGCTTGGTTCTAAGATGAATTTAATGGTTTGGCTGATTGCTTATACATTTCATCTGCTAATTGAATGCTTGGATATTCATCTCTTTAAAGAGGGCCTCTCATCACTAAAGACTGAAAGAAAATAATCTATGATAGATTATTAGTTGTGTGTAGTTCTCTAACTCTTGCATTCTTATCTGTTGAGTTTCACTCTACCAGAATTTGATCTACTTCTCCTATATGGTGATATTGTACATCATTTTCTTATTCCTTCAGATTCAGTCAAGGTCCAAATCCTAAATGTCCACTGCCTTGGACTCTGAACAGATTTATGTTTATTAACATTTTTGAACACATTGATTTTCTTTATTGTGTTGATCATGTCTTGAATCTGCCCTTATGCATTGAGGTTTATATCTTGGCATCACATGTGGCTGAAATTCAAATAAGTAATGCTTTACAAGGGTAGCATTGTGTTGTGCCAAGAGACTTCGTCTATTCCTTGGAAGGGGTACTGATGTGATATATGTTGATTGCTGCCATTTTGCTATTAAATGGAGTTGTGATTGCTAGTTTTAAATTTCTACGTGTGCCTTTTCTCCTGTTGTTCTTTTTATTGTGCCTTACTATGTTCACTTCTTGGATTCTACATTTTGTGGTCAGTGGCAATAGCCTGGATGGAGTGTGGATGGGGCAATGTTTGCAAATGGAGATGTGATTGCTGGTTTTTAACTTCTACCAATTCTTTTTCTTTTATTCTGTCTCGATAAATTCGCTTGGATTCTGCATTTTGTTGTCAGTGACAATAGCCTAGATAGCTTATAGATTTCATCTGCAAATTAAATGCTGGATGTGTCAAACCTTGCGAATTGAGTTTTTTTTTTCTGTTGCTTGGTTCTGAGATGAATTTAATGGTTTGGCTGATTGCTTATACATTTCATCTGCAAATTGAATGCTTGGATATTCATCTCTTTAAAGAGGGCCTCTAATCACTAAAGACTGAAAGAAAATAATCTATGATAGATTATTAGTTGTGTGCAATTCTCTAACTCTTGCATTCTTATCTGTTGAGTTTCACTCTGCCAGAATTTGATCTAGTTCTCCTATATGGTGATATTGTACATCATTTTCTTATTCCTTCAGATTCAGTCAAGGTCCAAATCCTAAATGTCCACTGCCTTGGACTCTGAACAGATTTATGTTTATTAACATTTTTGAACACATTGATTTTCTTTATTGTGTTGATCATGTCTTGAATCTGCCCTTATGCATTGAGGTTTATATCTTGGCATCACATGTGGCTGAAATTCAAATAAGTAATGCTTTACAAGGGTAGCATTGTGTTGTGCCAAGAGACTTCGTCTATTCCTTGGAAGGGGTACTGATGTGATATATGTTGATTGCTGCCATTTTGCTATTAAATGGAGTTGTGATTGCTAGTTTTAAATTTCTACGTGTGCCTTTTCTCCTGTTGTTCTTTTTATTGTGCCTTACTATGTTCACTTCTTGGATTCTACAATTTGTGGTCAGTGGCAATAGCCTGGATGGAGTGTGGATGGGGCAATGTTTGCAAATGGAGATGTGATTGCTGGTTTTTAACTTCTACCAATTCTTTTTCTTTTATTCTGTCTCGATAAATTCGCTTGGATTCTGCATTTTGTTGTCAGTGACAATTGCCAAGATAGCTTATAGATTTCATCTGCAAATTAAATGCTGGATGTGTCAAACCTTGCGAATTGAGTTTTTTTTTCTGTTGCTTGGTTCTGAGATGAATTTAATGGTTTGGCTGATTGCTTATACATTTCATCTGCAAATTGAATGCTTGGATATTCATCTCTTTAAAGAGGGCCTATAATCACTAAAGACTGAAAGAAAATAATCTATGATAGATTATTAGTTGTGTGTAGTTCTCTAACTCTTGCATTCTTATCTGTTGAGTTTCACTCTACCAGAATTTGATCTAGTTCTCCTATATGGTGATATTGTACATCATTTTCTTATTCCTTCAGATTCAGTCAAGGTCCAAATCCTAAATGTCCACTGCCTTGGACTCTGAACAGATTTATGTTTATTAACATTTTTGAACACATTGATTTTCTTTATTGTGTTGATCATGTCTTGAATCTGCCCTTATGCATTGAGGTTTCTATCTTGGCATCACATGTGGCTGAAATTCAAATAAGTAATGCTTTACAAGGATAGCATTGTGTTGTGCCGAGAGACTTCGTCTATTCCTTGGAAGGGGTACTGATGTGATATATGTTGATTGCTGCCATTTTGCTATTAAATGGAGTTGGCATTGCTAGTTTTGAATTTCTACGTGTGCCTTTTCTCCTGTTGTTCTTTTTATTGTGCCATACTTTGTTCACTTCTTGGATTCTACATTTTATGGTCAGTGGCAATAGCCTGGATGGAGTGTGGATGGGGCAATGTTTGCAAATGGAGATGTGATTGCTGGTTTTTAACTTCTACCAATTCTTTTTCTTTTATTCTGTCTCGATAAATTCGCTTGGATTCTGCATTTTTTTGTCAGTGACAATAGCCTAGATAGCTTATAGATTTCATCTGCAAATTAAATGCTGGATGTGTCAAACCTTGCGGATTGAGTTTTTTTTTTCTGTTGCTTGGTTCTAAGATGAATTTAATGGTTTGGCTGATTGCTTATACATTTCATCTGCAAATTGAATGCTTGGATATTCATCTCTTTAAAGAGGGCCTCTAATCACTAAAGACTGAAAGAAAATAATCTGTGATAGATTATTAGTTGTGTGCAGTTCTCTAACTCTTGCATTCTTATCTGTTGAGTTTCACTCTACCAGAATTTGATCTAGTTCTCATATATGGTGATATTGTACATCATTTTCTTATTCCTTCAGATTCAGTCAAGGTTCAAATCCTAAATGTCCACTGCCTTGGACTCTGAACAGATTTATGTTTATTAACATTTTTGAACACATGGATTTTCTTTATTGTGTTGATCTTGTCTTGAATCTGCCCTTATGCATTGAGATTTATATCTTGGCATCACATGTGGCTGAAATTCAAATAAGTAATGATTTACAAGGGTAGCATTGTGTTGTGCCAACAGACTTCGTCTATTCCTTGGAAGGGGTACTAATGTGATATATGTTGATTGCTGCCATTTTGCTATTAAATGGAGTTGTGATTGCTAGTTTTAAATTTCTACGTGTGCCTTTTCTCCTGTTGTTCTTTTTATTGTGCCTTACTATGTTCACTTCTTGGATTCTACATTTTGTGGACAGCGGCACTAGCCTGGATGGAGTGTGGGTGGGGCAATGTTTGCAAATGGAGATGTGATTGCTGGTTTTTAACTTCTACCAATCCTTTTTCTTTTACTCTGTCTCGATAAATTTGCTTGGATTATGCATTTTGTTGTCAGTGATAATAGCCTAGATCGCTTATAGATTTCATCTGCAAATTAAATGCTGGATGTGTCAAACTTTGCGAAATGAGTTTTTTTTTCTGTTGCTTGGTTCTGAGATGAATTTAATGGTTTGGCTGATTGCTTATACCTTTCATCTGCAAATTGAATGCTTGGATATTCATCTCTTTAAAGAGGGCCTCTAATCACTAAAGACTGAAAGAAAATAATCTATGATAGATTATTAGTTGTGTGCAATTCTCTAACTCTTGCATTCTTATCTGTTGAGTTTTACTCTCCCAGAATTTGATCTAGTTTCTTTCCTATTATGGTGATATTTACATCATTTTTCTGATTACTTCGATTAGTCAGGTTCCAAAATCCTAAATGTCCCCACTGCCTTGGACTCTGAACAGATTTATGTTTTTTAACATTTTTGAACACATTGATTTTCTTTCTTGGTGATCATGTCAATGAATCTGCCCTATGCATTGGAGGTTTATATCTTGGCATTCACATGTGGCTGAAATTCAAATAGTAATGCTTTACAAGGGTGGTGCATTGTGTTGTGGCCCAAGAGATTTTGTCTATTTCCTTGGAAGGGGGTACTGATGTGATATATGTTGATTGCTTTGCCATTTTGCTATTAATGGAGTTGTGATTGCTAGTTTAAATTTCTACGTGTGCCTTATTCTGTTGTTCTTTTTATTGTGCCTCTTACTATGTTCACTTTTGGATTCTTACCATTTTGTGACAGCGGCAATAGCTGGATGGAGTGTGGGTGGGCGGCAATGTTTGCAAATGGAGATGTGATGTTGGTTTTTAACTTCTACCAATTCTTTTTCTTTTCCTCTGTCTCGATAAATTTGCTTGGGATATGCATTTTGTTGTCCGTGGACAATAGGCTAGATCGCTTCTAGTTTTCCTCTGCAAATTTAAATGCTGGGATGTGTCAAACTGTGCGAATTGAAGTTGTTTTTTTGGTGCTTGGTTCGAGATGAATTAATGGGTTGGCTGATTGCTATAACATTTCATCTGCAAATTGAATGCTTGACTATTCATTCTCTTTAAAGAAGGCCTCTAATCACTAAAGGACTGAAAGAAAATCATCTATGATAGCTTATTAGTTGTGTGCAGTTCTCTAACTCTCGCATTCTTATCTGTTGAGTTTCACTCTACCAGAATTTGATCTAGTTCTCCTATATGGTGATATTGTACATCATTTTCTGATTCCTTCAGATTCAGTCAAGGTCCAAATCCTAAATGTCCACTGCCTTGGACTCTGAACAGATTTATGTTTATTAACATTTTTGAACACATTGATTTTCTTTATTGTGTTGATCATGTCTTGAATCTGCCCTTATGCATTTAGGTTTATATCTTGGCATCACATGTGGCTGAAATTCAAATAAGTAATGCTTTACAAGGGTAGCATTGTGTTGTGCCAAGAGACTTCGTCGATTCCTTGGAAGGGGTACTGATGTGATATATGTTGATTGCTGTCATTTTGCTATTAAATGGAATTGTGATTGCTAGTTTTAAATTTCTACGTGTGCCTTTTCTCCTGTTGTTCTTTTTATTGTGCCTTACTATGTTCACTTCTTGGATTCTACATTTTGTGGCCAAAGGCAATAGCATGGATGGAGTGTGGATGGGGCAATGTTTGCAAATGGAGATGTGATTGCTGGTTTTTAACTTCTACCAATTCTTTTTCTTTTACTCTGTCTCGATAAATTTGCTTGGATTATGCATTTTGTTGTCCGTGACAATAGCCTAGATCGCTTATAGATTTCCTCTGCAAATTAAATGCTGGATGTGTCAAACTGTGCGAATTGAGTTTTTTTTTTGTTGCTTGGTTCTGAGATGAATTTAATGGTTTGGCTGATTGCTTATACATTCCATCTGCAAATTGAATGCTTGGATATTCATCTCTTTAAAGAGGGCCTCTAATCACTAACGTCTGAAAGAAAATAATCTATGATAGATTATTAGTTGTGTGCAGTTCTCTAACTCTGGCATTCTTATCTGTTGAGTTTCACTCTGCCAGAATTTGATCTAGTTCTCCTATATGGTGATATTGTACATCATTTTCTTATTCCTTCAGATTCAGTCAAGGTCCAAATCCTAAATGTCCACTGCCTTGGACTCTGAACAGGTTTATGTTTATTAACATTTTTGAACACATGGATTTTCTTTATTGTGTTGATCTTGTCTTGAATCTGCCCTTATGCATTGAGGTTTATATCTTGGCATCACATGTGGCTGAAATTCAAATAAGTAATGCTTTACAAGGGTAGCATTGTGTTGTGCCAATAGACTTCGTCTACTCCTTGGAAGGGGTACTGATGTGATATATATTGATTGCTACCATTTTGCTATTAAATGGAGTTGTGATTGCCAGTTTTAAATTTCTACGTGTGCCTTTTCTCCTGTTGTTCTTTTTATTGTGCCTTACTATGTTCACTTCTTGGATTCTACATTTTGTGGTCAGGGGCAATAGCCTGGATGGAGTGTGGATGGGGCAATGTTTGCAAATGGAGATGTGATTGCTGGTTTTTAACTTCTACCAATTCTTTTTCTTTTACTCTGTCTCGATAAATTTGCTTGGATTATGCATTTTGTTGTCAGTGACAATAGCCTAGATAGCTTATAGATTTCATCTGCAAATTAAATGCTGGATGTGTCAAACTTTGCGAAATGAGTTTTTTTTTTTCTGTTGCTTGGTTCTGAGATGAATTTAATGGTTTGGCTGATTGCTTATACATTTCATCTGCAAATTGAATGCTTGGATATTCATCTCTTTAAAGAGGGCCTCTAATCACTAAAGACTGAAAGAAAATAATCTATGATAGATTATTAGTTGTGTGCGGTTCTCTAACTCTTGCATTCTTATCTGTTGAGTTTCACTCTACCAGAATTTCATCTAGTTCTCCTATATGGTGACATTGTACATCATTTTCTTATTCCTTCAGATTCCGTCAAGGTCCAAATCCTAAATGTCCACTGCCTTGGACTCTGAACAGATTTATGTTTATTAACATTTTTGAACACATTGATTTTCTTTATTGTGTTGATCATGTCTTGAATATGCCCTTATGCATTGAGGTTTATATCTTGGCATCACATGTGGCTGAAATTCAAATAAGTAATGCTTTACAACGGTAGCATTGTGTTGTGCCAACAGACTTCGTCTATTCCTTGGAAGGGGTACTGATGTGATATATGTTGATTGCTCCCATTTTGCTATTAAATGGAGTTGTGATTGCTAGTTTCAAATTTCTACGTGTGCCTTTTCTCCTGTTGTTCTTTTTATTGTCAGTGGCAATAGCCTGGATGGAGTGTGGATGGGGCAATGTTTGCAAATGGAGATGTGATTGCTGGTTTTTAACTTCTACCAATTCTTTTTCTTTTACTCTGTCTCGATAAATTCGCTTGGATTATGCATGTCGTTATCAATGATAATAGCCTAGATAGCTTATAGATTTCGTCTGCAAATTAAATGCTGGATGTGTCAAACTTTGCGAATTGAGTTTTTTTTTTCTGTTGCTTGGTTCTGAGATGAATTTAATGGTTTGGCAGATTGCTTATACATTTCATCTGCAAATTGAATGCTTGGATATTCATCTCTTTACAGAGGGCCTCTAATCACTAAAGACTGAAAGAAAATAATCTATGATAGATTATTAGTTGTGTGCAGTTCTCTAACTCTTGCATTCTTATCTGTTGAGTTTCACTCTACCAGAATTTGATCTAGTTCTCCTATATGGTGATATTGTGCATCATTTTCTTATTCCTTCAGATTCAGTCAAGGTCCAAATCCTAAATGTCCACTGCCTTGGACTCTGAACAGATTTATGTTTATTAACATTTTTGAACACATTGATTTTCTTTATTGTGTTGATCATGTCTTGAATCTGCCCTTATGCATTGACGTTTATATCTTGGCATCACATGTGGCTGAAATTCAAATAAGTAATGCTTTACAAGGGTAGCATTGTGTTGTGCCAACAGACTTCGTCTATTCCTTGGAAGGGGTACTGATGTGATATATGTTGATTGCTGCCATTTTGCTATTAAATGGAGTTGGGATTGCTAGTTTTAAATTTCTACGTGTGACTTTTCTCCTGTTGTTCTTTTTATTGTGCCTTACTATGTTCACTTCTTGGATTCTACATTTTGTGGTCAGTGGCAATAGCCTGGATGGACTGTGGAAGGGGCATTGTTTGCAAATGGAGATGTGATTGCTGGTTTTTAACTTCTACCAATTCTTTTTCTTTTATTCTGTCTCGATAAATTTGCTTGGATTCTGCATTTTGTTGTCAGTGACAATAGCCTAGATAGCTTATAGATTTCATCTGCAAATTAAATGCTGGATGTGTCAAACTTTGCGAATTGAGTTTTTTTTTCTGTTGCTTGGTTCTGAGATGAATTTAATGGTTTGGCTGATTGCTTATACATTCCATCTGCAAATTGAATGCTTGGATATTCATCTCTTTAAAGAGGGCCTCTAATCACTAACGTCTGAAAGAAAATAATCTATGATAGATTATTAGTTGTGTGCAGTTCTCTAACTCTTGCATACTTATCTGTTGAGTTTCACTCTGCCAGAATTTGATCTAGTTCTCCTATATGGTGATATTGTACATCATTTTCTTATTCCTTCAGATTCAGTCAAGGTCCATATCCTAAATGTCCACTGCCTTGGACTCTAAACAGATTTATGTTTATTAACATTTTTGAACACATTGATTTTCTTTATTGTGTTGATCATGTCTTGAATCTGCCCTTATGCATTGAGGTTTATATCTTGGCATCACATGTGGCTTAAATTCAAATAAGTAATGCTTTACAAGGGTAGCATTGTGTTGTGCCAAGAGATTTCGTCTATTCCTTGGAAGGGGTACTGATGTGATATATGTTGATTGCTGCCATTTTGCTATTAAATGGAGTTGTGATTGCTAGTTTTAAATTTCTACGTGTGCCTTTTCTCCTGTTGTTCTTTTTATTGTGCCTTACTATATTCACTTCTTGGATTCTACATTTTGTGGACAGCGGCAATAGCCTGGATGGAGTGTGGGTGGGGCAATGTTTGCAAATGGAGATGTGATTGCTGGTTTTTAACTTCTACCAATTTTTTTTCTTTTACTCTGTCTCGATAAATTTGCTTGGATTATGCATTTCGTTGTCAGTGACAATAGCCTAGATCGCTTATAAAATTTTCCTCGGCAAATTAAATGCTGGATGTGTCAAACGTTGCGAATTTGAGTTTTATTTTTTTTTTTTGCGTGGGGTCTGAATAAAGTTAAGGGTTTGGCTGATTGGGCTTAGACATTTCAATCTGCAAATTCATGCTTGGATATTTTATCTCTTTAAAGAGGGCTGGAATCACGAAAGGAACTGGAAAGAAAATAATCTATGAAAGATTTTTAGTTGTGTGCCGTTCTCTAACATCTTGCATTCTTATCTGGTGACAGTTTCCGCTCTACACAAATTTTGATCTAGTTCTACCTATATGGTGAATATTGTACCTCATTTTCTTATTCCTTCAGATTCAAGTCAAGGGTCCAAAATCCTAAATGTCCACTGCCTTGGACTCTGAACAGATTTAGTTTCATTAAACCCATTTTTGACCACCTGGATTTTCTTTATTGTGTTTATCTCATGTCTTGAATCTGCCCTTATGCATTGAGGTTTATATCTTGGCATCACATGTGGCTGAAATTCAAATAAGTAATGCTTTACAAGGGTAGCATTGTGTTGTGCCAAAGACTTCGTCTATTCCTTGGAAGGGGTACTGATGTTATATATGTTGATTGCTGCCATTTTGCTATTAAATGGAGTTGGGATTGCTAGTTTTAAATTTCAACGTGTGCCTTTTCTCCTATTGCTCTTTTTATTGTGCCTTACTATGTTCACTTCTTGGATTCTACATTTTGTGGTCAGTGGCAATAGCCTGGATGGAGTGTAGATGGGGCAATGTTTGCAAATGGAGATGTGATTGCTGGTTTTTAACTTCTGCCAATTCTTTTTCTTTTACTCTGTCTCGATAAATTCGCTTGGATTATGCATTTTGTTGTCAGTGACAATAGCCTAGATAGCTTATAGATTTCATCTGCAAATTAAATGCTGGATGTGTCAAACTTTGCGAATTGAGTTTTTTTTTCTATTGCTTGGTTCTGAGATGAATTTAATGGTTTGGCTGATTGCTTATACATTTCATCTGCTAATTGAATGCTTGGATATTTATCTCTTTCAAGAGGCCCTCTAATCACTAAAGACTGAAAGAAAATAATCTACGATAGATTATTAGTTGTGTTCAGTTCTCTAACTCTTGCATTCTTATCTGTTGAGTTTCACTCTACCAGAATTTTATCTTGTTCTCCTATATGGTGATATTGTACATCATTTTCTTATTCCTTCAGATTCAGTCAAGGTCCAAATCCTAATTGTCCATTCCCTTGGACTCTGAACAGATTTATGTTTATTAACATTTTTGAACACATTGATTTTCTTTATTGTGTTGATCATGTCTTGAATCTGCCCTTATGCATTGAGGTTTCTATCTTGGCATCACATGTGGCTGAAATTCAAATAAGTAATGCTTTACAAGGGTAGCATTGTGTTGTGCCAAGAGATTTCGTCTATTCCTTGGAAGGGGTACTGATGTGATATATGTTGATTGCTGCCATTTTGCTATTAAATGGAGTTGTGATTGCTAGTTTTAAATTTCTACGTGTGCCTTTTCTCCTGTTGTTCTTTTATTGTGCCTTACTATGTTCACTTCTTGGATTCTACATTTTGTGGACAGCGGCAATAACCTGGATGGAGTGTGGGTGGGGCAATGTTTGCAAATGGAGATGTGATTGCTGGTTTTTAACTTCTACCAATTCTTTTTCTTTTACTCTGTCTCGATAAATTTGCTTGGATTATGCATTTTGTTGTCAGTGACAATAGCCTAGATAGCTTATAGATTTCATCTGCAAATTAAATGCTGGATGTGTCAAACTTTGCGAATTGAGTTTTTTTTTTCTATTGCTTGGTTCTGAGATGAATTTAATGGTTTGGCTGATTGCTTATACATTTCATCTGCAAATTGAATGCTTGGATATTCATCTCTTTAGAGAGGGCCTCTAATCACTAAAGACTGAAAGAAAATAATCTATGATAGATTATTAGTTGTGTGCGGTTCTCTAACTCTTGCATTCTTATCTGTTGAGTTTCACTCTGCCAGAATTTCATCTAGTTCTCCTATATGGTGATATTGTACATCATTTTCTTATTCCTTCAGATTCCGTCAAGGTCCAAATCCTAAATGTCCACTGCCTTGGACTCTGAACAGATTTATGTTTATTAACATTTTTGAACACTTGGATTTTCTTTATTGTGTTGATCATGTCTTGAATATGCCCTTATGCATTGAGGTTTATATCTTGGCATCACATGTGGCTGAAATTCAAATAAGTAATGCTTTACAAGGGTAGCATTGTGTTGTGCCAACAGACTTCGTCTATTCCTTGGAAGGGGTACTGATGTGATATATGTTGATTGCTGCCATTTTGCTATTAAATGGAGTTGTGATTGCTAGTTTCAAATTTCTACGTGTGCCTTTTCTCCTGTTGTTCTTTTTATTGTGCCTTACTATGTTCACTTCTTGGATTCTACATTTTGTGGTCAGTGGCAACAGCCTGGATGGAGTGTGGATGGGGCAATGTTTGCAAATGGAGATGTGATTGCTGATTTTTAACTTCTACCAATTCTTTTTCTTTTACTCTGTCTCGATAAATTCGCTTGGATTATGCATGTTGTTATCAATGACAATAGCCTAGATAGCTTATAGATTTCGTCTGCAAATTAAATGCTGGATGTGTCAAACTTTGCGAATTGAGTTTTTTTTTTCTGTTGCTTGGTTCTGAGATGAATTTATTGGTTTGGCTGATTGCTTATACATTTCATCTGCAAATTGAATGCTTGGATATTCATCTCTTTAAAGAGGGCCTGTAATCACTAAAGACTGAAAGAAAATAATCTATGATAGATTATTAGTTGTGTGCAGTTCTCTAACTCTTGCATTCTTATCTGTTGAGTTTCACTCTACCAGAATTTGATCTAGTTCTCCTATATGGTGATATTGTACATCATTTTCTTATTCCTTCAGATTCAGTCAAGGTCCAAATCCTAAATGTCCACTGCCTTGGACTCTGAACAGATTTATGTTTATTAACATTTTTGAACACATTGATTTTCTTTATTGTGTTGATCATGTCTTGAATCTGCCCTTATGCATTGAGGTTTATATCTTGGCATCACATGTGGCTGAAATTCAAATAAGTAATGCTTTACAAGGGTAGCATTGTGTTGTGCCAAGAGACTTCGTCTATTCCTTGGAAGGGGTACTGATGTGATATATGTTGATTGCTGCCATTTTGCTATTAAATGGAGTTGTGATTGCTAGTTTTAAATTTCTACGTGTGCCTTTTCTCCTGTTGTTCTTTTTATTTTGCCTTACTATGTTCACTTCTTGGATTCTACATTTTGTGGACAGCGGCAATAGCCTGGATGGAGTGTGGGTGGGGCAATGTTTGCAAATGGAGATGTGATTGCTGGTTTTTAACTTCTACCAATTTTTTTTCTTTTACTCTGTCTCGATAAATTTGCTTGGATTATGCATTTCGTTGTCAGTGACAATAGCCTAGATCGCTTATAGATTTCCTCTGCAAATTAAATGCTGGATGTGTCAAACTTTGCGAATTGAGTTTTTTTTTTGTTGCTTGGTTCTGAGATGAATTTAATGGTTTGGCTGATTGCTTATACATTTCATCTGCAAATTGAATGCTTGGATATTCATCTCTTTAAAGAGGGCCTGTAATCACTAAAGACTGAAAGAAAATAATCTATGATAGATTATTAGTTGTGTGCAGTTCTCTAACTCTTGCATTCTTATCTGTTGAGTTTCACTCTACCAGAATTTGATCTAGTTCTCCTATATGGTGATATTGTACATCATTTTCTTATTCCTTCAGATTCAGTCAAGGTCCAAATCCTAAATGTCCACTGCCTTGGACTCTGAACAGATTTATGTTTATTAACATTTTTGAACACATGGATTTTCTTTATTGTGTTGATCTTGTCTTGAATCTGCCCTTATGCATTGAGATTTATATCTTGGCATCACAAGTGGCTGAAATTCAAATAAGTAATGCTTTACAAGGGTAGCATTGTGTTGTGCCAACAGACTTCGTCTATTCCTTGGAAGGGGTACTAATGTGATATATGTTGATTGCTGCCATTTTGCTATTAAATGGAGTTGTGATTGCTAGTTTTAAATTTCTACGTGTGCCTTTTCTCCTGTTGTTCTTTTTATTGTGCCTTACTATGTTCACTTCTTGGATTCTACATTTTGTGGTCAGTGGCAATAGCCTGGATGGAGTGTGGATGGGGCAATGTTTGCAAATGGAGATGTGATTGCTGGTTTTTGACTTCTACCACTTCTTTTTCTTTTACTCTGTCTCGATAAATTCGCTTGGATTATGCATTTTGCTGTCAGTGACAATAGCCTAGATAGCTTATAGATTTCATCTGCAAATTAAATGCTGGATGTCTCAAACGTTTCGAATTGAGTTTTTTTTTCTGTTGCTTGGTTCTGAGATGAATTTAATGGTTTGGCTGATTGCTTATACATTTCATCTGCAAATTGAATGCTTGGATATTCATCTCTTTAAAGAGGGCCTCTAATCACTAACGTCTGAAAGAAAATAATCTATGATAGATTATTAGTTGTGTGCAGTTCTCTAACTCTTGCATTCTTATCTGTTGAGTTTCACTCTGCCAGAATTTGATCTAGTTCTCCTATATGGTGATATTGTACATCATTTTCTTATTCCTTCAGATTCAGTCAAGGTCCAAATCCTAAATGTCCACTGCCTTGGACTCTGAACAGATTTATGTTTATTAACATTTTTGAACACATTGATTTTCTTTATTGTGTTGATCATGTCTTGAATCTGCCCTTATGCATTGAGGTTTATATCTTGGCATCACATGTGGCTGAAATTCAAATAAGTAATGCTTTACAAGGGTAGCATTGTGTTGTGCCAAGAGACTTCGTCTATTCCTTGGAAGGGGTACTGATGTGATATATGTTGATTGCTGCCATTTTGCTATTAAATGGAGTTGTGATTGCTAGTTTTAAATTTCTACGTGTGCCTTTTCTCCTGTTGCTCTTTTTATTGTGCCTTACTATGTTCACTTCTTGGATTCTACATTTTGTGGTCAGTGGCAATAGCCTGGATGGAGTGTGGATGGGGCAATGTTTGCAAATGGAGATGTGATTGCTGGTTTTTAACTTCTGCCAATTCTTTTTCTTTTACTCTGTCTCGATAAATTCGCTTGGATTATGCATTTTGTTGTCAGTGACAATAGCCTAGATAGCTTATAGATTTCATCTGCAAATTAAATGCTGGATGTGTCAAACTTTGCGAAATGAGTTTTTTTTTCTGTTGCTTGGTTCTGAGATGAATTTAATGGTTTGGCTGATTGCTTATACATTTCATCTGCAAATTGAATGCTTGGATATTCATCTCTTTAAAGAGGGCCTCTAATCACTAAAGACTGAAAGAAAATAATCTATGATAGATTATTAGTTGTGTGCGGTTCTCTAACTCTTGCATTCTTATCTGTTGAGTTTCACTCTACCAGAATTTCATCTAGTTCTCCTATATGGTGATATTGTACATCATTTTCTTATTCCTTCAGATTCAGTCAAGGTCCAAATCCTAAATGTCCACTGCCTTGGACTCTGAACAGATTTATGTTTATTAACATTTTTGAACACATTGATTTTCTTTATTGTGTTGATCATGTCTTGAATCTGCCCTTATGCATTGAGGTTTATATCTTGGCATCACATGTGGCTGAAATTCAAATAAGTAATGCTTTACAAGGGTAGCATTGTGTTGTGCCAACAGACTTCGTCTATTCCTTGGAAGGGGTACTGATGTGATATATGTTGATTGCTCCCATTTTGCTATTAAATGGAGTTGTGATTGCTAGTTTCAAATTTCTACGTGTGCCTTTTCTCCTGTTGTTCTTTTTATTGTGCCTTACTATGTTCACTTCTTGGATTCTACATTTTGTGGTCAGTGGCAACAGCCTGGATGGAGTGTGGATGGGGCAATGTTTGCAAATGGAGATGTGATTGCTGATTTTTAACTTCTACCAATTCTTTTTCTTTTACTCTGTCTCGATAAATTCGCTTGGATTATGCATGTTGTTATCAATGACAATAGCCTAGATAGCTTATAGATTTCGTCTGCAAATTAAATGCTGGATGTGTCAAACTTTGCGAATTGAGTTTTTTTTTTCTGTTGCTTGGTTCTGAGATGAATTTATTGGTTTGGCTGATTGCTTATACATTTCATCTGCAAATTGAATGCTTGGATATTCATCTCTTTAAAGAGGGCCTGTAATCACTAAAGACTGAAAGAAAATAATCTATGATAGATTATTAGTTGTGTGCAGTTCTATAACTCTTGCATTCTTATCTGTTGAGTTTCACTCTACCAGAATTTCATCTAGTTCTCCTATATGGTGATATTGTACATCATTTTCTTATTCCTTCAGATTCAGTCAAGGTCCAAATCCTAAATGTCCACTGCCTTGGACTCTGAACAGATTTATGTTTATTAACATTTTTGAACACATTGATTTTCTTTATTGTGTTGATCATGTCTTGAATCTGCCCTTATGCATTGAGGTTTATATCTTGGCATCACATGTGGCTGAAATTCAAATAAGTAATGCTTTACAAGGGTAGCATTGTGTTGTGCCAAGAGACTTCGTCTATTCCTTGGAAGGGGTACTGATGTGATATATGTTGATTGCTGCCATTTTGCTATTAAATGGAGTTGGGATTGCTAGTTTTAAATTTCTACGTGTGCCTTTTCTCCTGTTGTTCTTTTTATTGTGCCTTACTATGTTCACTTCTTGGATTCTACATTTTGTGGTCAGTGGCAATAGCCTGGATGGAGTGTGGATGGGGCAATGTTTGCAAATGGAGATGTGATTGCTGGTTTTTAACTTCTACCAATTCTTTTTCTTTTACTCTGTCTCGATAAATTTGCTTGGATTATGCATTTTGTTGTCAGTGACAATAGCCTAGATCGCTTATAGATTTCCTCTGCAAATTAAATGCTGGATGTGTCAAACTTTGCGAATTGAGTTTTTTTTTTGTTGCTTGGTTCTGAGATGAATTTAATGGTTTGGCTGATTGCTTATACATTTCATCTGCAAATTGAATGCTTGGATATTCATCTCTTTAAAGAGGGCCTGTAATCACTAACGACTGAAAGAAAATAATCTATGACAGATTATTAGTTGTGTGCAGTTCTCTAACTCTTGCATTCTTATCTGTTGAGTTTCACTCTACCAGAATTTGATCTAGTTCTCCTATATGGTGATATTGTACATCATTTTCTTATTCCTTCAGATGCAGTCAAGGTCCAAATCCTAAATGTCCACTACCTTGGACTCTGAATAGATTTATGTTTATTAACATTTTTGAACACATTGATTTTCTTTATTGTGTTGATCAAGTCTTGAATCTGCCCTTATGCATTGAGGTTTATATCTTGGCATCACATGTGGCTGAAATTCAAATAAGTAATGCTTTACAAGGGTAGCATTGTGTTGTGCCAAGAGACTTGGTCTAATTTCCTTGGAAGGGGTACTAATGTGATATGAAACCAAGTTGCTTGCTGCCATTTTGCTCTTACAAATGGAAGTGGGGATTGCTAGTGTTTTATAAAATTTCCTAAACGTGTGCCCTTTTCTCCTGGTTATTCTTTTATTGTGCGTACTCTGTTCCTCTTGGATTCTAGCATTTTGTGTGGTCAGTGGCACTAGCCTGGATGGGGTGTGGAGGGGGCAAATGTTTGCAAATGGAGTGTGAGTTGCGGTTTGTGCTTCTACAACGTCTTTTTTCTTTTACCTAGATCTCGATTTCGCTTGGATTATGCATTTTTGCTGTCAGTGACAATAGCCTAGGATAGCTTTATAGAATTTTCATCTGCCAAATTAAATGGTTGATGTCTCAACGTTTCGAATTTGAAGTTTTTTGTTTTCTTGTATGCTTGGTCCTGAGAGGATGTAAGGGTTTGGCTGATTGCTTTTATAACATTTCATCTAGCAAATGAAAAGGCTTGGATATCATAAAGAGGGCCTCTAATCACTAACGTCTGAAAGAAAATATCTATGATAGATTTATTAGTTGTGTGCAGTTCTCTAACTCTCGCATTCTTATCTGTTGAGTTTCACTCTACCAGAATTTGATCTAGTTCTCCTATATGGTGATATTGTACATCATTTTCTGATTCCTTCAGATTCAGTCAAGGTCCAAATCCTAAATGTCCACTGCCTTGGACTCTGAACAGATTTATGTTTTTATTAACATTTTCGAACACATTGATTTTCTTTATTGTGTTGATCATGTCTTGAATATGCCCTTATGCATTGAGGTTTATATCTTGGCATCACATGTGGCTGAAATTCAAATAAGTAATGCTTTACAAGGGTAGCATTGTGTTGTGCCAAGAGACTTCGTCGATTCCTTGGAAGGGGTACTGATGTGATATATGTTGATTGCTGCCATTTTGCTAATAAATGGAGTTGCGATTGCTAGTTTTAAATTTCTACGTGTGCCTTTTCTCCTGTTGTTCTTTTTATTGTGCCTTACTATGTTCACTTCTTGGATTCTAAATTTGTGGTCAGGGGCAATAGCCTGGATGGAGTGTGGATGGGGCAATGTTTGCAAATGGAGATGTGATTGCTGGTTTTTAACTTCTACCAATTCTTTTTCTTTTACTCTATCTCGATAAATTTGCTTGGATTATGCATTTTGTTGTCAGTGACAATAGCCTAGATCGCTTATAGATTTCCTCTGCAAATTAAATGCTGGATGTGTCAAACTTTGCGAATTGAGTTTTTTTTTTGTTGCTTGGTTCTGAGATGAATGTAATGGTTTGGCTGATTGCTTATACATTTCATCTGCAAATTGAATGCTTGAATATTCATCTCTTTAAAGAAGGCCTCTAATCACTAAAGACTGAAAGAAAATAATCTATGATAGATTATTAGTTGTGTGCAGTTCTCTAACTCTCGCATTCTTATCTGTTGAGTTTCACTCTACCAGAATTTGATCTAGTTCTCCTATATGGTGATATTGTACATCATTTCCTTATTCCTTCAGATTCAGTCAAGGTCCAAATCCTAAATGTCCACTGCCTTGGACTCTGAACAGATTTATGTTTATTAACATTTTTGAACACATGGATTTTCTTTATTGTGTTGATCTTGTCTTGAATCTGCCCTTATGCATTGAGGTTTATATCTTGGCATCACATGTGGCTGAAATTCAAATAAGTAATGCTTTACAAGGGTAGCATTGTGTTGTGCCAACAGACTTCATCTATTCCTTGGATGGGGTACTAATGTGATATATGTTGATTGCTGCCATTTTGCTATTAAATGGAGTTGTGATTGCTAGTTTTAAATTTCTACGTGTGCCTTTTCTCCTGTTGTTCTTTTTATTGTGCCTTACTATGTTCACTTCTTGGATTCTACATTTTGTGGCCAGCGGCAATAGCCTGGATGGAGTGTGGGTGGGGCAATGTTTGCAAATGGAGATGTGATTGCTGGTTTTTAACTTCTACCAATTCTTTTTCTTTTACTCTGTCTCGATAAATTTGCTTGGATTATGCATTTTGTTGTCAGTGACAATAGCCTAGATAGCTTATAGATTTCATCTGCAAATTAAATGCTGGATGTGTCAAACTTTGCGAAATGAGTTTTTTTTTTCTGTTGCTTGGTTCTGAGATGAATTTAATGGTTTGGCTGATTGCTTATACATTTCATCTGCAAATTGAATGCTTGGATATTCATCTCTTTAAAGAGGGCCTCTAATCACTAAAGACAGAAAGAAAATAATATATGATAGATTATTAGTTGTGTGCGGTTCTCTAACTCTTGCATTCTTATCTGTTGAGTTTCAGTCTACCAGAATTTGATCTAGTTCTCCTATATGGTGACATTGTACATCATTTTCTTATTCCTTCAGATTCCGTCAAGGTCCAAATCCTAAATGTCCACTGCCTTGGACTCTGAACAGATTTATGTTTATTAACATTTTTGAACACATGGATTTTCTTTATTGTGTTGATCTTGTCTTGAATCTGCCCTTATGCATTGAGGTTTATATCTTGGCATCACATGTGGCTGAAATTCAAATAAGTAATGCTTTACAAGGGTAGCATTGTGTTGTGCCAAGAGACTTCGTCGATTCCTTGGAAGGGGTACTGATGTGATATATGTTGATTGCTGCCATTTTGCTAATAAATGGAGTTGCGATTGCTAGTTTTAAATTTCTACGTGTGCCTTTTCTCCTGTTGTTCTTTTTATTGTGCCTTACTATGTTCACTTCTTGGATTCTACATTTTGTGGTCAGTGGCAACAGCCTGGATGGAGTGTGGATGGGGCAATGTTTGCAAATGGAGATGTGATTGCTGATTTTTAACTTCTACCAATTCTTTTTCTTTTACTCTGTCTCGATAAATTCGCTTGGATTATGCATGTTGTTATCAATGACAATAGCCTAGATAGCTTATAGATTTCGTCTGCAAATTAAATGCTGGATGTGACAAACTTTGCGAATTGAGTTTTTTTTTTCTGTTGCTTGGTTCTGAGATGAATTTATTGGTTTGGCTGATTGCTTATACATTTCATCTGCAAATTGAATGCTTGGATATTCATCTCTTTAAAGAGGGCCTCTAATCACTAAAGACTGAAAGAAAATAATCTATGATAGATTATTAGTTGTGTGCAGTTCTCTAACTCTTGCATTCTTATCTGTTGCGTTTCACTCTACCAGAATTTGATCTAGTTCTCCTATATGGTGATATTGTACATCATTTTCTTATTCCTTCAGATTCAGTCAAGGTCCAAATCCTAAATGTCCACTGCCTTGGACTCTGAACAGATTTATGTTTATTAACATTTTTGAACACATTGCTTTTCTTTATTGTGTTCATCATGTCTTGAATCTGCCCTTATGCATTGAGGTTTATATCTTGGCATCACATGTGGCTGAAATTCAAATAAGTAATGCTTTACAAGGGTAGCATTGTGTTGTGCCAAGAGATTTCGTCTATTCCTTGGAAGGGGTACTGAGGTGATATATGTTGATTGCTGCCATTTTGCTATTAAATGGAGTTGTGATTGCTAGTTTTAAATTTCTACGTGTGCCTTTTCTCCTGTTGTTCTTTTTATTGTGCCTTACTATGTTCACTTCTTGGATTCTACATTTTGTGGTCAGTGGCAATAGCCGGGATGGAGTGTGGATGGGGCAATGTTTGCAATGGAGATTGTATTGCTGATTTTTAACTTCTACCATGCTTTTTCTTTTACTTACTCTGTCCTCGATAAAGTTCGCTTGGATTATGCATGTTGTTTATCAATGACAATAGCATGATAGCTTATAGTGTCGTCCGGCAAATTAATGCTGGATGTTGTCAAAGACTTTGCGAATTGATTTGTTTTTTCTGTTGCTGGGTTCTGCGCTGAATTTATTGGTTTGGGCTGATTGCCTTATACATTTCAATCTGCAAATTGAATCTGGATATTCATCTCCTTAAAGAAGGGCCTATATCCACTAAACTAAAAAGAAAATAATCTATGATAGATATATTAGTTGTGGTGCAAGTTCTACTACTCTTGCATTCTATTCTGTGGTGAAAAGTTTTCACACCTACAGAAGTTGAGCGTAAGTTTCTCGCCTAGATGGTGATATTGTACTCATTTCTTATTCCTTCAGATTCAGTCAAGGTCCAAATCCTAAATGTCCACTGCCTTGGACTCTGAACAGATTTATGTTTATTAACATTTTTGAACACATTGATTTTATTTATTGTGTTCATCATGTCTTGAATCTGCCCTTATGCATTGAGGTTTATATCTTGGCATCACATGTGGCTGAAATTCAAATAAGTAATGCTTTACAAGGGTAGCATTGTGTTGTGCCAAGAGATTTCGTCTATTCCTTGGAAGGGGTACTGATGTGATATATGTTGATTGCTGCCATTTTGCTATTAAATGGAGTTGTGATAGCTAGTTTGAAATTTCTACGTGTGCCTTTTCTCCTGTTGGTCTTTTTATTGTGTCTTACTATGTTCACTTCTTGGATTCTACATTTTGTGGACAGCGGCAATAGCCTGGATGGAGTGTGGGTGGGGCAATGTTTGCAAATGGAGATGTGATTGCTGGTTTTTAACTTCTACCAATTCTTTTTCTTTTACTCTGTCTCGATAAATTTGCTTGGATTATGCATTTTGTTGTCACTGACAATAGCCTAGATCGCTTATAGATTTCCTCTGCAAATTAAATGCTGGATGTGTCAAACTGTGCGAATTGAGTTTTTTTTTTGTTGCTTGGTTCTGAGATGAATTTAATGGTTTGGCTGATTGCTTATACATTTCATCTGCAAATTGAATGCTTGGATATTCATCTCTTTAGAGAGGGCCTCTAATCACTAAAGACTGAAAGAAAATAATCTATGATAGATTATTAGTTGTGTGCGGTTCTCTAACTCTTGCATTCTTATCTGTTGAGTTTCACTCTACCAGAATTTGATCTATTTCTCCTATATGGTGATATTGTACATCATTTTCTTATTCCTTCAGATTCCGTCAAGGTCCAAATCCTAAATGTCCACTGCCTTGGACTCTGAACAGATTTATGTTTATTAACATTTTTGAACACTTGGATTTTCTTTATTGTGTTGATCTTGTCTTGAATCTTCCCTTATGCATTGAGGTTTATATCTTGGCATCACATGTGGCTGAAATTCAAATAAGTAATGCTTTACAAGGGTAGCATTGTGTTGTGCCAACAGACTTCGTCTATTCCTTGGAAGGGGTACTAATGTGATATATGTTGATTGCTGCCATTTTGCTATTAAATGGAGTTGGGATTGCTAGTTTTAAATTTCTACGTGTGCCTTTTCTCCTGTTGTTCTTTTTATTGTGCCTTACTATGTTCACTTCTTGGATTCTACATTTTGTGGTCAGTGGCAATAGCCTGGATGGAGTGTGGATGGGGCAATGTTTGCAAATGGAGATGTGATTGCTGGTTTTTGACTTCTACCACTTCTTTTTCTTTTACTCTGTCTCGATAAATTCGCTTGGATTATGCATTTTGCTGTCAGTGACAATAGCCTAGATAGCTTATAGATTTCATCTGCAAATTAAATGCTGGATGTCTCAAACGTTTCGAATTGAGTTTTTTTTTCTGTTGCTTGGTTCTGAGATGAATTTAATGGTTTGGCTGATTGCTTATACATTTCATCTGCAAATTGAATGCTTGGATATTCATCTCTTTAAAGAGGGCCTCTAATCACTAAAGACTGAAAGAAAATAATCTATGATAGATTATTAGTTGTGTGCAGTTCTCTAACTCTTGCATTCTTATCTGTTGAGTTTCACTCTGCCAGAATTTGATCTAGTTCTCCTATATGGTGATATTGTACATCATTTTCTTATTCCTTCAGATTCAGTCAAGGTCCAAATCCTAAATGTCCACTGCCTTGGACTCTGAACAGATTTATGTTCATTAACATTTTTGAACACATTGATTTTCTTTATTGTGTTCATCATGTCTTGAATCTGCCCTTATGCATTGAGGTTTATATCTTGGCATCACATGTGGCTGAAATTCAAATAAGTAATGCTTTACAAGGGTAGCATTGTGTTGTGCCAAGAGACTTCGTCTATTCCTTGGAAGGGGTACTGATGTGATATATGTTGATTGCTGCCATTTTGCTATTAAATGGAGTTGTGATTGCTAGTTTTAAATTTCTACGTGTGCCTTTTCTCCTGTTGTTCTTTTTATTGTGCCTTACTATGTTCACTTCTTGGATTCTACATTTTGTGGTCAGTGGCAATAGCCTGGATGGAGTGTGGATGGGGCAATGTTTGCAAATGGAGATGTGATTGCTGGTTTTTGACTTCTACCACTTCTTTTTCTTTTACTCTGTCTCGATAAATTCGCTTGGATTATGCATTTTGCTGTCAGTGACAATAGCCTAGATAGCTTATAGATTTCATCTGCAAATTAAATGCTGGATGTCTCAAACGTTTCGAATTGAGTTTTTTTTTCTGTTGCTTGGTTCTGAGATGAATTTAATGGTTTGGCTGATTGCTTATACATTTCATCTGCAAATTGAATGCTTGGATATTCATAAAGAGGGCCTCTAATCACTAACGTCTGAAAGAAAATAATCTATGATAGATTATTAGTTGTGTGCAGTTCTCTAACTCTTGCATTCTTATCTGTTGAGTTTCACTCTGCCAGAATTTGATCTAGTTCTCCTATATGGTGATATTGTACATCATTTTCTTATTCCTTCAGATTCAGTCAAGGTCCAAATCCTAAATGTCCACTGCCTTAGACTCTGAACAGATTTATGTTTATTAACATTTTTGAACACATTGATTTTCTTTATTGTGTTCATCATGTCTTGAATCTGCCCTTATGCATTGAGGTTTATATCTTGGCATCACATGTGGCTGAAATTCAAATAAGTAATGCTTTACAAGGGTAGCATTGTGTTGTGCCAAGAGATTTCGTCTATTCCTTGGAAGGGGTACTGAGGTGATATATGTTGATTGCTGCCATTTTGCTATTAAATGGAGTTGTGATTGCTAGTTTGAAATTTCTACGTGTGCCTTTTCTCCTGTTGGTCTTTTTATTGTGCCTTACTTTGTTCACTTCTTGGATTCTACATTTTGTGGACAGCGGCAATAGCCTGGATGGAGTGTGGGTGGGGCAATGTTTGCAAATGGAGATGTGATTGCTGGTTTTTAACTTCTACCAATTTTTTTTCTTTTACTCTGTCTCGATAAATTTGCTTGGATTATGCATTTCGTTGTCAGTGACAATAGCCTAGATCGCTTATAGATTTCCTCTGCAAATTAAATGCTGGATGTGTCAAACTTTGCGAATTGAGTTTTTTTTTGTTGCTTGGTTCTGAGATGAATTTAATGGTTTGGCTGATTGCTTATACATTTCATCTGCAAATTGAATGCTTGGATATTCATCTCTTTAAAGAGGGCCTGTAATCACTAAAGACTGAAAGAAAATAATCTATGACAGATTATTAGTTGTGTGCAGTTCTCTAACTCTTGCATTCTTATCTGTTGAGTTTCACTCTACCAGAATTTGATCTAGTTCTCCTATATGGTGATATTGTACATCATTTTCTTATTCCTTCAGATTCAGTCAAGGTCCAAATCCTAAATGTCCACTGCCTTGGACTCTGAACAGATTTATGTTTATTAACATTTTTGAACACATGGATTTTCTTTATTGTGTTGATCTTGTCTTGAGTCTGCCCTTATGCATTGAGATTTATATCTTGGCATCACATGTGGCTGAAATTCAAATAAGTAATGCTTTACAAGGGTAGCATTGTGTTGTGCCAACAGACTTCGTCTATTCCTTGGAAGGGGTACTGATGTGATATATGTTGATTGCTGCCATTTTGCTATTAAATGGAGTTGTGATTGCTAGTTTTAAATTTCTACGTGTGCCTTTTCTCCTGTTGTTCTTTTTATTGTGCCTTACTATGTTCACTTCTTGGATTCTACATTTTGTGGACAGCGGCAATAACCTGGATGGAGTGTGGGTGGGGCAATGTTTGCAAATGGAGATGTGATTGCTGGTTTTTAACTTCTACCAATTCTTTTTCTTTTACTCTGTCTCGATAAATTTGCTTGGATTATGCATTTTGTTGTCAGTGACAATAGCCTAGATCGCTTATAGATTTCCTCTGCAAATTAAATGCTGGATGTGTCAAACTTGCGAATTGAGTTTTTTTTTTGTTGCTTGGTTCTGAGATGAATTTAATGGTTTGGCTGATTGCTTATACATTTCATCTGCAAATTGAATGCTTGGATATTCATCTCTTTAAAGAGGGCCTCTAATCACTAAAGACTGAAAGAAAATAATCTATGATAGATTATTAGTTGTGTGCAGTTCTCTAACTCTTGCATTCTTATCTGTTGAGTTTCACTCTACCAGAATTTGATCTAGTTCTCCTATATGGTGATATTGTACATCATTTTCTTATTCCTTCAGATTCAGTCAAGGTCCAAATCCTAAATGTCCACTGCCTTGGACTCTGAACAGATTTATGTTTATTAACATTTTTGAACACTTGGATTTTCTTTATTGTGTTGATCTTGTCTTGAATCTGCCCTTATGCATTGAGGTTTATATCTTGGCATCACATGTGGCTGAAATTCAAATAAGTAATGCTTTACAAGGGTAGCATTGTGTTGTGCCAACAGACTTCGTCTATTCCTTGGAAGGGGTACTGATGTGATATATTTTGATTGCTGCCATTTTGCTATTAAATGGAGTTGTGATTGCTAGTTTTAAATTTCTACGTGTGCCTTTTCTCCTGTTGTTCTTTTTATTGTGCCTTACTATGTTCACTTCTTGGATTCTACATTTTGTGGTCAGTGGCAACAGCCTGGATGGAGTGTAGATGGGGCAATGTTTGCAAATGGAGATGTGATTGCTGCTTGTTAACTTCTGCAAATTCTTTTTCTTTTACTCTGTCTCGATAAATTCGCTTGGATTATGCATGTTGTTATCAATGACAATAGCCTAGATAGCTTATAGATTTCGTCTGCAAATTAAATGCTGGATGTGTCAAACTTTGCGAATTGAGTTTTTTTTTTCTGTTGCTTGGTTCTGAGATGAATTTATTGGTTTGGCTGATTGCTTATTCATTTCATCTGCAAATTGAATGCTTGGATATTCATCTCTTTAAAGAGGGCCTCTAATCACTAAAGACTGAAAGAAAATAATCTATGATAGATTATTAGTTGTGTGCAGTTCTCTAACTCTCGCATTCTTATCTGTTGAGTTTCACTCTACCAGAATTTGATCTAGTTCTCCTATATGGTGATATTGTACATCATTTTCTGATTCCTTCAGATTCAGTCAAGGTCCAAATCCTAAATGTCCACTGCCTTGGACTCTAAACAGATTTATGTTTATTAACATTTTTGAACACATTGATTTTCTTTATTGTGTTGATCATGTCTTGAATCTGCCCTTATGCATTGAGGTTTATATCTTGGCATCACATGTGGCTGAAATTCAAATAAGTAATGCTTTACAAGGGTAGCATTGTGTTGTGCCAAGAGATTTCGTCTATTCCCTGGAAGGGGAACTGATGTGATATATGTTGATTGCTGCCATTTTGCTATTAAATGGAGTTGTGATTGCTAGTTTTAAATTTCTATGTGTGCCTTTTCTCCTGTTGTTCTTTTTATTGTGCCTTACTATGTTCACTTCTTGGATTCTACATTTTGTGGACAGCGGCAATAGCCTGGATGGAGTGTGGGTGGGGCAATGTTTGCAAATGGAGATGTGATTGCTGGTTTTCAACTTCTACCAATTCTTTTTCTTTTACTCTGTCTCGATAAATTTGCTTGGATTATGCATTTTGTTGTCAGTGACAATAGCCTAGATAGCTTATAGATTTCATCTGCAAATTAAATGCTGGATGTGTCAAACTTTGCGAAATGAGTTTTTTTTTTTCTGTTGCTTGGTTCTGAGATGAATTTAATGGTTTGGCTGATTGCTTATACATTTCATCTGCAAATTGAATGCTTGGATATTCATCTCTTTAAAGAGGGCCTCTAATCACTAAAGACTGAAAGAAAATAATCTATGATAGATTATTAGTTGTGTGCAGTTCTCTAACTCTTGCATTCTTATCTATTGAGTTTCACTCTACCAGAATTTGATCTAGTTCTCATATATGGTGATATTGTACATCATTTTCTTATTCCTTCAGATTCAGTCAAGGTCCAAATCCTAAATGTCCACTGCCTTGGACTCGGCACAGATTTATGTTTATTAACATTTTTGAACACATTGATTTTCTTTATTGTGTTGATCATGTCTTGAATCTGCCCTTATGCATTCAGGTTTATATCTTGGCATCACATGTGGCTGAAATTCAAATAAGTAATGCTTTACAAGGGTAGCATTGTGTTGTGCCAAGAGACTTCGTCTATTCCTTGGAAGGGGTACTGATGTGATATATGTTGATTGCTGCCATTTTGCTATTAAATGGAGTTGGGATTGCTAGTTTTAAATTTCTACGTGTGACTTTTCTCCTGTTGTTCTTTTTATTGTGCCTTACTATGTTCACTTCTTGGATTCTACATTTTGTGGACAGCGGCAATAACCTGGATGGAGTGTGGGTGGGGCAATGTTTGCAAATGGAGATGTGATTGCTGGTTTTTAACTTCTACCAATTCTTTTTATTTTATTCTGTCTCGATAAATTCGCTTGGATTCTGCATTTTGTTGTCAGTGACAATAGCCTAGATAGCTTATAGATTTCATTTGCTGGATGTGTTAAACTTTGCGCATTGAGTTTTTTTTTCTGTTTCTTGGTTCTGAGATGAATTTAATAGTTTGGCTGATTGCTTATACATTTCATCTGCAAATTGAATGCTTGGATATTCATCTCTTTAAAGAGGGCCACTAATCACTAAAGACTGAAAGAAAATAATCTATGATAGATTATTAGTTGTGTGCAGTTATATAACTCTTGCATTCTTATCTGTTGAGTTTCACTCTACCAGAATTTGATCTAGTTCTCCTATATGGTGATATTGTACATCATTTTCTTATTCCTTCAGATTCAGTCAAGGTCCAAATCCTAAATGTCCACTGCCTTGGACTCTGAACAGATTTATGTTTATTAACATTTCTGAACACATTGATTTTCCTTATTGTGTTGATCAGGTCTTGAATCTGCCCTTATGCATTGAGGTTTCTATCTTGGCATCACATGTGGCTGAAATTCAAATAAGTAATGCTTTACAAGGGTAGCATTGTGTTGTGCCAACAGACTTCGTCTATTCCTTGGAAGGGGTACTGATGTGATATATGTTGATTGCTGCCATTTTGCTATTAAATGGAGTTGTGATTGCTAGTTTCAAATTTCTACGTGTGCCTTTTCACCTGTTGTTCTTTTTATTGTGCCTTACTATGTTCACTTCTTGGATTCTACATTTTGTGGTCAGTGGCAATAGCCTGGATGGAGTGTGGATGGGGCAATGTTTGCAAATGGAGATGTGATTGCTGGTTTTTGACTTCTACCACTTCTTTTTCTTTTACTCTGTCTCGATAAATTCGCTTGGATTATGCATTTTGCTGTCAGTGACAACAGCCTAGATAGCTTATAGATTTCATCTGCAAATTAAATGCTGGATGTCTCAAACGTTTCGAATTGAGTTTTTTTTTCTGTTGCTTGGTTCTGAGATGAATTTAATGGTTTGGCTGATTGCTTATACATTTCATCTGCAAATTGAATGCTTGGATATTCATCTCTTTAAAGAGGGCCTCTAATCACTAAAGTCTGAAAGAAAATAATCTATGATAGATTATTAGTTGTGTGCAGTTCTCTAACTCTTGCATTCTTATCTGTTGAGTTTCACTCTACCAGAATTTGATCTAGTTCTCCTATATGGTGATATTGTACATCATTTTCTAATTCCTTCAGATTCAGTCAAGGTCCAAATCCTAAATGTCCACTGCCTTGGACTCTGAACAGATTTATGTTTATTAACATTTTTGAACTCATTGATTTTCTTTATTGTGTTCATCATGTCTTGAATCTGCCCTTATGCATTGAGGTTTATATCTTGGCATCACATGTGGCTGAAATTCAAATAAGTAATGCTTTACAAGGGTAGCATTGTGTTGTGCCAAGAGATTTCGTCTATTCCTTGGAAGGGGTACTGATGTGATATATGTTGATTGCTGCCATTTTGCTATTAAATGGAGTTGTGATTGCTAGTTTTAAATTTCTACGTGTGCCTTTTCTCCTGTTGTTCTTTTTATTGTGCCTTACTATGTTCACTTCTTGGATTCTACATTTTGTGGACAGCGGCAATAGCCTGGCTGGAGTGTGGGTGGGGCAATGTTTGCAAATGGAGATGTGATTGCTGGTTTTTAACTTCTACCAATTCTTTTTCTTTTACTCTGTCTCGATAAATTTGCTTGGATTATGCATTTTGTTGTCCGTGACAATAGCCTAGATCGCTTATAGATTTCCTCTGCAAATTAAATGCTGGATGTGTCAAACTTTGCGAATTGAGTTTTTTTTTGTTGCTTGGTTCTGAGATGAATTTAATGGTTTGGCTGATTGCTTATACATTTCATCTGCAAATTGAATGCTTGGATATTCATCTCTTTAAAGAAGGCCTCTAATCACTAAAGACTGAAAGAAAATAATCTATGATAGATTATTAGTTGTGTGCAGTTCTCTAACTCTCGCATTCTTATCTGTTGAGTTTCACTCTACCAGAATTTGATCTACTTCTCCTATATGGTGATATTGTACATCATTTTCTTATTCCTTCAGATCAGTCAAGGTCCAAATCCTAAATGTCCACTGCCTTGGACTCTGAACAGATTTATGTTTATTAACATTTTTGAACACATTGATTTCCTTTATTGTGTTGATCATGTCTTGAATCTGCCCTTATGCATTGAGGTTTATATCTTGGCATCACATGTGGCTGAAATTCAAATAAGTAATGCTTTCCAAGGGTAGCATTGTGTTTTGCCAAGAGACTTCGTCTATTCCTTGGAAGGGGTACTGATGTGATATATGTTGATTGCTGCCATTCTGCTATTAAATGGAGTTGGCATTGCTAGTTTTAAATTTCTACATGTGCCTTTTCTCCTGTTGTTCTTTTTATTGTGCCTTACTATGTCACTTCTTGGATTCTACATTTTGTGGTCAGTGGCAATAGCCTGGATGGAGTGTGGATGGGGCAATGTTTGCAAATGGAGATGTGTTTGCTGGTTTTTAACTTCTACCAATAATTTTCTTTTATTCTGTCTCGATAAATTCGCTTGGATTCTGCATTTTGTTGTCAGTCACAATAGCCTAGTTAGCTTATAGATTTCATCTGCAAATTAAATGCTGGATGTGTCAAACCTTGCGAATTGAGTTTTTTTTTTCTGTTGCTTGGTTCTAGGATGAATTTAATGGTTTGGCTGATTGCTTATACATTTCATCTGCAAATTGAATGCTTGGATATTCATCTATTTAAAGAGGGCCTCTAATCACTAAAGACCAAAAGAAAATAATCTATGATAGATTATTAGTTGTGTGCAGTTCTCTAACTCTTGCATTCTTATCTGTTGAGTTTCACTCTACCAGAATTTGATCTACTTCTCCTATATGGTGATATTGTACATCATTCTCTTATTCCTTCAGATTCAGTCAAGGTCCAAATCCTAAATGCCCACTGCCTTGGACTCTGAACAGATTTATGTTTATTAACATTTTTGAACACATGGATTTTCTTTATTGTGTTGATCATGTCTTGAATCTGCCCTTATGCATTGAGGTTTATGTCTTGGCATCACTTGTGGCTGAAATTCAAATAAGTAATGCTTTACAAGGGTAGCATTGTTTTGTGCCAAGAGAATTCGTCTATTCCTTGGAAGGGGTACTGATGTGATATATGTTGATTGCTGCCATTTTGCTCTTAAATGGAGTTGTGATTGCTAGTTTTAAATTTCTACGTGTGCCTTTTCTCCTGTTGTTCTTTTATTGTGCCTTACTCTGTTCACTTCTTGGATTCTACATTTTGTGGTCAGTGGCAATAGCCTGGATGGGGTGTGGATGGGGCAATGTTTGCAAATGGAGATGTGTTTGCTGGTTTTTAACTTCTACCAATTCTTTTTCTTTTATTCTGTCTCGATAAATTCGCTTGGATTCTGCATTTTGTTGTCAGTGACAATAGCCTAGATAGCTTATAGATTTCATCTGCAAATTAAATGCTGGATGTGTCAAACTTTGCGAATTGAGTTTTTTTTTTCTGTTGCTTGGTTCTGAGATGAATTTAATGGTTTGGCTGATTGCTTATACATTTCATCTGCAAATTGAATGCTTGGATATTCATCTCTTTAAAGAGGGCCTCTAATCACTAAAGACTGAAAGAAAATAATCTATGATAGATTATTAGTTGTGTGCAGTTCTCTAACTCTTGCATTCTTATCTGTTGAGTTTCACTCTACCAGAATTTGATCTAGTTCTCCTATATGGTGATATTGTACATCATTTTCTTATTCCTTCAGATTCTGTCAAGGTCCAAATCCTAAATGTCCACTGCCTTGGACTCTGAACAGATTTATGTTTATTAACATTTTTGAACACATTGATTTTCTTTATTGTGTTGATCATGTCTTGAATCTGCCCTTATGCATTGAGGTTTATATCTTGGCATCACATGTGGCTGAAATTCAAATAAGTAATGCTTTACAAGGGTAGCATTGTGTTGTGCCAAGAGACTTCGTCTATTCCTTGGAAGGGGTACTGATGTGATATATGTTGATTGCTGCCATTTTGCTATTAAATGGAGTTGTGATTGCTAGTTTTAAATTTCTACGTGTGCCTTTTCTCCTGTTGTTCTTTTTATTGTGCCTTACTATGTTCACTTCTTGGATTCTACATTTTGTGGTCAGTGGCAATAGCCTGGATGGAGTGTGGATGGGGCAATGTTTGCAAATGGAGATGTGATTGCTGGTTTTTAACTTCTACCAATTCTTTTTCTTTTATTCTGTCTCGATAAATTCGCTTGGATTGTGCATTTTGTTGTCAGTGACAATAGCCTAGATAGCTTATTGATTTCGTCTGCAAATTAAATGCTGGATGTGTCAAACCTTGCGAATTGTGTTTTTTTTTCTTCTGTTGCTTGGTTCTCAGATGAATTTAATGGTTTGGCTGATTGCTTATACATTTCATCTGCTAATTGAATGCTTGGATATTCATCTCTTTAAAGAGGGCCTCTCATCACTAAAGACTTAAAGAAAATAATCTATGATAGATTATTAGTTGTGTGCAGTTCTCTAACTCTTGCATTCTTATCTGTTGAGTTTCACTCTACCAGAATTTGATCTACTTCTCCTATATGGTGATATTGTACATCATTTTCTTATTCCTTCAGATTCAGTCAAGGTCCAAATCCTAAATGTCGACTGCCTTGGACTCTGAACAGATTTATGTTTATTAACATTTTTGAACACATTGATTTCCTTTATTGTGTTGATCATGTCTTGAATCTGCCCTTTGCATTGATGTTAATGTCTTGGCATACTTTGTGGCTGGAAATTCAAATTAAGTAATGCTTTACAAGGGTAGCATTGTTTTGTGCCAAGAGAATTCGTCTATTCCTTGGAAGGGGTATTGATGTGATATATGTTGATTGCTGCCATTTTGCTATTAAAGGGAGTTGTGATTGCTAGTTTTAAATTTCTACGTGTGCCTTTTCTCCTATTGTTCTTTTTATTGTGCCTAATATGTTCACATCTTGGATTCTACATTTTGTGGTCAGTGGCAATAGCCTGGATGTAGTGTGTATGGGGCAATGTTTGCAAATGGAGATGTGATTGCTCATTTTTAACTTCTACCAATTCTTTTTCTTTTATTCTGTCTCGATAAATTCGCTTGGATTCTGCATTTTGTTGTCAGTGACAATAGCCTAGATAGCTTATAGATTTCATCTGCAAATTAAATGCTGGATGTGTCAAACCTTGCGAATTGAGTTTTTTTTTTTCTGTTGCTTGGTTCTGAGATGAATTTAATGGTTTGGCTGATTGCTTATACATTTCATCTGCAAATTGAATGCTTGGATATTCATCTCTTTAAAGAGGGCCTCTAATCACTAAAGACTGAAAGAAAATAATCTAGGATAGATTATTAGTTGTGTGCAGTTCTCTAACTCTTGCATTCTTATCTGTTGAGTTTCACTCTACCAGAATTTGATCTAGTTCTCCTATATGGTGATATTGTACATCATTTTCTTATTCCTTCAGATTCTGTCAAGGTCCAAATCCTAAATGTCCACTGCCTTGGACTCTGAACAGATTTATGTCTATTAACATTTTTGAACACATTGATTTTCTTTATTGTGTTGATCATGTCTTGAATCTGCCCTTATGCATTGAGGTTTATGTCTTGGCATCACATGTGGCTGAAATTCAAATAAGTAATGCTTTACAAGGGTAGCATTGTTTTGTGCCAAGAGAATTCGTCTATTCCTTGGAAGGGGTACTGATGTGATATATGTTGATTGCTGCCATTTTGCTCTTAAATGGAGTTGTGATTGCTAGTTTTAAATTTCTACGTGTGCCTTTTCTCCTGTTGTTCTTTTATTGTGCCTTACTCTGTTCACTTCTTGGATTCTACATTTTGTGGTCAGTGGCAATAGCCTGGATGGAGTGTGGATGGGGCAATGTTTGCAAATGGAGATGTGTTTGCTGGTTTTTAACTTCTCCCAATTCTTTTTCTTTTATTCTGTCTCGATAAATTCGCTTGGATTCTGCATTTTGTTGTCAGTGACAATAGCCTAGATAGCTTATAGCTTTCATCTGCAAATTAAATGCTGGATGTGTCAAACTTTGCGAATTGAGTTTTTTTTTTCTGTTGCTTGGTTCTGAGATGAATTTAATGGTTTGGCTGATTGCTTATACATTTCATCTGCTAATTGAATGCTTGGATATTCATCTCTTTAAAGAGGGCCTCTCATCACGAAAGACTGAAAGAATATAATCTATGATAGATTATTTGTTGTGTGCAGTTCTCTAACTCTTGCATTCTTATCTGTTGAGTTTCACTCTACCAGAAGTTGGATCTACTTCTCCTATATAGGTAATATTGTAACAATCATTCTTATTCCTCAGATCAGTCAAGGTCCAAATCCGAAATTCCACTGCCTTTGACTCGAACAGTGTAATGTTGTGTTAACATTTTGGGAACACATTATGTTCTTTAGTTGTGTCATGCGTGAATAGCACTATGTTGAGGTTTAATGTCTTTGGCATCAGCATGTGGCTGAAATTCAAATAAGTAATGCTTTACAAGGGTAGTCAGTTGGTTTTGCCGAGAGACTCCAGGCTATCCTTGGAAGGGTACTGATGTAGATAGGTTGATTGCTGCCCATTTGACTAGTAAATGGAGTTGTGATTGCTTAGTTTTAATGTCCTACGTGTGCCTTTCTCCTGTTGTTCTTTTTATTGTGCCTTACTATGTTCACTTCTTGGATTCTACATTTTGTGGTCAGTGGCAATAGCCTGGATGGAGTGTGGATGGGGCAATGTTTGCAAATGGAGATTTATTTGCTCGTTTTTAACTTCTACCAATTCTTTTTCTTTTATTCTGTCTCGATAAATTCGCTTGGATTCAGCATTTTTTTGTCAGTGTGACAATAGCCTAGATAGCTTATAGATTTCATCTGCAAATTAAATGCTGGATGTGTCAAACTTTGCGAAATGAGTTTTTTTTTCTGTTGCTTGGTTCTGAGATGAATTTAATGGTTTGGCTGATTGCTTATACATTTCATCTGCAAATTGAATGCTTGGATATTCATCTCTTTAAAGAGGGCCTATAATCACTAAAGAATGAAAGAAAATAATCTATGATAGATTATTAGTTGTGTGTAGTTCTCTAACTCTTGCATTCTTATCTGTTGAGTTTCACTCTACCAGAATTTGATCTAGTTCTCCTATATGGTGATATTGTACATCATTTTCTTATTCCTTCAGATTCCGTCAAGGTCCAAATCCTAAATGTCCACTGCCTTGGACTCTGAACAGATTTATGTTTATTAACATTTTTGAACACATTGATTTTCTTTATTGTGTTGATCATGTCTTGAATCTGCCCTTATGCATTGAGGTTTATGTCTTGGCATCACATGTGGCTGAAATTCAAATAAGTAATGCTTTACAAGGGTAGCATTGTTTTGTGCCAAGAGAATTCGTCTATTCCTTGGAAGGGGTACTGATGTGATATATGTTGATTGCTGCCATTTTGCTCTTAAATGGAGTTGTGATTGCTAGTTTTAAATTTCTACGTGTGCCTTTTCTCCTGTTGTTCTTTTATTGTGCCTTACTCTGTTCACTTCTTGGATTCTACATTTTGTGGTCAGTGGCAATAGCCTGGATGGAGTGTGGATGGGGCAATGTTTGCAAATGGAGATGTGATTGCTCGTTTTCAACTTCTACCAATTCTTTTTCTTTTATTCTGTCTCGGTAAATTCGCTTGGATTCTGCATTTTTTTGTCAGTGACAATAGCCTAGATAGCTTATAGATTTAATCTGCAAATTAAATGCTGGATGTGTCAAACTTTGCGAATTGAGTTTTTTTTTCTGTTGCTTGGTTCTGAGATGAATTTAATGGTTTGGCTGATTGCTTATACATTTCATCTGCAAATTGAATGCTTGGATATTCATCTCTTTAAAGAGGGCCTATAATCACTAAAGACTGAAAGAAAATAATCTATGATATATTATTAGTTGTGTGCAGTGCTCTAACTCTTGCATTCTTATCTGTTGAGTTTCACTCTACCAGAATTTCATCTAGTTCTCCTATATGGTGATATTGTACATCATTTTCTTATTCCTTCAGATTCAGTCAAGGTCCAAATCCTAAATGTCCACTGCCTTGGACTCTGAACAGATTTATGTTTATTAACATTTTTGAACACATTGATTTTCTTTATTGTGTTGATCATGTCTTGAATCTGCCCTTATACATTGAGGTTTATATCTTGGCATCACATGTGGCTGAAATTCAAATAAGTAATGCTTTACAAGGGTAGCATTGTGTTGTGCCAAGAGACTTCGTCTATTCCTTGGAAGGGGTACTGATGTGATATATGTTGATTGCTGCCATTTTGCTATTAAAGGGAGTTGGGATTGCTAGTTTTAAATTTCTACGTGTGCCTTTTCTCCTGTTGTTCTTTTTATTGTGCCTTGCTATGTTCACTTCTTGGATTCTACATTTTGTGGTCAGTGGCAATAGCCTGGATGGAGTGTGTATGGGGCAATGTTTGCAAATGGAGATGTGATTGCTGGTTTTTAACTTCGACCAATTCTTTTTCTTTTATTCTGTCTCGATAAATTCGCTTGGATTCTGCATTTTGTTGTCAGTGACAATAGCCTAGATAGCTTATAGATTTCATCTGCAAATTAAATGCTGGATTTGTCAAACCTTGCGAATTGAGTTTTTTTTTTCTGTTGCTTCGTTTTGAGATGAATTTAATGGTTTGGCTGATTGCTTATACATTTCATCTGCAAATTGAATGCTTGGATATTCATCTCTTTAAAGAGGGCCTCTAATCACTAAAGACTGAAAGAAAATAATCTATGATAGATTATTAGTTGTGTGCAGTTCTCTAACTCTTGCATTCTTATCTGTTGGGTTTCACTCTACCAGAATTTGATCTAGTTCTCCTATATGGTGATATTGTACATCATTTTCTTATTCCTTCAGATTCAGTCAAGGTCCAAATCCTAAATGTCCACTCCCTTGGACTCTGAACAGATTTATGTTTATTAACATTTTTGAACACATGGATTTTCTTTATTGTGTTGATCTTGTCTTGAATCTGCCCTTATGCATTGAGATTTATATCTTGGCATCACATGTGGCTGAAATTCAAATAAGTAATGCTTTACAAGGGTAGCATTGTGTTGTGCCAAGAGATTTCGTCTATTCCTTGGAAGGGGTACTGATGTGAGATATGTTGATTGCTGCCATTTTGCTATTAAATGGAGTTGTGATTGCTAGTTTTAAATTTCTACGTGTGCCTTTTCTCCTGTTGTTCTTTTTATTGTGCCTTACTATGTTCACTTCTTGGATTCTACATTTTGTGGTCAGTGGCAATAGCCTGGATGGGGTGTGGATGGGGCAATGTTTGCAAATGGAGATGTGTTTTCTGGTTTTTAACTTCTCCCAATTCTTTTTCTTTTATTCTTTCTCGATAAATTCGCTTGGATTCTGCATTTTGTTGTCAGTGACAATAGCCTAGATAGCTTATAGATTTCATCTGCAAATTAAATGCTGGATGTGACAAACTTTGCGAATTGAGTTTTTTTTTTTTCTGTTGCTTGGTTCTAAGATGAATTTAATGGTTTGGCCGATTGCTTATACATTTCATCTGCTAATTGAATGCTTGGATATTCATCTCTTTAAAGAGGGCCTCTAATCACTAAAGACTGAAAGAAAATAATCTATGATAGATTATTAGTTGTGTGCAGTTCTCTAACTCTTGCATTCTTATCTGTTGAGTTTCACTCTACCAGAATTTGATCTAGTTCTCCTATATGGTGATATTGTACATCATTTTCTTATTCCTTCAGATTCAGTCAAGGTCCAAATCCTAAATGTCCACTGCCTTGGACTCTGAACAGATTTATGTTTATTAACATTTTTGAACACATTGATTTTCTTTATTGTGTTGATCATGTCTTGAATCTGCCCTTATGCATTGAGGTTTATATCTTGGCATCACATGTGGCTGAAATTCAAATAAGTAATGCTTTACAAGGGTAGCATTGTGTTGTGCCAACAGACTTCGTCTATTCCTTGGAAGGGGTACTGATGTGATATATGTTGATTGCTCCCATTTTGCTATTAAATGGAGTTGTGATTGCTAGTTTCAAATTTCTACGTGTGCCTTTTCTCCTGCTGTTCTTTTTATTGTGCCTTACTATGTTCACTTCTTGGATTCTACATTTTGTGGTCAGTGGGAACAGCCTGGATGGAGTGTGGATGGGGCAATGTTTGCAAATGGAGATGTGATTGCTGATTTTTAACTTCTACCAATTCTTTTTCTTTTACTCTGTCTCGATAAATTCGCTTGGATTATGCATGTTGTTATCAATGACAATAGCCTAGATAGCTTATAGATTTCGTCTGCAAATTAAATGCTGGATGTGTCAAACTTTGCGAATTGAGTTTTTTTTTTCTGTTGCTTGGTTCTGAGATGAATTTATTGGTTTGGCTGATTGCTTATACATTTCATCTGCAAATTGAATGCTTGGATATTCATCTCTTTAAAGAGGGCCTGTAATCACTAAAGACTGAAAGAAAATAATCTATGATAGATTATTAGTTGTGTGCAGTTCTCTAACTCTGGCATTCTTATCTGTTGAGTTTCACTCTACCAGAATTTGATCTACTTCTCCTATATGGTGATATTGTACATCATTTTCTTATTCCTTCAGATTCAGTCAAGGTCCAAATCCTAAATGTCCACTACCTTGGACTCTGAACAGATTTATGTTTATTAACATTTTTGAACACATTGATTTTCTTTATTGTGTTGATCATGTCTTGAATATGCCCTTATGCATTGAGGTTTATATCTTGGCATCACATGTGTCTGAAATTCAAATAAGTAATGCTTTACAAGGGTAGCATTGTGTTGTGCCAACAGACTTCGTCTATTCCTTGGAAGGGGTACTGATGTGATATATGTTGATTGCTGCCATTTTGCTATTAAATGGAGTTGTGATTGCTAGTTTTAAATTTCTACGTGTGCCTTTTCTCCTGTTGTTCTTTTATTGTGCCTTACTATGTTCACTTCTTGGATTCTACATTTTGTGGTCAGTGGCAATAGCCTGGATGGAGTGTGGATGGGGCAATGTTTGCAAATGGAGATGTGATTGCTGGTTTTTGACTTCTACCACTTCTTTTTCTTTTACTCTGTCTCGATAAATTCGCTTGGATTATGCATTTTGCTGTCAGTGACAATAGCCTAGATAGCTTATAGATTTCATCTACAAATTAAATGCTGGATGTCTCAAACGTTTCGAATTGAGTTTTTTTTTCTGTTGCTTGGTTCTGAGATGAATTTAATGGTTTGGCTGATTGCTTATACATTTCATCTGCAAATTGAATGCTTGGATATTCATAAAGAGGGCCTCTAATCACTAACGTCTGAAAGAAAATAATCTATGATAGATTATTAGTTGTGTGCAGTTCTCTAACTCTCGCATTCTTATCTGTTGAGTTTCACTCTACCAGAATTTGATCTAGTTCTCCTATATGGTGATATTGTACATCATTTTCTGATTCCTTCAGATTCAGTCAAGGTCCAAATCCTAAATGTCCACTGCCTTGGACTCTGAACAGATTTATGTTTATTAACATTTTTGAACACATTGATTTTCTTTATTGTGTTGATCATGTCTTGAATCTGCCCTTATGCATTTAGGTTTATATCTTGGCATCACATGTGGCTGAAATTCAAATAAGTAATGCTTTACAAGGGTAGCATTGTGTTGTGCCAAGAGACTTCGTCGATTCCTTGGAAGGGGTACTGATGTGATATATGTTGATTGCTGTCATTTTGCTATTAAATGGAATTGTGATTGCTAGTTTTAAATTTCTACGTGTGCCTTTTCTCCTGTTGTTCTTTTTATTGTGCCTTACTATGTTCACTTCTTGGATTCTACATTTTGTGGCCAAAGGCAATAGCATGGATGGAGTGTGGATGGGGCAATGTTTGCAAATGGAGATGTGATTGCTGGTTTTTAACTTCTACCAATTCTTTTTCTTTTACTCTGTCTCGATAAATTTGCTTGGATTATGCATTTTGTTGTCCGTGACAATAGCCTAGATCGCTTATAGATTTCCTCTGCAAATTAAATGCTGGATGTGTCAAACTTTGCGAATTGAGTTTTTTTTTTGTTGCTTGGTTCTGAGATGAATTTAATGGTTTGGCTGATTGCTTATACATTTCATCTGCAAATTGAATGCTTGGATATTCATCTCTTTAAAGAGGGCCTCTAATCACTAAAGACTGAAAGAAAATAATCTATGATAGATTATTAGTTGTGTGCAGTTCTCTAACTCTTGCATTCTTATCTGTTGAGTTTCACTCTGCCAGAATTTGATCTAGTTCTCCTATATGGTGATATTGTACATCATTTTCTTATTCCTTCAGATTCAGTCAAGGTCCAAATCCTAAATGTCCACTGCCTTGGACTCTGAACAGATTTATGTTTATTAACATTTTTGAACACATGGATTTTCTTTATTGTGTTGATCTTGTCTTGAATCTGCCCTTATGCATTGAGGTTTATATCTTGGCATCACATGTGGCTGAAATTCAAATAAGTAATGCTTTACAAGGGTAGCATTGTGTTGTGCCAAGAGACTTCGTCTATTCCTTGGAAGGGGTACTGATGTGATATATGTTGATTGCTGCCATTTTGCTATTAAATGGAGTTGTGATTGCTAGTTTTAAATTTCTACGTGTGCCTTTTCTCCTGTTGTTCTTTTTATTGTGCCTTACTATGTTCACTTCTTGGATTCTACATTTTGTGGTCAGGGCAATAGCCTGGATGGAGTGTGGATGGGGCAATGTTTGCAAATGGAGATGTGATTGCTGGTTTTTAACTTCTACCAATTCTTTTTCTTTTACTCTGTCTCGATAAATTTGCTTGGATTATGCATTTTGTTGTCAGTGACAATAGCCTAGATAGCTTATAGATTTCATCTGCAAATTAAATGCTGGATGTGTCAAACTTTGCGAATTGAGTTTTTTTTTTGTTGCTTGGTTCTGAGATGAATTTAATGGTTTGGCTGATTGCTTATACATTTCATCTGCAAATTGAATGCTTGGATATTCATCTCTTTAAAGAGGGCCTCTAATCACTAAAGACTGAAAGAAAATAATCTATGATAGATTATTAGTTGTGTGCGGTTCTCTAACTCTTGCATTCTTATCTGTTGAGTTTCACTCTACCAGAATTTCATCTAGTTCTCCTATATGGTGATATTGTACATCATTTTCTTATTCCTTCAGATTCAGTCAAGGTCCAAATCCTAAATGTCCACTGCCTTGGACTCTGAACAGATTTATGTTTATTAACATTTTTGAACACATTGATTTTCTTTATTGTGTTGATCATGTCTTGAATCTGCCCTTATGCATTGAGGTTTATATCTTGGCATCACATGTGGCTGAAATTCAAATAAGTAATGCTTTACAAGGGTAGCATTGTGTTGTGCCAACAGACTTTGTCTATTCCTTGGAAGGGGTTCTGATGTGATATATGTTGATTGCTGCCATTTTGCTATTAAATGGAGTTGTGATTGCTAGTTTCAAATTTCTACGTGTGCCTTTTCTCCTGTTGTTCTTTTTATTGTGCCTTACTATGTTCACTTCTTGGATTCTACATTTTGTGGTCAGTGGCAACAGCCTGGATGGAGTGTGGATGGGGCAATGTTTGCAAATGGAGATGTGATTGCTGGTTTTTAACTTCTACCAATTCTTTTTCTTTTACTCTGTCTCGATAAATTCGCTTGGATTATGCATGTCGTTATCAATGATAATAGCCTAGATAGCTTATAGATTTCGTCTGCAAATTAAATGCTGGATGTGTCAAACTTTGCGAATTGAGTTTTTTTTTTCTGTTGCTTGGTTCTGAGATGAATTTAATGGTTTGGCAGATTGCTTATACATTTCATCTGCAAATTGAATGCTTGGATATTCATCTCTTTACAGAGGGCCTCTAATCACTAAAGACTGAAAGAAAATAATCTATGATAGATTATTAGTTGTGTGCAGTTCTCTAACTCTTGCATTCTTATCTGTTGAGTTTCACTCTACCAGAATTTGATCTAGTTCTCCTATATGGTGATATTGTACATCATTTTCTTATTCCTTCAGATTCAGTCAAGGTCCAAATCCTAAATGTCCACTGCCTTGGACTCTGAACAGATTTATGTTTATTAACATTTTTGAACACATTGATTTTCTTTATTGTGTTGATCATGTCTTGAATCTGCCCTTATGCATTGAGGTTTATATCTTGGCATCACATGTGGCTGAAATTCAAATAAGTAATGCTTTACAAGGGTAGCATTGTGTTGTGCCAAGAGACTTCGTCTATTCCTTGGAAGGGGTACTGATGTGATATATGTTGATTGCTGCCATTTTGCTATTAAATGGAGTTGTGATTGCTAGTTTTAAATTTCTACGTGTGCCTTTTCTCCTGTTGTTCTTTTTATTGTGCCTTACTATGTTCACTTCTTGGATTCTACATTTTGTGGTCAGTGGCAATAGCCTGGATGGAGTGTGGATGGGGCAATGTTTGCAAATGGAGATGTGATTGCTGGTTTTTAACTTCTACCAATTCTTTTTCTTTTATTCTGTCTCGATAAATTCGCTTGGATTCTGCATTTTGTTGTCAGTGACAATAGCCTAGATAGCTTATAGATTTCATCTGCAAATTAAATGCTGGATGTGTCAAACTTTGCGAATTGAGTTTTTTTTTCTGTTGCTTGGTTCTGAGATGAATTTAATGGTTTGGCTGATTGCTTATACATTTCATCTGCAAATTGAATGCTTGGATATTCATCTCTTTAAAGAGGGCCTCTAATCACTAAAGACTGAAAGAAAATAATCTATGATAGATTATTAGTTGTGTGCAGTTCTCTAACTCTTGCATTCTTATCTGTTGAGTTTCACTCTACCAGAATTTGATCTAGTTCTCCTATATGGTGATATTGTACATCATTTTCTTATTCCTTCAGATTCAGTCAAGGTCCAAATCCTAAATGTCCACTGCCTTGGACTCTGAACAGATTTATGTTTATTAACATTTTTGAACACATTGATTTTCTTTATTGTGTTGATCATGTCTTGAATCTGCCCTTATGCATTGAGGTTTATATCTTGGCATCACATGTGGCTGAAATTCAAATAAGTAATGCTTTACAAGGGTAGCATTGTGTTGTGCCAACAGACTTCGTCTATTCCTTGGAAGGGGTACTGATGTGATATATGTTGATTGCTGCCATTTTGCTATTAAATGGAGTTGTGATTGCTAGTTTTAAATTTCTACGTGTGCCTTTTCTCCTGTTGTTCTTTTTATTGTGCCTTACTATGTTCACTTCTTGGATTCTACATTTTGTGGTCAGTGGCAATAGCCTGGATGGAGTGTGGATGGGGCAATGTTTGCAAATGGAGATGTGATTGCTGGTTTTTAACTTCTACCAATTCTTTTTCTTTTATTCTGTCTCGATAAATTTGCTTGGATTCTGCATTTTGTTGTCAGTGACAATAGCCTAGATAGCTTATAGATTTCATCTGCAAATTAAATGCTGGATGTGTCAAACTTTGCGAATTGAGTTTTTTTTTCTGTTGCTTGGTTCTGAGATGAATTTAATGGTTTGGCTGATTGCTTATACATTTCATCTGCAAATTGAATGCTTGGATATTCATCTCTTTAAAGAGGGCCTCTAATCACTAAAGACTGAAAGAAAATAATCTATGATAGATTATTAGTTGTGTGTAGTTCTCTAACTCTTGCATTCTTATCTGTTGAGTTTCACTCTGCCAGAATTTGATCTAGTTCTCCTATATGGTGATATTGTACATCATTTTCTTATTCCTTCAGATTCAGTCAAGGTCCAAATCCTAAATGTCCACTGCCTTGGACTCTGAACAGATTTATGTTTATTAACATTTTTGAACACATTGATTTTCTTTATTGTGTTGATCATGTCTTGAATCTGCCCTTATGCATTGAGGTTTATATCTTGGCATCACATGTGGCTGAAATTCAAATAAGTAATGCTTTACAAGGGTAGCATTGTGTTGTGCCAAGAGACTTCGTCTATTCCTTGGAAGGGGTACTGATGTGATATATGTTGATTGCTGCCATTTTGCTATTAAATGGAGTTGTGATTGCTAGTTTTAAATTTCTACGTGTGCCTTTTCTCCTGTTGTTCTTTTTATTGTGCCTTACTATGTTCACTTCTTGGATTCTACATTTTGTGGTCAGTGGCAATTGCCTGGATGGAGTGTGGAAGGGGCAATGTTTGCAAATGGAGATGTGATTGCTGGTTTTTAACTTCTACCAATTCTTTTTCTTTTATTCTGTCTCGATAAATTCGCTTGGATTCTGCATTTTGTTGTCAGTGACAATAGCCTAGATAGCTTATAGATTTCATCTGCAAATTAAATGCTGGATGTGTCAAACTTTGCGAATTGAGTTTTTTTTTCTGTTGCTTGGTTCTGAGATGAATTTAATGGTTTGGCTGATTGCTTATACATTTCATCTGCAAATTGAATGCTTGGATATTCATCTCTTTAAAGAGGGCCTCTAATCACTAAGGACTAAAAGAAAATAATCTATGATAGATTATTAGTTGTGTGCAGTTCTCTAACTCTTGCATTCTTATCTGTTGAGTTTCATTCTATCAAAATTTGATCTAGTTCTCTTATATCGTGATATTGTACATCATTTTCTTATTCCTTCAGATTTAGTCAAGGTCCAAATCCTAAATGTCCACTGCCTTGGACTTTGAGCATATTTATGTTCATTAACATCTTTGAACACATTGATTTTCTTGATTGTGTTGATCATGTCTTTAATCTGCCCTTATGCGTTGAGATTTGTATCTTGGCATCACATGTGGCTGAAATTCAAATAAGTAATGCTTTACAAGGGTAGCATTGTTTTGTGGCAAGAGACTTCGTCTATTCGTCTATTCTCATGCATTCTTATCTATTTTTGTTTTGTTCTATCATGATTTGATCTACTTTGGGAATTTGTGATGAATGGAATTTTCCTATTCACTGGTGAAGTCTTATATGTTTTTTTACATTAGATTGTATTGAGGTTCAAAAACTAAATATACTTTGCCTAGTAATTTGATATTGCAGCTTTGGATAGATTTTGACCTCTGAATAGATTCGGCTTGTGGATCTTGGCGTCATTTGAGGCTGAAAATCCTTCTATGTGCTGCAGATTAATGGGTCTCTGTTAAAATGTTTATCTTTTGTTGAGATTATTGGTAATTCACCTTTGTGTTATCTAATGCATAGCATAATTCCATTTGAACTAGCAATAAATCGAATACCCAGAGATCTAGAAGTTATGAGCTGTACCTTATAATTTTGTTGTTCGTTTTGTTTTTTGAATTGACCTGATTATTTTCCTTCATTAATTGATTTTTTTTTCTTTTTTTCTGAATTAGACCAGGCTTTGTTCCCATTACCATGGCTAAGTTTACCATTTACAAAAGTCTTACTTTCCAATTAAAAGTATAAACAGTAGTACAAATCGTTCTTCTCTTGGCTTCATTGTTTATAGCAAAAAGTGTGCAGCTTCTGTTCAAGCTCTTTCGGCAACACAAACCCACTATCCAAAAAAGAGCTTCGAACAGTCCAGGTTCAGATTGAGGGCGCTTTGTTGTCAACTTGAACCGTTGCATTAGCCTAAAGCACGTGTCGCCATTTTTGAATAGTATAGCATTTCAGGCTTGGACTGGACTCCTTCACAAATATAACTATTGAAGAAAGCTTCAAGGAACAATAGAACATCATTTTTCATGTTAACTCTTTCAAACGATGTAGAACAATTTCTAATACTTCTACCTTATTCAAAGTCTTGTTTACAATCTTGCTTACATTCACTCACTTGCGTAACTGCGTTCCCCCTCTTTCCAGCATGGCGGTGATGATAAGCTGGAGGATGGAGAGCATGAGAGCCAAGTTGAGTAATATTCCACTTTTGTTGCTTTCTTTTGCCATATCTTTTTCTTCTTCTTGTTGTCACTTTCTCTTCTTTGATATGCTTGGAACTCTAGCTCTGCCTATAGGTATAGCACTTATCTTAGATAGAATTTAGGTTTTGGATCAACTTCTTCATTCCACTGCTTGTGATTGGGCTTCTAGAATGGGGTTCGTCTCTAGATTGGAGTGATCGTAAGATTTTGGAGCTATCAGGTACACTGTGCTAATTTTGTGTTCAATTTGGTTGTTACAGATCCATTGCTAAGCTATGCCAAATTCAGATAAAGGTATCTTTACTGTCCTGTTTGATTCTCATGGTCCTTATCTGGTTGTTCAGTCATTCCATTGCCTAATGAGAGATTTTAGGTTTTTAGATCTATTTTTTCTTGCTATACTGCATGCTATCGTTGTTCTTGTTTGGGCAGGTGTGATGGCTTGATGTTATTGAATAAACTTGGAGATCAAGGTACGTTGTTATGATCTTTATGGGTTTAAATCTGACTTTTTGGTTGGTTTCTTAGAGATGATGAATTAGGTTTTCGCATCTGAAGCCATAGACAACCATTTTAGGTTTTAGATTATTGGTTTTGTCTTAGCATTGCATGCTATTAGAGTTCCTGGAGCAATTAGAGGAGTCATTATGAGACACATTATTCTGATATTTTTGTGGTATGAATTGATTGGTTTGCGGCATCTTTTGATTGTTTTCTTAGAGCTGATGAGTTTGGGTTTATGTTTGAATTTAAGACAGTAGTAGCAAATTATAGGTTTTTACATTGAATACAGAATTGTTGTACTTAGTATGCCACTGGTATTCGCATTTTGGGTTTTTGTTTCGGCTTTGCAATTGGAGGAAATTGGAGCTTCAAGGAATGAGGTGCGATGATCCTATCTTTATTATAGTTTCTTATAATTTTTATTTTTTTTGGAGCCTATCTTGGGCTTTTAATTTGATCCAAAACCCCAAATAGAGAAATTTAGGTTTTGGGTCAATTTCTTCATTCCACTGCTTGTGATTGGGCTTCTATATGGGGTTCATCTATGAGTTGGAGTGATCGTAAGAATTTGGAGCTATTAGGTACGCTATGTTGATCTTTGTTCAATTTGGTTGTTATGGGTCCATTGCCAAGCTATGCCAAATTTAGATAAAGGTATCTTTACAATCCTATTTGATTCTCATAGTCTTAGTCTGGTTGTTCATTCATTCCATTGCCTGATGACAAATTTCAGGTTTTCAGATCGATTTTTTCTTGCTAAACCACATGTGATTGTTGTTCTTGTTTGGGCATGTGCGACAACTTGGAGTGATTGAAGAAATTTGGATATCAAGGTACACTGTTATGATCTTTATGGGTTTAAATCTGACTTTTTAGTTGTTTTCTTTGAGCTAGATGGATTAGGATTTCAAATCTGAAGCCCTAGATAGCCATTTAGGTTATAAATGATTGGTTTTGTGTTCTCATGGCATGCTATTGGCATCCCTATTTTAGTTTGGTGTTGCCTTCCGCATAAAATCAAGGCATCTATTACTTTAGAATGTGTTCAAGCCCTCATCCCATAAAAGGGTGGGGCATTATCATGTTATTACCATGTTATTTTGAGGTTATGCTGGCTTGCTTTCGAACATTGTTCTCTTTAGCCAAATGTATGCACTTGGTATTTTGTTTGGTTGTGCTAGAGCTTGGAGTCACTGGACAAGTTCTGAGATGCTCTATTCTAAACCTTGTCTTGTCATGCATGCACTTGTTGTCCTTCGGGTTTCGTGTTGGGGCTTGAAGTCATTGGAAGAACTCTCAGGTACACTACTCTGAACTTTATTTGTGTGTCCTCTGCTCTTCCATTCTTATCTGTTGAGTTTGATTCCATCGGGATTTGATCTAGTTGAGTTTGATTGAATATTTATTTTCTATGGCAAAGTTGTACATCACTTTTAGATTCCTTTAGGTTCTGTTAAGGTTCAAATCCTAAATGTACATTACATTGGACTAAAAATAGATGTTTCGGTCATTAACATTTTTTAGCACATTGATTTCTTGATTGTGTTGATTATGTCTTGGATTTGCCCTTATGTGTTTGTGCCTGTTGTGGTATCGTATACGGCTGAAAATCAAATAAAGAATGCTTATAAGGGGTGGCAAAAAAGTTGTGGGACCTGCCTTCACATATGCTAGACTAGGGTCACTTTGGAGATTTCTATACTAATGATAATTCGCACTTGGATACTGGGTAGTTTTTTTTTTTGCTAGCCATACCGTGTGGGTGCATTATTTTGGTTGGAACTTTGACTATGGTTGTGGTATGATATGCGGCTGAAAAACAAATAAAGAATGCTTATAAGGGTTATAAAGGTTGGCAAAAAGTTGTCAGACCTGCCTTCACATTTTCTAGATTAGGGTCAGTTTGGAGATTTTTATATTATTAATAATTCACATAGGATACTGGGTAGCATTTTTTTGCTAGCCATAGTGTGTGGGTGCATTATTTTGGTTAACACTTTACTAAGCCTTTATGATTTAATTTTTTTGGGTTGGTTTTAGGTACTCCAAAATTTGAATTTCATTGATGGATAGGTGATAGTAATGTGAGGCTTTAGAACTAGTTATTTTGGTGACTCTTGAATGGTCAGAATCCTTGACCAATTTCATTGGAATTGTAATGAAATTTTTTCTTGGATGAGAAGAGCTTTCACTTTCCTATATAATTTTTTCTTGACATGAATTTCTATTTGACGGGTAAGACTTCTATGTTGTGTTAGTGTTTGTAATTATTTGGCTTCATCTCTGTGAATAATTTATGTTTTTTGTCTGCTAGAATGTATCTAACTCCTTCAGCAAACCTATTTCACAACTTATTATGTATTATTAGCTAGTATCTTGAGTTAGAAACTACTTTTCTTTCTTTTTGCTGATTTTTTTTTCTTTATCAACTCAAGGTTTCTGCGCTTTGATTTTTATTTTGGAAATTACACTCTAGGCTTTGAAGTTTGCATCATTTATATCTAAATTGGAAAGAGGTATGGTTGCCATGTTGCCTAGAATCTTTTGATAGTATGACAGAATATTCAATTTTTGTTCATAGTTCTCAGAGGTATTAAATCAAATATATGTGGAGCAAAAAGGATTCTAGGCTTCTAGTTGATTTCCATATATTGGAAACCACTATTTTGCAAATAAACCGAAGTATTAGTTTTTTCTTTTTTACAAATACTGAAATTGCAGGTTTTGTGCAAGTCAACAAAATACTGAAATAAATGGCCAATAAATGGCCATTTTAGATTTTAGATTATTGGTTTTGTCTTCTCATTGGATGTGATTGGAGTTCATGGAGCGATGGAGGAGGCATTCTGAGGTACATTATTCTGATCTTTTTGGGGGGTCTTAACTGATTGTTTCCTAACATCTTTTGATTGCTTTCTTGGCATTTATGAGTTTGGGGTTTCTATTTGAATCTGAGAAGATATCAGCCAATTATGGGTTTTAGATTGATTTGTGCATTGTTGTACTATCATTATATGCATTGTGCATTTCTTTTTTGGACTTGTTTTGTGGCTTCAAGCGATTGGAGGATTTTGGAGCTCCAAGGACTATGGTATGCTGTCATTTTCTTTATATTGGATTAAATTGATTTTTATTAGGCTGTTGAGTTAGGGTTTCAAAACTGAAGCCATAGACAGTCATTTTAGGTTTTAGATGATTGGTTTTGTCTTGTCATTACATGTAATTGGAGTTCGTGGAGCAATGGAGGTGGCACTGAGGTACACATTCTAATATTTTTGGGAGTCTGAACTGATTATTTCTTAACAACTTTTGATTGTTTCTTTTTCTGGAGTTTTTGAGTTCAGGTTTTGTTTGAATTTGAGGCCACAACAGTTGATTATAGGTTTTTCAAATTGATTTCTGTATTCTTGTATTCTCATTGTATGCGATGGGTATTCTTTTTTGGGTTTGTTATGTGGCTTCATGTGATTGGAGGAATTTATAGTTCTAAGGATTGAGGTACCTTGTTCTTATCTTTATGTGGATTTAAATTGATTATTTTCTTAGATATGATGTGTTAGGGTTTCAAATACGAAGTCATAGGGTTTTAGATGGTTGTTATTGCCTTGTCATTGCATGCTATTGGAGTTCTTGTAGCGATTGGAGGCCTTCTAAGGTACAGATTTCTAAACTTTATGGAAGTTTGAATTGATTGTTTCTTAGCATCTTTTGATTTTTATATTTTTTTGGAGTTTTTGAGCTCAAGTTTCAATTTGGACTTGAGAACATGGAGGATATGCACATTATCAAGAGCACATAGCATACTTTCGGGCAAAGGCTACATTGCAAGCTACATTAAAGAAAGGAAATGCTTGGGAAAGGTTTGCTCCAAGTAGACATAGAAAGGAAGTACCAAAAGTAAAAGTAGTTGAAAAAACTTGCGGTTCCACACCGTCTAGGTATACATCATGTATTTACTGATTATGGTGTAATATGATTTCTAAAATCATTGAGCTATCATCTTTTTTTTTGTTCTTTTAATAATTATTTTGATTTTGTGATCATTCTGCTTTTTTGTGCTTTTGATTTTTGTGTTTTTCTTGTGTAAATACTATGCGATGTCAAGAGATTATTGGCAAAGGTTGCATTCTTACTTTAGTTTTCAATAAATAAAGGTTAGGATTTTCTGTTTTGTAGTCTTTTCAGAGTCCAGAGGTTATTATCATAAGGTTATTGTTAAAGGATGCAGTCTTGATTTAGTTATCAGTAGGTATCAATCGGGGTTTTCTGTTAGCTAGACTTTTCGGGCTATCTCATCTGTTTACTAAAGCTAATTGGGGTCCAAGAGGCCTCGAGTTATTTTTGGATAACATTTCTATTGCTTCCAGGCATTTGTATTCATCTTCTTTGTTGTTGTGATCTGTCATTACATAAGAGGATCTTAATAGGGACATCACTATATCCAAAAGTCTCTCTTTTCTAATCACATGAACTTTTAATTACATGACACTAACAACAATAGATTGTGTGAGATTCTTATCAAGGTTTCAATGCACAGTATTACCAATAGTATTTGAGTTCTTTTTCGGAAAATTATGCACATAACTCAAAAATCAATTGCTAATTAAGTTTCTGATTCTTCTTAGTAAGGCTTTGGTTTGCAAAAATGGAGGACAAGGAGATCATGAAGATGTTGATCGCTCACCTGAATTGGAAGGACTTAATGTGCACCAAGGTTTGTCCTATTTCTTTAGAAGAAGCAAAGGAATCTAAAAGTTCAAGGTATGTTGTTTTGATCATTTTGCAAGTTTAAATCTATTATCTTTTAGTCTCTATTCAATCCTAAAACTCTAGACATTTAATGTCTATTTAGTTTTATCACCACATACTATTGGTACACTCATTTTGGTTTATGTGATGCTTGGAGGAGCTTAATATATCAACTTGTTGATTCTTGGAAGGCATATATGGAATAGTGATAAGTCCATTATCTAACTTCTCTTTAACGAAATGTCGATCCACCAAAGTATGCTTTGTCCTGTCATGTTGAACTGGATTTTGAGCAACCCTTACAATTGACTTGTTGTCACAATACAACCTCACAGCTCCTCTTTTAATTCTTAGATCATCCAAAATTATCTTAAGTCACAATAACTCATATTTACTTTTCTATCTTGCATCTTGTTCCTCTAATTTTTCTTTTTGTTGTTTTATATCTTTAAATTCTCCTTAATTTTCTTTTTGATAAACAATTTTGTTTTTCAGTTTCTTTTTTATATGACTTTTTAGTTTTCATCTTTTCTAATTTTTTTATTTTTTTTATTTTTTTGTATAATATCTTATTTTTCTTTATATTCTTCTACTCTTTTATATTTAGGTTTATTTTGTATCATACTTTTTGTTTTATTTGTTTTATTTATTTTTCTACTCTACATCTTATTCTTCTTCTCTTAATTTTTATTTTTTTTATTTTATATGTTCAAATTCTCATTCTTGATTTTTTCTCTTCCTCTACTTCTTAAGTTTACCTTTTGTACATAATTTTTTGTTTTGTATTTTATGATTATATATATATATATATATATATATAATTTACATTTCTATTTTACATCATGTTCCTCCTCCCTTAATTTTTTTATTTTTCTGTTTTATATCTTTAAATTTTTTTTATTTTCTCTCAAATATATAATTTTCTGGTTTCTTTTCTCCTTATTTCTATTTTGTGATTAACTTTTTGTTTCATCCCTTCTCTTAATTTTCTATTTGTTTATTTTATATTCTTCTTTTTTCTATATTTTTTATTTTTTATATCTTTCTCATTTTTTCTCTATTTCTGGTTTATAGTTAATTCTACATTTTATATATTTTTTGTCTCAATTTTCTATTTTATATTTCGCTCTTTTTTCCTATTAATTTTTCTTTATATTTTTCTTTATGTCTTCTATTTTAAAATTATTATCTTTATCTTGTTATTTTTTTATTTTATCTTTTATTTTGTCTTCTCATTTTTGTCCAAAATTTTCTAAGTTGTTGTCTTCTAGTTTATATTTAGTTTTCTTTTTTATATGTTTTTATCCTACTTTTCTATTGTATGCTTTTTGTTGTATACTTCTTTTGTTCCCTTAAAATCTATTTTATATTGAGTGGAAATAAAATCCTATCGATAGGATTTTAATCGTAATGCTATCAGATTTTAAATTGTTATCTTTATTTAGGGATTAGTAAAAATGGTATGCAATGGCGTAACAAAATTTACTAGCAATTCAGTTTGGCTCAATTCAAAAACACAGATCCTAAACCCTAAACCCTAAAATATAAATCCTAAACCTTAAACTCTAAATCCTAAACTCTAAATCCTAAACCCTAAACTAAACTGAACCATACTATTAGTCAATTTTATGATACTATTATAGACCGATTTTTTAATTATCAATTATACTAATTTCTAGATAAATCCAATAGTTTAAAACCTAATAGGCTTGAGGTTAAAATCCTATTGATAAGATTTTATATTCATTCATTTTATATGATCTTTCTCTTCTATTTTGTGGCTTCTTCTTTTTTTACTTTTGTTTTGTGATTAACGTTTTGTTTCGTAACTTCTCTTAATTTTTTATTTATCTATTTTATATTCTTCTTATTGTTCTTCTTCATTTTCTTCTGTATTTTTTATGTTTTATATTTTTTATTCTCTTCTCAATTTTCTGATTTATTGTTAATTACTTATTTTATATATTTATTGTCTGAATTTTTTGTTCTATATGTAATTTTATATTCTGCTTTTCTTTTCCTAGAAACTTTTATTTTATATTTTTGTTTATATCCTCTATTTTATTCTCTCTTTTAAAATTTTTTGTTTAATATTTCATTGTCTTTTATTTTATTCTTTGTTTTATTTATCCTTTCCTCTTTTCTTCTTATTCTTGTTTTAAATTGTCTAAGCTTTAGTCTTCAAGTTTATATTTAATGTTATTATATATTTTTTTCTTAGCTTTTTGTTATATATTTTTTATTATACACTCTCTTTATTTAGGGATTAGTAAAAATGGTATGTAATGGCGTAACAAAATTTACTAGCAATTCAGTTGGCCCAATTCGAAAACACAGACCCTAAACCCTGAACCCTAAAACATAAATCCTAAATCTTAAACTCTAAATCATAAGCCCTAAATCCTAAACCCTAAACTAAACTGAACCAGACTATTAGTCAGTTTCATGATATTATTAGAGACCAATTTTTTAATTATCAATTATACTAATTTCTAGATAAATCCAATAGTTTAAAACCTAATAGGATTCAGGTTAAAATCCTATCGATAGGGTTTTATATCCATTCATTTTATATAATCTTTCTCTTCTATTTTGTGGCTTCTTCTTTTCTTAATTTTGTTTTATGATTAACTTTTTGTTTCGTAACTTCTATTAATTTTATATTCTTCTTATTGTTCTTCTTCATTTTCTTCTGTATTTTTTACGTTTTATATTTTTTATTCTATTCTCAATTTTTTGATTTATTGTTAATTATTTATTTTATATATTTATTGTCTGAATTTTTTGTTCTATATTTAATTTTATAGTTTGCTCTTCTTTTTCTAGTAATTTTTATCTTATATTTTTGTTTATATCTTCTATTTTATTCTCTATTTTAAATTTATTTATTTAATATTTCATTGTCTTTTATTTTATTCTTTTGTTTTTATTATCCTTTCCTCTTTTCCTCTTATTCTTGTTTTAAATTTTCTAAGTTTCGGTCTTCAAGTTATATTTAATGTTATTATATTTTTTTTCTCTTAGCTTTTTGTTTTATATTTTTTATTATACACTCCCTTTATTTAGGGATTAGTAAAAATGGTATGTAATGGCGTAACAAAATTTACTAGCAATTCAGTTTGGCCCAATTCCAAAACACACACCCTTAATCCTAAGCCCTAAAACATAAGTTCTAAACCTTAAACTCTAAATCCTAAACTCTAAATCATAATCCCTAAGTGCTAAACCGAAAACTAAACTCAACTAGATTGTTAGTCAATTTTATGATACTATTGTAGACTGATTTTTTAATTATCAATTATACTAATTTCTAGATAAATCCAATAGTTTAAAACCTAATAGGATTTAGGATAATATCCTATCGATAGTATTTTATATCCATTCATTTTATATGATCTCTCTCTTCTATTTTGTGGCTTCTTCTTTTCTTAATTTTGTTCCATGATTAACTTTTTGTTCCGTAACATCTCTTAATTTTTTCATTGTCTTTTTTATATTCTACTTATTGTTCTTCTTCATTTTCTTCTGCATATTTTATCTTTAATATTTTTTATTCTCTTCTCAATTTTTTGATTTATTGTTAATTATTTATCTTAGATATTTATTGTCTGAATTTTTTGTTACATATTTAATTTTATATTCTACACTTCTTTTTCTAGTAATTCTTATTTTATATTTTTGTTTATATCTTCTATTTCGTTCTCTGTTTTAAAATTTTTTATTTAATATTTCATTGTCTTTTACTTTATTCTTTTGTTTTTATGATACTTTCCTCTTTTCTTCTTATTCTTGTTTTAAACTTTCTATGTTTTGGTCTTCAACTATATATTTAACGTTATTATATATTTTTTTCTTAGCTTTTTGTTTTATATTTTTTATTATACGCTCCTTTTATTTAGGGATTAGTAAAAAAGGTATGTAATGGCGTAACAAAATGTACTAGCAGTTTAGTTTAGCCCAATTCCAAAACACACACCCTCAACCCTAAACCCTAAAACATAAATCCTAAACCTTATACTCTTAATCCTAAACTCTAAATCATAAGGCCTAAATCCTAAACCCTAAGCAAAACTGAACCCGAGTGTTAGTCAATTTTATGATACTATTACAAACCGACTTTTTAATTATCAGTTATACTAATTTCTAGATAAATCCAATAGTTTAGAACCTAATAGGATTGAGGTTAAAATCCTATCGATAGGATTTTATATCCATTTATTTTATATGATCTTTCTCTTCTATTTTGTGGCTTCTTCTTTTCTTAATTTTGTTTTATGATTAACTTTTTCTTTCGTAACATTTCTTAATTTTTTTCTTTGTCTATTTTATATTCTACTTATTGTTCTCCTTCATTTTCTTGTGTATTTTTTATCTTCTATATTTTTTTATTCTCTTCTCAATTTTTTGATTTATTGTTAATTATTTACCTTACATATTTATTGTCTGAATTTTTTGTTCTATATTTAATTTTATATTCTGCACTTCTTTTTCTAGTAATTTTTAATTTATATTTTTGTTTATATCTTCTATTTCATTCTCTGTTTTAAAATTTTTTATTTGATATTTCATTGTCTTTTATTTTATTGTTTTATTTTTATTATCCTTTCCTCTTTTCTTCTTATTATTGTTCTAAATTTTCTATGTTTTGGTCTTCAAGTTTATATTCAATGTTATTATTTTTTTTTTCTTTGCTTTTTGTTTTATATTTTTTTATTATACACACCCTTTATTTACGGTTTAGTAATAATGGATAATAAACTTAGAGTCCTGCTTGATGTAGACTAAAAATAGGACTTAGACTCCACTAAGAGTTCTGCTTAACATATCTTAAATAAAAATATATAAATCCTATTCCTTATTGGGCTAGGACTGTTTTTGACTCAGACTGATAAATAAACCCTAATTTTGAACAATACAAAATATGAATTATCCAAAATAGTAAATAAGAAAATTGTAGGAATCGATCTCAGTTTTCCAACATATAGTTATTTGCTAGATTTGGATGAATATCTTAGGAGATATTTCCTTCAGACTATAGTTGCTGCGATGTTGACGAATCCTAATTGGAGTTGAAATTTAACGTAGATTGGATCTATAATTTTACTGTAAAAGGGATGTAGTTGTCCTACATCCTACCCCTCCACTTGTAAAAAGACTTATCCTCAAGTCAAAACTTGAACTCTTTGTTGTTGCAGTTATGTTCTCCTCAAACACTTTCCAACATAGGACTTGATGATATAAACCAATAAGATTTCTTTGAGTAACGTCTTTAGTACTTTGATCTCCTATTTTCCTTCGGCACAACCACTTAAAATTTTGCATGGTTCCCTTCGATATTATTTGAGATAAATTTTTTGTACACACCAACTTATGATTTATTGTCATGCAATGAAAGTATTCTTCACAAGTTTGCTGATAATTATCATAATAATTTGAATATGCCATTGCAAATTTTGAATCTTGCATAGTGATAACTCTTGTAGGAATTTTATCTAGTTGTTCAAGAGAGTTGGCTTTTGATGACTTCAAAAAATAATCTAGAGTAGCACAGTCAATATTTCCACAAGTAGAAAACTCTTTCTTGTAGCCTTCAAGATTGTCAACTGATTCATATGAATTTTTATAGATAGTCTCTCGAAAATCTTTTGTAACATCCAAAGCCACTTTTGTATGATCTTCTAACTCATCAAAGAAAGAATCTTTGGAGCCCTCAATAAATTCTTCACTAGTTTTTTTCTTCCACACAATCCACAACCTCTTTTTTGGCTTGATAATTCAATACTAGAGGAAAGTTACTAAGATGTGGAATTAATACCTCATAGGATGTTTATTTATAAATTCTTGCAGTTTTTCATTACTTTTTAGTCTCTCTCTTGTTTTGATCATAATATGGGATTTCAATTTTTTAGTATTATTAGGCGTTCTATCCTATTTATTGATTTTTTTGAGATTGTTGAAATTTGACTCCTGATTAGCCACACTTCATCTTTCTAAGACCCAATAGTGATAACTTTTTTTTGAATGTCACAAAGTTGATGGATAACCTTGTATATCTTTCTTACTTGCATATCACTTTGCCCCATGGTTGTTTTCATGACACAAGTTGCATATGCTGATTGTTTTTCTTATTTTGAATAATTTTTGCAGCCATTTGTGTCAACTAACTTGTGCTTAAATTACTATTAAGGGTGTTTTTCTCATTAAAAATTTGGCAGTTAAAGAGCCTTCTATTTTTAATTTGAATTCTTATTGCAAGTAGTGTTATCTCTCTTTTTGATGCTACAACAACTGTTAAAAGGTATGCTGATTATTCTAATTCTAATAAATTTCACTAACTTAGTAGAATTTGAAATGCAAGAGGTAGACTTTTTCTTAAGATTTTCAGTTTCAGTTTCGGCTGAAACTGAAATATTTTATTTTTGCCCGAAGTCTCTACATATTGGCCTGGGAATTTGGTTTCTTATGTACTTTCTTTATTACTTATTTATTATTTATAATTTCAAAAGTTGATTTTGGGAGAGATAGTTAAGTTGTTCTACTTTCTTTTGAAGAATCAAGGTTTGATTCCTTGGTTTTATAATTTAGTCTTTGTATTTCAGACATGTATTTTAGTTTCAAATTCTAAAACTTATAATTTATATGTTTGGTATTTTAGGCAAGTGTATTTTATTTATTATTATATTATATTATATTAGTTTCATAAGTTAATTATAAATGTTTATTAGTTATTAAACTTCTTCAAATAAATTTTGTTACTTCCTTTTTTTATATAATTATATGGAGAGAACTTAATTTGAATTAATTAAAATATGATTTAATATTATGGTAAAAATTATCATTGGTCTTTTTAAAATTTGTGATTTTTTATTTTTTATAAATTTTATTACTCTTAAACCTAAACTCAAAGTATAGTTAAAACTAAGGTTTTAAGTTTCAGCGAAGGTCAAAACATTTTAGTTTTGCCCATACTTGCAATAATTCGGGTTAAAATTCAGTTTTGAACTTAGTAAATAGGATATTTATATTTATAAATTGTTTTGTTTTGAAAGTGTGATTTAGGTGAAATAGGTAAGGTTCTTCTGTCTTTTGCTAGGCTCAAATCCTAATATTTTTCTACCTAAAAAATATATATTTAATAATTTAAAAATATATATATATATAAAGCTTTTCACATTTTTGTAAACTTAAAGTCAACTTAGAGTCAAATAAAATTAAAAAAATTTGACCAAAATCGAAGTGGGATTTGGGTGAAATGATTGAAATGTACCCTGAAACAAAAAATTTAAAACTTTGGTCAAAATATAATTAAAACGTAATCTAACCATAGTTAAAGAAAAATAAAAAATGATTGGCCAAAATCGAAATGAGATTAGTATTGGCCGAAATAGCCAAAATGGTTGAAACAATTGAAATAACTGAAATGCATCAATTTTGATGGGTGTCGAACTCAATTTTGAAACCAAAACTTAAAATCTAAACTTGAAACCTTGCTTTTGCCTTTCTTTATCATCCCCATTGGAGGGAGCGAAGCAAAGCTATGGATGTTAATTAATACAATACATCAAGATATGGGATGTCAAGTTTTTGGGTAGCCTCCTCTATTTTCTTCTCCTCTTTAACATGAAATTGAGTATACAATGAGAAACCTCATTGATCATTAGCATCATTATCATATTTATTTCTTGTTAAAACACTATTAGCTAAGCCCAATATTGGAGTTAAATAGACCTATGGATAATTTTTGAGACTAATAGTTCACTTTTTTAAAAGAAGTAAACACCATGTAAGGTTACTGTTTGTAGAATTTTTCTAAGTAGCTAGTAGTTCACTTTTTTAAAAGAAGTAAACATCATGTAAGGTTACTGTTTGTAGAATTTTTCTAAGTAGCTTGCACCAAAACTTTGAAAGCTAATTAGTTGGTAGGGGATTTTGGTTGTGCAGGAGGATAAGTATAGGTAGACCCATGAACAGCTTTTGGGGCTAGTATTTAACTTGTCTAAGAGGACTAAATATCATGTTTAACTGGTATTTAACTTTCAGGGTTGGTTAGTTCATGTTTGTAGAATTTTTCCTAGTAGCTTGCACCTAAACTTCGAAGTTAATTAGTTAATAGGGCATTTGATCTTTTTTGCTGTGCAAGATAAGTTACCCTTGTTTATATTATATGTCTAATTTATTTTGGGTCTGAATGCATTGTGGTTTTTAGTTACTTCTTCTATTCTCAAAAATAATAAGACCTTATTCTATTTTATGTGATTAGAGTAGGAATTATATGACAGTTGGTGAACCATCAACTGTCTCATCTACTCACTCATTTCTCATCTCCTCAAGTTTTATTTGGAAAACTAGCCTTGCAATATTTTCATTTTAGACAAGGATGGGGATCTTACTTTTGGATTTGAATATATTGGTTTTATGCAATACATTTAATAGAAACTCAATATTCTCTGTACTTGCTGCTTTGCTTTTATGGTGATGACAAATTATGCCTACACCATGCTCAAAGTTAGTTAAAGTTTTATGCCTCAGAATCTAACTATAAAGGAATAAAGACAACCTTCAAGTTTTGTTGGGCTATGTAGTTTTGCTAACAACTTGTATCCTGATTTCATTAGTTAAGAATTTTTTGTCAAATTTTGGGATTATAATACTTTAATGGCTAAAGCATTTGTTGAGCCACATGTAAATGAGATGTTGTAGTGGCGATACAGCCTAGGCTAAGGTTGTCATTTTTGGGCTAAGTACTACAAAACCTTCACTTATCGATGGACATTTTGGGTTCATAATATCTTGAATGACATTATCTTCAATTTCCAATTCTTTTTTGTTATTTTCATTAGAAATAACTAGAGATATTTTGGGGAGCTCAGGTAGTATACTAGCTTCTGTATGAATTTTCGCCATCTTAGTTGGAGCCTACAGTGAAACATGCCAATATGAAATACCAATTGCCAAGGATCACTTTGACCTTTCGCATTTCAACCTAAATTTCATATGATGTCTTATTGCAATATCTAGACATATAAGGTGTTGTATATGAGCAAAAGAACAATTTTAGATATTGCTAATATCTCAGTATTCAAGATTCTTATATTCAAGTGGGGTTATAAATAAAGAGTGAAAGAATATAAAGACTGTTCTAACAAATATTTTACTTTTTTCTTGATATTTTTATGAAAATAATGAGATGCAACATTTGAGATTTTCAAATTTTGCAGGTTGATCATTTATTGATTAGAAGGATTTAGAAGAAAGTATGAAGAAACATTAAAGTTATTCTAACAAATCCTTTATGCTTTTTAGATATTTTCATGAAAAATAATACATTGTTACATAGAGTTGTTGCTTTGGAAGTCCTCAATTTTTGAGATCTCTCAAATCTCCTTTGTTAGTTTTGAACAACTTAGTTTCTTGTTCTTGCAACTTTTGGATATTATACTTTGATGCTCTTTATTAAATGGTTCTATTATAGGCTCATGGTCTCAATTTGGTTCTTCATAGGTGCATTGCCATGTGTAATGGATTTAGATGAAGGTAATTTTTCTATCGTGTGTATATTTCAATTCACTTATTTTGTATGTCCATTACTGTATAACATTATTTCAGATGAAGACAAGTAAAGGTAAGGGTTGTACCTCAACTACTTGGTCTCATAATCTTTTGTAGGTTGATGAGCACACAACATGATTTTATTTTCATGTAATTGCTCTATCTCAAATCTCAAGGCCTCAATTTAGGTTTTGGTTGGTCCATTGTGATGCAACACAAAAGTACTCTCTATCTCTAGAGTTTGTTGCTTCAATTTTAAATTTTTGTAGGTCAATTGGATTCTCATGTAGGTGAAATTTTTTTTATTTTCTTATCAGTGTTTTACAATTTCTTGGTACTTGTGTGCTTTGTTATATAATGTTGTATCAAGTTTGTGTAGATGTAATATTTTGATCCTATAAACTAGTTTGCAATAGTTCTTATTATGTAGTCAAACTGGCTATAGATAACCAAATATATATTATTTTATGACTTACAAATTTTAGCTCTTCCTTCATTTCGTGCTTGTTACTATTAAAGAACTAATTATAGTTTTATCTTGGTGTTGAACTTTTTGCAATAAAGCTTGTGATGTGTAGAATTTTCCATAGGTAATCTGTTCAAAATGTATTGGATGAAGTTATTCATGGAATTTATCTAGGATTTCTGAACAAAGAGGTGAGTGAATTATTTTTTTTTAAATCGTTGATTACATCAATTTATAGGAATGAGCAGATTTTTCATTCTCGGAAACTAAATAGAAACACCAGAAAAAGACTTCTAAATTATAAGAAGAAAGTGAAAATAAAATATTGACTTTAGAGAAAATAAATAAAAACACTAAAAATAATTCCCATTAACAGAGATTTTATTTGATTTTTTAATGCTCTCTCTCAAGCTGGGAATAGATAATCTATTATTTCTAGCTTGCCAACTAACGACTCAAAGCTCAGTTGGATGATGTCTTCATGAGAATGTCAACTTCCTGGTCTTTGTGGGAATATAGATGAGGTTGATGAAGTTTCTATCTATTCGAACATGTTTCATCCAATCATGTTGGATGGGGTTGTGCACAATATTGATTGTAGACTTAGTAACATTGTAGAGTTTCTTAAGACTAGTATAGGACATCTTTAGATTCTTCATGAGTCTTTTGATCCAAATGAGCTCACAAGTCCGTTGTGCAATTGCTTGGTACTATGCTTCTACGCTGCTCTTGTCAACCACTGATTGTTTCTTGCTCCTCCATGTGACAATATTCCCCCGTAGCTTCACACAATATTTGGTTGTAGATTTGCTGTCCTCCATTGAGCTAGCCCAATATGCATCTACAAATCTATCTACTTCTCATGAAATACCCTTTCTGAACAAAAGGCTTTTTCCTAGAGATCCCTTTAAAAATCGAAGTACATGATTTGCTGCTTCCAAATATTGAGTTGTTGGAGAATGTATAAATTGGCTTATTAAGCCATACTGAAGGCGATATCTGACCTTGTGAGTGCGATGTAGATCAATTTTCCTATTAAATATTGATATTGCTCAGTTATTTGGAGGATCATCTTCTGTAATTTTTTCTTTCCAATTTCGTTCCATTGGAGTACTAGCTAGTTTACAACCCAGCTTCCTATATCTCCTTAAGTAAATCAAAGACATATTTTCTTTGAGTGACAAATATTCCTTGTTTGCTCCTACCAATTTCCATACCAAGGAAGTATTTCAAAAGTCCAAGATCCTTGACTTGGAATTCATTTTTCAGTTGGACCTTCAATTATGCAATTTCAGCTTGATCATTACTTGTAACCACAATATCATTTATATAGACAATAAGAATGAACTTTTTTCTCTTTGGAGACTCTTTTACAAAGATTATATGATTGACCTGCCCTTGGATGTATCCAAAACTTTTCAAAATCATGCTGAATCTACTAAAACATGCTCTGAGAGACTGTTTCAATCCATACAATAATTTCTTAAATTTGCACACTTTATTGTCCTCTATCTCGACATCAAATCACAATTTTATAAAGACTTCTTTTTCTAGATTACAATTCAAAAAAATATTTTTCACATACATTTGATAAAGTTCCCAATCAAAATTAACAGCAATAGACAATAATACTTTGATTGAGTTCATTTTTGCAATAGGAGCAAAGGTCTCCTCTTAGTCAATGCCATAGGTCTGAGTATAACCTTGAGTCATCAATCGAGCTTTATGGCTCTATATCTCTCCATCTGTCTTGAACTTTACAGTAAAGATCTACCTACATCCCACAACTTTCTTCCCTTGAGGAAGATCAATAACTTTCCATGTGTCATTGTTGTGGAGAGCTTTCATTTCTTCTTCTATTGCCATTTTTCAGCTCCGATTCTGTAGGGTTGTCTGAACTTTTTTTGGAATCTCTACACTGTTAAGACTGGCTATAAATGCTATGTACTGATGAGACAAGTTGGGGTAAGATAACTGTCATGCGATGGGATGTTGAGTACAAGTCCAAACACTTTTTCTTAGATCAATAGGAACATCTAGATCTAAATCCAAATTGTCAGATAATATAGTACCTTCTTTCATGGGCTCAAAATCCTCCTTCAGTTCAGATAATTGCACAGCTTGGGGAGCCTTTGGTCTACTTGAATAAAACATTATTAGTTCAGGCATATCTAGTTCTCCCCATTTATTCAATCTGTGATTATGTAGGAGGAATAAGGAATATTAGGTTCGAGTGATGAGAGAGATGGCTTGGACAAGGAGGGTGACTTGAGTGATTCAGTTGAAATTGACATGGGAAGAAAATAGATAGATCCCAATGGTCTTTTTCACTCATTTTCTCCCCCTGAAGAGGAACTTTGGGATAAAATATTTGATCCTCAAAAAAAGTGATATCATAAGAAATAAAGATCTTCGTGGAAGAAGGATAGAAGCATCTATATCCCTTTTGAGAGGATGAGTAACCAACAAAAACACATTTGATTGCTTTAGAATCAAGTTTAGGCTTATGTGGAGAATAATCATAAACATATGTAATACAACTAGAGACTCTAGGAGAAAGGGAATTAAAGAGGCGAATATGGCGATAAGTATCAAGAAGACAATATATTAGGGCACAAAGACTTAAGGTTTTGGATGGGACTCTATTTATGAGATAGGTTGTGATTAGGATTGCTTTCCCCCTAAAAATAATTTGAAACATGACTAGTGAACATAAGGGATCTAGCCACCTCGAGTAAGTGCCAATTTTTCTCTTTGCCACTCAATTTTATTGGGGAGTATATGTACATGAACTTTGATGGAACACTCCATTGTATTTTAGGTATTGGGTTAGGTCATTTGTGAAGCACTCTCTCCCATTATTAGTTCTCAAAATTTGGATATTGGTTTGATAGATATTTGACACATGTTTATCAAACTGTTTAACAATGGATTTGGCTTCTGGCCTTTCTTTCATGAGATAAACACAAAACACTTATGTATGATCGTCGATAAATGTGATGAACAATCTAGAACCTGTGAGAGTAGTATGATGAGCTGAACCACATACGTCACTATGTATGAGATGAAATAGTTTTTACTTTTGATATGCATGAGAAGAGTAATATTTTTTGGTTTATTTTGCACAAATACAATACTCGCAATGAAAATTAGAGGGATTTTTATCAACAAATAAAGTTGGATACAAAAATTTAAGATAAACAAAACTAGGATGGTCAAGGCATTTATTTATGCAAAAGCATTATTTTTGAACTAGAATAAAAAAAAAATTTCATGGAGTTGAAGCATTTTGGAAGCCTTGGACCTCTTGAGAATGTAGAGACCATATTTCTCCCTGACAGTGCTAATCATCTTTTCTGAAGATAGGTCTTGAAACATACAAAGAGAAGGAAAAAATGTTATTGCATTTTTTTGGTCTTTAGTAAATTTGCTTAATAGAGAGAAGATTATACTTCAACTTCGGAACATAATAAACTAAATTTAAATCCATGCCAGATGAGACATTGAATCACAACCTATTGTTTGCAAAATAGCTCCATTAGTCACGGTAATTTTAGTATCATCTTGGCACTTATTTATGTTCGATAATAAATTCTTATTTCTACACATATGATCTGAAGTACTCATGTCTACAATCCAATTCTTATTTGCATAATAGTGTGTAAACAAAGCAATACTTTTGTTAGCTCTATGTGCTATTGAGCCATTGGGTCTCTTTAAAAAGTTTTGGTCTCTTTGATCAGATTGTGATATTATTAAAGATGGTCTGTAGTAGCTTCATCTATTTGGTAGTAAGGTTAAAATTACCTGATTTCTCATTCTCGGTAGAAGTCTCAACAACAAGGATTTTTATTGGCTCTCAATTAATTCGTCACTTGTAATATGTTGCATAGCAATGAATCTTGAAACACGTCTCCCATGTATGATTTGTCTTGTGACAATGATCACACCATAGTTTCTCTTTTTTGGATTGTTGATTTTTCTAATTTTGCTTGCCTTGGTGTGTGACAAGGGTTAAACTAACTGAAACAATTTCTCAAATGGTGGGAAACATAACCTTATTTTGCTCTCTTCTTTCCTTATCTCTGCAAAAGCTTCGCGAATAGTGGGGAAAGGTTTTGTGCTTAACACTCCACCCCTTACTTCGTTCAACTCCTTGTTTAGTTCTTACAAAACATCAAAGATTTGCTCTTTTTCAATTATTTAGGAAAATTTGATTCCATCTCTAGGATTTTTCCACTGTATCTTATAGTATAAATCCATCTCCTACCACGATTCAGTCAAAGAATTAAAGTACTCAGTGACGGATTTGTTTTCTTAACTCTCACAAAGCTTTGACCAGACATCAAAACACTGTGATGTATTTTCCAAATCCAAATATATCTCCTGAACTACTGTCTATATATCTTTAGCAGGTTTGTAAAAGAGATATGTCCTTCCAATTTGTGGCTCTATTGAATTTATTAACCAAGCCATTATGATGAAATTTTCTACATCCCAAGTGTGATAGACAAACTCGGTGGTTGCTGGAATAGAGATTGCATCTATGACATAGCTAGATTTGCCCTTGCCTTTAAGGACGAGAAAAACAAATTGAAACTACTCACGAAGATTATTTCCGTTGAGTTTGTGCTGAGTAATATGAAGAGAATGCTTTTCAAATTGTCAATAAGAGGATGAAGTTTTGATGATCATTGCTGACATGTTTGCAAGAGGACCGGACAATTGAGAATTGGTTGCAAAATTTATCCTGGCCATTTAACCTGGGCTCTAATACCATGAATAAAGAGGTGAATGAAAAAAATCTTTTTATTATTTTTTCATGAATGGCTGATTACATCAGTTTATAGGAATGAGTAGATCCTTCAAACTAAAACAAAAACAACAAAAATAGACTCCTAAACTATAGGAAGGAAATGAAAAAATTTTATTAACTCTAAAGGAAATAAATAAAAAATTAAAAAATAATTCTTATTAACTTGGTGGGATTTTTTTGACTTTCCAACGATTTCTTATTTGTGATGATCCCAACCTGACCTTTTGCATAACATAGCAAAACTGTGAGTTAATATTTGTTATATCACATTTGTTTTGCTGATAATTTGACTTTTATCCTAAAATTAAATCATTTCTTATACATATTGATGCTAATAGGTTGACAGAGTTAACTAATTAAAGACAAATAATCTGAATTTATTAGTTCTTTTATATGTTAATCATCATTAAGTTACATATTTGAATTATTTTGCTTAAACTAAAGATTATGTTGCTTGTAGTTTTTAGTTCTCTTTGGTGAAGCACCAACAAATCAAAGAGATGAAAACTGAGGTGAAAAACCCTTAAATGTTGAAAATGAGCATGTTTTTGTCGGAGAAGCATTAGGCAATATGAGTTTGGATGAAAGTAAGTACTCTCTCTCAATTTTGTTGTCCTAGTTTTAGTTTTTTGTATGTCCGTTGCCACATTATGTGAGTTTCGATAAAGGTAAGTCACTCTTTGGTTTTTTGCAGGTGCATTGCCATGTAAAATCAATTTGGATGAAAGTAAATTTTCATTCTTGAGTAGGTTTTAGTTCATTTTTTTTGTACATCTATTACTGCACAACATTAATTTTGAAGTAGGCAACTTGAGGTAAGTGCTCTACCTCGACCTCTTGGTCTCCTATTCTTTTGTAAGTCAATGGCTAGATGATATGAATTTATTTTCACATAATTTTTCTATCTCAAAAACTCATGATCTCAATTTGGATTTTATTAGGTCCATTGTGATACAACACAATGTTAGATAAAGGTAAGTACTCCATCTCTAAAGCTTATTGCTTCAATTTTGGGTTTTTGTAGGTCAATTGACATGACACGAGAGTTTGGACAAAGGTAAGTGGCTCTATGGTCTCAATTTGGTTTTTATGTAGGTGAATTGTCAAGGGAAACTAATTTGGATGAAGGTAAATTTTCTATCTCATACTTGTGGTTACTACATAATAAGATTTTGGATGAATGCAACTGAAGGTAAGTCCCCTATATTATTTGGTATTTTGCAGGACAATGACCAAATGATATCAGTTTAGATGAAGATTAGTGTTGATGTCAAGGTTTTTGTTTCAATTTTTTTGGTCACATTTTGGTTTTTCGTAGGATGATGCCAAGTGACATGAGTTTGGATGAAGGTGAGTACTCTATCTCTCAGGTGTGTTGCCACAATTTTGGCTTGTTTAGGTTTGTTGGCATGCCATAAGAGTCCAAATCAAGATAAGTGGCTTTATCTCAGACTCCTGTTCTCTTTTTTGAATATTTTCAGGTCCCTTACAAATCAAAACCACTTTGGATTAGGGTAAATTTTCTATCACATCTTTATGATTTAGATTTACTTATTCTTTTAGCTTCGTTATCACACAATAAGATTTTGGATGAATGCAATTGAAGGTAAGTGCTTTATTGAAAATAGGTACTTTATTTGAACCAAATTATCTTATTGGATTTTTGTAGATCCAATGTCATACATTTCAAGTTCAAACTGAAGGTAAGCACTCTTATCCCACAAGTGCATTGTTCAACTTTTGGATTTTTATTGGTTGGTAATTTAATTTTTTTATTGGTCTATTGTCAAGTAATACTACTTTTGATGGAGATAAAGTTTCTATCATATTCTTTTAGTTTTGATTACTTATTTTTTAGCTCACTTGTTGCGCAAAAAGATTTTGCATGAATATAATTGAAGGTTTTCTCTCAAGCTTTTTTTCCAGGTTGCTTATTTGAAGGTCTATGGTCATACAACATACTTTTGGATGAAGATAATTAAAGTTAAGTATTGTATCCCAACCTCTTTATTTTTTTTTGTTGGATAATGGCAATGCAACGTGAGTTTGGATGAAGTTGAGTGTTCTATCTCAACACTTGTGGGTCTTGGCTTTTTCTTGCAGGTTCAGTGGCATGTAAAATAAATTTGGATGAAGGTAAATGCTCAATAAGCACTCAATCTCTCATGCACATTGCCTCAATATTGGTTTTTTATACATTTGTTAGCATCACATAGGAGTCCATGTGATGTAACTAGCTCTTATCTTATGCTCATTTTTTCACTTTTTTTTTTTGGTAAGTTTGTTACTGAGTAAAGCTAATTCTGTTGGATGCAATTGAAGGTAAATGATCTCTCTCAGCCTGTCTCATTTTGTTTTTTTGTCAATCGATGGCTATATGCCATGAGTTTGGGTGAAGTTAAATGCTCTTTTCAAAGCTCATGGTCTCAGTTTGGGTTTTCTTAGGTCTAGTGCTACACAACACATGGATGCAATTATGTGCTCAAATTCGAAACTCATAGTCTATGTTTGACATTTTGCAGGTCTGGTACCATGCAAAACAAGTTTGAATGAAGGTAAACATTCTCCCTTGCAAGCTCATTGCCTTAATTTTGGATTTTTGTAGGTCCGTTTGGCATGCCACAAGAGTCAAAGTGAAGGCAAGTGAACTATCTCAAGTTGATGTTCTCAATTTAGTATTTTTGTAGGTCCATTGCTAATCCAAACTACTTTAGATGAGAGTAAGTTTTCTATCACAATTTTATGGTTTTAGTTTACTGATTTTATTTTAACTCCATTGCTACATAAAAAGATTTTGGGTGAATATAATTGAAAATAAGTGTTCTATCTCAATTTTTTTTAAATTTCCTTTTTTGAGTGTCATTGGCCACACAACACAATTTTGGGTAAGTGCCCTATCTCACCCTCCAGGTCTCATTTTTGTTTTTTGTAGGATGATGACCATCCAACTTTAGGTTGGATTTAGGTTAGTGTTATGTATTTCTCAACACTTGTGGGTCTCTAAAGTCTCAACATGAGCTTGAAGTTTTGTAGGTCAATCCATGCAATACAAGTTTGGAAAACGTTCAACACTCTTATCTCTAAAGTTCATTGCCGTACCTTTGGTTTTTTGAAAGTCCATTGCTACATTGCATGAGTCCAAATGAAAGTGTCTCCATCTCAAGCTTGAGTCCTTTTTTTTGGGGGGTTGCAAGTCTATTGCCACACAAAATAAATTTGGATGAGGGTAAGTTTTCTAACTCAGAGCACATGGTTTCAATTTATTTATTTTATCAATCCACATAGCATAATTTCGAATGAAGGCAATTCAAGGCAAATATCTCTTTTAGTAACATTGTTCTCTTGATTTTTCTTGACCTTCTTTGGTGTAAGTATTAGTGTCATTCTTTATGGTTCTTTCATACAAGGGTAGAGCATTTCAGCATATTACATAGTTTTCAAAGACAGGAAAATGATTTGTCACTGGTTGGTATTGAGGTAATGGTAAACATTTTGATCTAGGCTTTGATGTGTAGCATTCTTTATTGTTAAGGGTGTGAAAATGGATTAAGTAGAATAAAGAAATGGTTATTCTAGTAAAAATAATTTAATAACTTTTATTGTGCATATTTTTGCATATTTGGAGTGAAAAATGGAGTTTAAATCGCTACCTTAGTCAAATTTGGTATCTACATTGTGTTCTAAGGATAATATATCATTTATTGTATAATTTGCTCTTTTAAATCCTTTTATTCCAATCACAATTTTTTGAACAACAATTTGGTGTTGTGTTTGAATATGTATTGTTAAGTTTTAGTTTCTAATTATAGATATTTGTTGAATTTAAAGGAATTATAGGTCTGAATTCTATTCTTAGGAAAGAGTATCTACCTTGGAGTGATGATGTTATGTTGCAGCATTAGTTTATTGGGTTTGATTATTGATTTGTATGTGGCCTTAGTAAATGAAATATTTGGTGATTAGTAGTTCAACGAACTTCAAATGCATTATGGAGGTTTTAATATTACCTTGAAGGGTTTTTGAAACATGGTTTACTGTATAACTTCCTCCATTTGTACCATGAAATATTTTGTTATTTGGGACTTAGGAAGCAACTGCTAGTGCTTGTAGCCTATTGTCAATGGAGTGCATTCATATTTTTTTTGAATTGGTTTCTTTAGGATGTAATCTTCCTATTAGATATGCTACTCCATTTTCAACAGGTCATATTTAGAGTCGTTAAGATCTCTAGGAAGGCTTTCTTGCTAGATGTGAATCCAACAGTCAAATGTGGTTGTTTGAGACTTTTATGCATAATTATCTTTGTTTAGATCAACTATAAGTAGTTGTCCGACAAGTTTACTATTATATGATTTTATAGGAAAGAATATTGCAAACCCACTAGCTGCTGCAATATAATAAGATATTTGATTTGTCTTGTTGTTCCTTGTTTTAACTACATCTATTGGTTGTTTGATAAATATTATGTGATCTATTGTTACTTGGGGACTATGAGTTCTATCAGTTTGTATCTGATTCTAATATCTGTCATGTTGGTTGTTGAATAGAGTATTTTAAGTTCAGTAGCAAAAACCAATAAATGACTACAAATTTTGATTGCCACTTGTGAAATTTATTGTCTTCTTGTCTTCTGATTTCTTCTTTTTTTGTCCTTTTTAAATTTATTTGTTTCTCCAGAAATTGAAGCATTGGCCACTAAATGGTTCACCTTTTGATAGAGAATTATTGGCTCTAGCTGGATATAATCTCTTTTATTGTAATTTTCTATTGCGTTTGGGAAAATTTTTTGACTAATGAGCTTTTTTAGGTAGGTTGATTGTTGATGGGATGATGCAGCAAATTTTGTTGCAGGTGATTTGTAGATGACATCCCAATTCTCTTGGTACTAGCGTGGTGGCTACCTAAAGGGACTTGTGCATTGACAATTTGTGAATAATTGAATCCTCGAGTAGTTGAGATTATTTTTATTACTTTTTTATCTTTGTTTTATAATTGCTTAGTACTTTGTGTTTCATGTATATTGTGGTGTCAAGTTTGTGTGGATATGATATTTGATTTTATAAGCTGATTTGCAACTTTTCTTATTATGTTGTCAAACTAATTGTAGATAACAAAAATGTATAGTTATTCATGACTTACAGATTCTATCTCTACCTTGTTTCTTGCTTATCACTATTGCAGAATTGATTATAAGTTTCACCCTAGTGTTGAACTTTTGCAATAAAGCTTGTAATGTTTAAATTTTCTTTGGGTGATTTGTATAGAATGTTTTGAGTGAAGTTATTCGTGAGATTTATCTATAATTCCTTATTTGTGATGATCGGTGTAGGCCAGAAGGAGCAAGAGAAATCATAAGCCAATGATAGTTTTAATTTTTGATTGATTTGTTGCTGTCAAATAGTTCTTATTTCTTGTTCTTTGATTTGCTTGATATCTTCCCGTGCACTCCGTTGTGCTTTTCTAGGTATTGTTTGTTGTGATTCCTGATAAATTTGAAGTAAGATTAATTGTTTTAGAAAAATATTGCAAGTGGACTATGACTAGGTTGGTATTCATTTGGTACATACATCATAAATGGATGAGCTTTTTAAAGTTGAATATGATTTCTTAGGATGGTTGTAGTTTGTTGATGTTGAAGCAATAACATCTTACATAGTGTGTGAGAAACATACTTGTTCAAATGGATATTTCAGATAAAAACACCTTAAATGTAATTATACACTAAATTTGCCCTAGAATATGAGTTGTGCACATGTCATAAGTTTGGATAAATCTTAAATTCAGGATTTAAGTTTGATATATGCTATTCCATTCTTGATGGGTCAGATATGAAGGCCTGGAGTTCTCTAAGTAGGGCTTTCTTGCTAGATTGATATCTAATTGTTGTCCATTGTCATGTGTATGATTTTCTAGCAAAGCAAATTGCAACACCATTGGTGACAACAATATGATATGATCTCTGATTTGAGTTTTTGTTCCTTTCTCTAAATGCAGATGTCATTTGTTTTACAGCTTCAATAAATTACTCTAAAGTTGCTTGTGGTTATGATTTCTATCATATTGGTTGTTAAATGTCTGTAGAAGTTCACAACTTGATTAGTGGCTACACAATTTTGTTGGTACTTCGGCAAAATTTGTTGAGGTCTGATTTCATGTTTAATGTTTTTTTCCTATTTATTTCTCTAGAAATTCAACTGTTAGTTGTTGAATGCTTGATATTTTTGAGAGTTACGACATTCTGCTAGACATGAATTATCTTGTTTTAATATTATGTTGCATTCTAAAAATTTTATTGATGCTTTAAAGTTAGGATGATTGTTGTTGGGACAATTTAGTAATTTTGTTGCTAATGTTGGGTAGCTGAGATCCAATTTCCATTTTTGGCCTCTTTTTTTACTTGTCATGTTGTAGTTTTTTGCTTAAATTTGGTCCAATCACAATGCACCCATGGCTTATAGATATAAAGCTAGTGGTGTTTGACTAGAGGGACACATGCATTGGTGTATTTTGTGAATGGGATTTTCAGGCAGTTTGAGATTGATCTATAAATTATTTTATTTTTGACTTCTTGTCGCCCCATCCTAGTGCATTCTTATGAATTGTGGTTTCATGTTGCATCTATGCCATATTTGATCCTACAATCAGGACTAATTTTTTTTTTTTTATGTAGTCAAACTGGTTGCAGATAATAATGCAAATCAATATTGTATCTGCAAATTCTAGCTTTACCTTCAATTTTTGCTTATAACTATTGTAGAATTGATTCCCTAGATTCATCTTGGTGTAGAACTTTTTGCAATCAGGTCTGTGATGTTTAGACTTTTTGTTATGTCATTTTTTCAGAGCAATCGATGAAGTTATTCATAGAATTTGTTCTGGACTTGTTTGGGATTTTATCATTTTCTTATCTTTGTTTTGTGATTGCTTGGTACTTGCATGTTTGGATGAATTATGGTGTCAATTTTGAGTGGATGCCATATTTGATCCTATTCTCTAGACTACAAGTCTTATGATGAAGTTAAAAGTGACTATAGGTAACAACATATATAGTTATTGCAAGAGTGGCAACTTCTAGCTCTACCTTTATTTCTTGCTTATTACTATGTAGAACTAATTACCTAGTTTTATTCTAGTTTAGAACATTTTATGATGAAGTCTGCAATGTTCAAATTTTCTTGATATGATTTTTAGTGTAGCTGACAAGCTTTAAAATATACATATTTATATATAGATATATGTTTGTTATCAGGAATGCATTATTCTGCTACAGAATAAGGAAATCATCCCCTATTTATCTTATTGTTAAAAAGTCTATCAATGTTGAATTTGATGAAAAGATTATTAATGATGATGCAGAGATCTCCAAGAGGATAGATGATTTACAAATATCTAAGAGAAAAGAGGGTAAGAGTAGCAAAGAGTCAAATGAGAAGAATGTTAATGATGGAGATGATGAGCCAAAGGAGTGGAGATTCAAGAAAAATCATCCAATAGATCAAATCATCGATGATGTTAATCAAGGGATAAAAACTCATCATGTTATTAAGTATAGTCTTAATTATATTGCATTTATCTCTCATATTGAGCCCAAGAACCTTGAGGAAGGTCAAAAAGATGAGATTTGGATTCTTGTTATGTAAGAAGAACTAAATCAATTTGAGTAGAATCAAGATTGGAAGCTTATTTAAAGATCAAATAACTACCCAATTATTTATACCGAATGGATCTATAAGAACAAGCTAAATTAAAATGGTGTCATAATTAGAAATAAGGTTAGATTAGCGGCCAAGGGTTTCAACCAAGTTGAAGGCACCAATTTTGAAGAAACTTTTGCACCCATTACTCATTTGAAATCTATTTGGATTTTACTTACTTTTGTATGTTATAAAGATTAGACACCACATTATTTCTCTTGAAAATATAGAATTATTTATTAGTAGTATAAATTTATGTTGATAATATTATATTCAGTGCTACTAAGTACTATAAAGGAGGAGTTCGAGATAAGCATAATGGAAGAATTGCACTTCTTCCTTAGACTCCAAGTACAACAATTGAAAAAAGAAATTTTCATTAACCAAGCTAAGTACACTAAAGAGCTACTCAAGAAGTTCAACATGGATGAAGCCAAAGCAATAAAAACTCCAATGAGTCCTTCAACCAAGTTAGACAAGGATAAAGATGGTGAAAAGCTGATGAAAAGTGATATAGAAGTATGATTAGTAGTTTATTGTATCTTATCGCAAATAGACCCAATATTATGTTTAGCATTTGCTTATGTGATAGACTTCAAACATCCCTTAGAAAATCCCATATATTTTTCATCAAACATACACTTAGATATCTTAAGGACACACTTGACTTAGGATTATGGTATCCAAGAGGTGATTGCATTGATTTGATCAATTTTTGTGAAACAAACTATGCTAGATGTTATGCGGATAGAAAGAGTGCTAATGGTATATGCCAGTTTCTTGGAAAATCTCTAGTCTCATGGAGTTCTAAGAAACAAAACTTAGTAGCTTTTTCTACTATTGAGGTCAAATATTTAGGCATGAGGTGTTGTTGCTCTCAAATTCTATGGATGAGGCAAATACTTCAAGATTTTGGTTGTGCTTTTTCAAATGTACCAATTTATTGTGACAATACTATTGCTATTAATTTGTCCAAAAATTTGGTACTACATTCACGTTTCAAATATATTGACATTTGCCATTATTTTCTTTGGGATGATGTTTTGAAAAAGGATATTTCTTTGATTTTCATTGAAACTAATCATCAATTTGTGGATATTTTCACAAAACCTTTGGATGAGATGTGGTTTTGTTTAGTTTGGAATGCAATTGTTGTTTCAAAACTTGCATGATCTACTAAGAGCTTTTGAAATTGGGTCTTTAGTTTCATTTCTGAACTTTTCAGGGGTTTGTAGTTAGGATTGAATTGAATATTCGATTGATAAATAGACATTCGATTCTGTATTTTCCAATCAGCCAAATTTCATTGTTGAATGCTTGTTTGAGAAATGGACATCCATTTTAAATGAATTTTGAATTACCAGAATCATAGTTGAATGCCCAATTCATCAAATGGACTTTCAATACGTGCGCATAATCAGCCCAATTTTGAACTTTAAAAATCCTAGGTGCTAGGTTATTTTCTATCTTCTTCATACGTGGCTTCCTTCGACGACCCCCCAAGTGCTCCAAAGGTATCGACTAGGTTTAGATTTTCATTTGTTTTACTTGAGTCAAAAATTTGCTTTGAGATTAATTATTTATAGCATATGTCTTATTCTATAGAAAACTCTTTAACAAAGTTTTTTCTGATAGAATCAAACTTTTGCTTGGCTTAGCAAACAACTAGTTGTGTTAAATAGAAGATTCAAATCTTTTAAACTAGTGTAGAATTGGATGACCAGTTTGGAATCGAATGACCGACTAGGAGTTCTAATTTTCTATCAAAACCAGATTATCAGCTCAGAGATCTCCCAATTATGATAGATCAAAATTGGTCGACTAGTTGTCCAAGTGGTTAATCTGTTTAGATTTTCTACACAATAAACAACTAATTTTTTGACTGCTGGAGTGAAACTAGTTACGAGATTTCACCTCCAATGACTAGTTTTTACCCAAAAAATATAAATAGGCAAGGATGAGCTTCTATTTTGTAATTAGTTTTTACAACTTCTAAATCTTTGTAAAGAAGAGATCAAAGTCCTTCTGGCTCTCTAGCCATCATATGCTCTGAGGTTTCAAATCTCAAGACAAATTTTTATTAACTTTTTCTCAATCATAAGAGAACTTGTTGCGAGCATAAAGTGTTTGGATTTCATACATTTCCATTTGTAATCCACTCTAAGGTTGTTTGGAGTGGTTGAGAGGCCAAAACTCTGGTTTGGAGGACATCTTGCCAATTAGAGAAAGATCAAGTGTAAGGGGTTGGCTTCACCAACGAAGCAATATTTATTGGAGAGTTGAAGTCCTCAAGAGTGAGATAAGGGCTATGAAGTAGGAGCGGCTGGCCTCCAAACCACGTAAATCATGGTGCATTCATTCTTCCCTTTATTTATATTATTATAGCTATAGTTTGATTTAAATTGCTTTGGTGGATTAAATTGAGATTTAATTTTGTGTAAAATTTCTATTTATTTTTCAAACCCGCACTCCCCCCACCCCCGCCCTTTTCTTTTTTCATATAGGTGGTCTTTGAGCTTCCAAGTTTGAAGAATTACCAATGACTTTTGAGCTGGTGTTGGCTAAGCGTGAAGTATTACTGATGGCTTTATACTTGTTGTCAGTTGACTTCCTTTGAACATGGCATTTTGTTGACTAACTAAATGAGTTTATGCTTGCCTTTAGTTCAGTTTAATTTGAAGGAACAATTAATAGCCTAAGATTATACTAATCATCCTTGATTTGATAATCGATGGCTTTTCTTAGCTTGTGTTGATTAGGTTTTAATGTGTCATCGATAGCTTTGAGTTTGTTGTTGACTAACCCTAACTGATTTAAATTTGACTTGACCCAGACTTGGTTTTGGTTCAAGTTGATTTGGTTCAGTTTGCAGTTCATACTTGGTTTTAGTTTTAGTTTGATTTGATTCAATTCGATATTCAAAACTTGATTTTGGTCAAGTCTAATTGGAGAACTTGATTTCGACCCAAGTCTAATTTGATTCAATTTGATGTTCAGAACTTAATTTTGTTCAGGTCTGATTTAATTCAATTTAATCTTCAGAACTTAATTTTGATAAAGTCTAATTTGATTTAGTTTAATATTCAAAAGTTGATTTTGATTAAGTTAAACTTGATTTAGCTCGATTTGAGTTCGACCTTATGTTGAATTCCCATCAAGCCTTGGACTTGGTCCTTAATAGGTCATGGATCCAATCCTTTTTGGGTTCTTATTGGATCCTTAATGGATCTTAGATCCAACCCATGATGGGTTCTCATTGGATCCTTGATGGATCTTGGATCAAACCTTGATTGGGTTTATTAGATCCTTAATGGATCTTGAATCCAATCCTTGATGGGTTCTTATTGCATCCTTAATGGATCTTGGATTATGGGTCATTATTAGATCCTTAATAAAACTTGACCGAGTTTGGGTTTGAACTCTTATTGAGTTTAGGCTTGATCCCTTAATGGATTTGGGTTTGTCCCAAGTTAGACCGTTATTGAGAGTGGGTTCAAACTATGTTCGATCAAGTCCGAACCATATTGGAGCCTTAATGGGTTTAGGGATTTGAACCATGTTGGACCCTAATTTGGTTTGAGTTAAAAACATGCTGGACCCATATTACCATGTTGTTTTGGGCTCGACTCATCATGGTTCAGATTTAAGTTTGACCTAGTTCTCGCTTAAGTTTTACCTAATTCTAGTTTAATTTAAGTTGGTACAAGTTCAAATTTGACCTAATTTTGGTCCTAGTTCTAGTTTAGGTTTAACCTAGTTTTAGTTCAAATTTGAGTTTGATTTGACCTGATTAGGGTTCGATTCAAACTTGGTTTAACTTGATTATAATTGGGGTTAGTGTGAACTTGGTTTAACCCAATTAGCGTTTGATTCAAACTCAATTTAACCTGATTAAAGTTTGGTTCAAACTTGGTTTAACCCAATTAGGGTTAGTTTAAACTTGATTTAATAATTTGAACCTGATTTAACTTGATTAGGGTTTGGTTCAAACTTTGATCCAATTAGGGTAGATTTAAACTTGATTTGACCCAATTATGGTTTAGTTCAAACTTGGTTTAGCTCAATTATGATTTGATTTGGATTCAGTTGATTTCAGAGTGATGCTATTTAAACCCAATTAAGGTAGGGTTTGCATTGATTTGATTTGAACCAATTCAATCAGTAGTAGGGGCAACCTCTCTGACTTGGCTTTTGTGGCAGGTGCCTTGTCTCATGTCCAGACAGTATCATCATCCATCATCTTGTAGGTTGAATCCCATACTATGAAGGGAGGCTCGGGTGAAGGTTTGAGGAGGGGTATAGCAATGAAGTGGACCTTGAGAGATGGAGACTATCCCAATGTAATGAAAGATATGAGCAATAATGCTAGGGTTGTGAAAGATAGTGGTAGAATGTAGGATGTATCAGGTCATGTGACGAAGGATAATGTATAAAAGATGACCAGTCACTCTATTAGAAGGTAGTAAATCAAGAAATACTCCATATAAAAGACCTCATCACAATCCTCATCCTTCAAAAGGATAGTGTAGGTAAAAATCTGGTGGATGACATAAAATTTAAGAGAAAGGAGGTTAAAGGTCAAGGTCTTTGTCATGTGCAGCACTTGTGCATGGTTCTCCTCAAAAAGTCACTAAATGGCATCAGAGAATTCGAGGAGAAGGTCTATATTAGATCATTGCTGAGTAAAAGTGACCTCTTTTCCCTTAGTAGAAAGTCCTAAGATCAAACCAAAGCTGTCAGGCTCAAGGGTAACTGTGTATCCCCATAGTAGGATGTGAGGGTCATGTGACCATAGTTAAGAGATGCATTGGAATAGAAAATCCGCACATCCTCCTCATTGTAGGTCTCACAGGAGGATACTAAATCAAGCCACTCTTGGGAAATAAAGAGGTTGGACAAGTTTAGAAAGGCTAGGTCTATAAAATCAACAATGCCTAGAGGAATGATCCTAGCACTAGCATATTGATCTTTAAAATGTGTAAAGTTATTCAAGAAATGAAATTGAGAAGGAAATTAAGGTTCCTCACCATAGGTTGAAACTGTAGAATGCTTGCATTTGGAGGCGGGGTTTTGGTGCGAGGAGCCATGGTGAAATCAAGGAAAAATAAGTGAGGAAGGATGAGGAAGGGGAGGAAAGGCATGAGAGAGTCTCTAGAATGTTGGAGGAGCTGCTTGGGGTTGACAAAGGGCTAGAGGAGATAGATCACAAGAGAGAAATGATGATCAATTTCAATAAAAATTAATGGAATATTCTTTTTAGAAACACGATTATGAATGAAATGATGTCAAATATCAATATAGTTTGAATGAGAATGTAGTACTAGATTTTTGGACAACCTAAAAGCTAGTATTGTCATAATAAATTGGCATATTTGAAAACTCATAATTAAGATGTTGGAGTATTTGCCTCATCTAAATGATTCGTGAGCAACAACAACCCACGACCACATATTTAGCTTTAGTGGTAGAAAGAGCCACTAAATTTTATTTCCTAAAACTCCATGATACTAGAGATTTTCTAAGAAACTAGCATGTACCACTTGTGCTCTTTCTATCCACACAATATTTGGCATAATCCGCATCATAAAAACCAACCAAATCAAAGTAATAAATCTTAGGATACTATAAACCTAGATCTAGTTTGTCCTTAAGATATCTAAGTATATGTTTAATGATAACTAGATGAGATATCTTAGGCAAAGCTTGAAATCTATCATATAAGAAAACACTAAATATTATATCAGGTCTACTTATCATATGATATAATAAACTACCAATGATACCTCCATACCTCTTTTTGTCAACCTTTTCACCATCTTCATCTTTCTCCAACTTGGTTGAAGAACTCATTGGAGTTCCTATAGGCTTAGCTTCATCCATGTTGAACTTATTGAGTAGTTCTTTAGTGTATTTGGCTTGGTTGATGGACATCCCATCCTTCAATTGTTGCACTTAGAGTTGAAGAAAGAAGTGTAATTCTCCCATCATGCTTATCTTGAACTCCTCTTTCGTAGTGCTTGCAAACATCTTGCACAAATTTTTATTACTAGCACCAAATATAATATCATCAGCATAAATTTGTACTACCTACAAATGATTTTCTACTTTTAGCAAAATCAATGTGGTGTCTATACAACTCTTTTGAAAACCTTTAAAATCAAGAAAGAACTTAGTTTTTCATATCAAGCTCTTGGAGCTTACTTTAAACCATACAAAGCTTTTCTTAATCTAAAAACATGATTGGAAAAATCTGTGTCTTCAAAACCAAGAGGTTGTTTAACATAGACTTCCTCCGATAATACACCATTCAAAAAAGCACTTTTAACATCCATCTGAAATAGTTTAAAGCTTTTGAAACTTCCAAATACAAGAAAAATCCAAATGGATTCCAAATGAGCTATAGGAGCAAAAGTTTTTATCAAAATCAAGTCCTATTTGGTTGAAATCTTGGACCACTAATCTAGCTTTGTTTTGAACCATAACATCATTTTCATCTAGCTTATTCCTATAGATCCATTTGGTACCAATTATTGGGTAGTCATTTGGTCTTGGAATAAGCTACCAAACTTGGTTTCCCTCAAATTGATTTAATTCTTCTTGCATGGCAAGAATCTGACTAGCATTCTTTTGAGCTTCATCAAGACTTTTGGGTTCAATTTGAAAAAGAAAAGTAATATGATGAATATTGTATTTAATAGCATATCTAATTTTTATCCTTTGATCAGTATTACTGATGATTTGATCCTGAGGGTGATTCTTCTTGAATTTTCATGCTTTGGGGAATTCTTTATCTCCGTCTTGTCCTTCTTGTTGGTCCCCTTTATCTTCATCATCCTTTTATTTTGAATTTTTACTTAACTCACCTTCTTCTTCTTTCTTGAGTTGCATCTCATCTAATTTCTTAAAGATATCTACATCATCATCAATTGACTTTTTCTCCAATGGAGAGTTAGCTTTATCAAATATAATATTTATAGATTTTTCAATAATCATAGAAGACTTGTTGAAAACTTTATATGCCTCGGACTTAGAGTAGTTAAGAAAAATGCCTTCAAAAGTTTTTAAATCAAACTTAGACAAATGATCTTTTATATTGAGTATAACATATTTGCAACAAAAAATATGAAAATTTTCAATATTTTTGGCTTTTTCCCATTCCACAACTCAAATGGAGTTTTGTTAAGAATTGAATGAATAGAAACTTAATTCAAGATATATCAAGTTGTGTTTACTATCTCCATCCAAAAATACTTGGCTAGAGAATACTTGTTAATCATAACCCTTGCTATCTATTGAAGAGATCTATTTTTCCTTTCAAGAACTCCATTTTTTGTGGAGTGTGTGAAGCCAAAAAATTATGCTCAATGCCATTTTTAATGCAATAGATTTTCAAAAGGATGATATTCAAATTCACCACCATGATCACTATGATTTTAGAAATCATATAGTCTTTTTTATTTTGAACTCTTTTGTGAAAACCAACAAATACATCAAAAGGGTAATTTTTATAAGAGAGAAATAAAATCCATGAATATCTACATTAATCATCTATAATAACAAAAGCTTATTTTTTACATCCTAGACTTGTAGTTTCAATAGGTTCAAATAAGTCTTGATTAAGAAATTGAAGTTGTGTTGATGAAGTTACCATATCTTTGGACTTGTAGGAGGTCTTCACTTGCTTTTCTATTTGACATATTTCACATATGTGATCCTTGATAAATTTTCCCTTGGCTAAACCTCTCACTAGCTCCTTCAAATTGACTTTGGTTAGGGTATCCATACTTATGTATCCAATTTTTCTATACCAAAAACACTCACTATCATCTTGAACTACAAAGTACTTTTTATTTTTCAAGTCATGTTGATCAATAGCATAAATATTAACCATCATGATGATCAATAAAAAGTCTATTACATCATCAACATCATCTCTAACTATGCAAAGTTTAGATTTAAATAAAACATGAAATCTTCTATTACATAGTTGATGAATGAAGAATAAATTATGGTTAAGTCCTTCTACTAAGAGAACATTTTTAATCAAAGATGAAATAACCGAAACATTACCAATACCTATAATTTTGCATCTACCATTATCCCTAAACGTGACATATCTTCCATGTCTTTCTTTTAGCTGTACAAACATGGATGGATTTCACATTATGTGCCTTAAGTAATCACTATCTAGGAAACTATTTTTCTCTTTGATCCTTAGAGTGAAAGCATAGCTAAAAATAATCAAGAACATTAGGATGGAACCCACTTCAAGTATTGATTCATAAGGTTAGAGAGTAAAATAACACAACAATAAATTAAGAATGTAATAAAAGATAAGCTAATAAATAGAGTAAAACCTACCATTAGATTAGCTAGAGAATGGCCATAAGAATATAGTAAATATAAAGCTTATGGGTCATCTTTAGCTAATTTATACTCCTCAAGTGAAAGGTGCTTTAGACACCCAAACTAGTTTGGATTCTTTGGCTTTTGGGATCATCCCCTTGAATACCCAAATTTGTGTAAGAAAAATATTTCTCTTTATTAGCAACTAGTGGAGATATGTCCACTTTGACAATAATAACTACATTTTAGTTTTGAAAATTTTAAGCTTGAAGCTTTTACAAATGTAGACATAGTTCCTTTAGATCTAGAAGAGAAAATACAATCAAGTCTGGATTTACTCAAGATATTCATTTGGTTTTTCAAAATCATATTTAAAATGGAATTTTCGATGAAAAAATTTTCAAGTGTTCATTTCAAATCAAAATTTTCTTTTTAAAGTTTATAAATACTAGTCTTGCAATCACAATGAACTCTAGATGATTTTAAAGCATGATTTTTCTTTTCAAGGTGTTCCAAGTCCTTCTTTTGATCATAAGAACTAGTAGATAATTTTAAAACATCAAATTTATTTTCAAGTGAAAGCAATTTATTTTTCAAAAAAGAATACTTATGAAGTAATTTCTCATGTCTAGCACATACCTAATCCTCATAGGCCATGAGGTATAAATTAGCCACTTCTTTGGCAGATGAAGCATCTCCATTATCAACCTCTGATTCATCCCATGTGGCTACCATTGCTTTCTTGTTCTTCTCATTGAGCTTCTTTGATTGGGGTTGAGAGGACAATTCACCCAGGTTTTTTTGCATTTACAGCAAGTGGTATAGTTTTCTCCTCACTTGACTCCTTAGACTTAAGTGCTATAGTTTTCTTCTTTTTGTATTTCTCTTCCTCTTAACTTTAGTCTTTTAAGGTTATAATGAGTGACCCCAAAAGCTCTTTCAATGGTAGCTTGTTAAAATTCTTTGCTTCTTCCACATAATTTTTACTGTGATTAATTTGAGCATTGAAATAGTAGCCGCTAGAAAGCCCCTAACGGTCTTTTCCATGGTATTTCTATCTTGTAGATCAAAAACAAACCAATCTAAAATAGTCTCTCGAATTGAAATCGGTGGTAAACTAGATTCTCTCAACAAAATTTATCAGCAAACTCATTGTCATTAATTTTTTAATTTGTTATATAAAAGAAAAAAAATCTCAAAAATAAATTTAGAAACAAAAATGGAGGGTCATTTTAATTAGTGGACAATAAATTCTCATAAATAAATTTGTCTATTGATGTCCTCTTTTTTTTTATGTTGATCATTACAGGACTCTTGAATATTCTCTTCCCTATTTTTTATTTGTTATTTGATTTGTTATTTTTTTTTGTATGTAATGCAAATTGACTCTTGTTTCTTGTTTTAATATTAATTAATATTAATAGGAATTTAATAGCAATTTTCTTGTTGAGACCCATGAATCAATTGAAACTTCAGATTCATACTATAACCACAATGATTTATTTAATAAAACTCTAAGCTAAACCCAAAGACTTTCTGAGTAAGAACCCTTTGATCATCACTTATTTAATGAATGGATGTAATAATTTGATGAATAGATGTAATAACTCAAAAAAATCTATAGAGACAACTGTATTTCAATCAAAATAAGTCTGAAGAAAAAAAAATTCATTTGATTTGTCAAAATATCTATTTTTTTAAATCTGATTGTGAAGTCTAAATAGTGGGTATGAATCATAGCTCAAATATTTCTTTTCTTGATTTATCTTATTCTATATATTTCATGCTCAAAATACTAAAATAAATCAAATAATATCTGATGGGGTACAATCATCTTGATCAAAGGGTTATAGTATTATGATTGATATTAAGTAACAATTCATTCAGATTGGGTTTAGTGCAAATTAAAATTGCAATGAAAATGATATAAATAGTTAAAAAATTCTAGATCAAATTTAAACTTGATCAAGAGTCAAAAAACCAAAATCAAATCATAATTTGATTAAAAGGTTAAAAATTCTCAGCTCAAATGATGAAAAGCACTAAAATGAATCAAAATTCAATCATGAAATTCTAGCTCAAACCGTTAAAATCCTAAACCGATTCGGAGTGGATCCAACAGTCAAAAATCCAAAATCGAATCTGAACCAAAACAACTATCTGAAGATCCCAAACCAAATCTGAACTAAAATGAAATTCAAAATCACTCGCACTCGGTGACATCGGCATCATAACCCCATTTCTCCAATAATTCATATATATACCCCATCAGCATCATAACGACGGAGGCGAAGGAGCGGCAGATCCTTGATCGGATTGATCGAGAACAGAGCCAAGGAGGTGAAACTCTTTTCCTCTTTGAATTTTGGGCTTGTAGATCCAGGCTTTGTTTGAATATTTTATGTTTCTATTGCAATTCATCTTGTTCGGGATTTTATCCAAGTTCTTGTAGTTGCACTTTGGTCTTTTGTTTTTTTTTTATTTTTTACTTTTGTTCTCGATATTGGTTTCATTCTTTGTGTTTCTTTTGGACAAGAGCAGTGGGTTTGTTTGGTTATAGGGTATGATTTGGGAGATTAGATCCTTGGACAAAATAATAGGATTTTTTATTCTCAAAATTTGTTTTATATTCTTTGTTGGGGCCAATGAGCCTAAGTTTCTAATCCTAAACAGTTGGTTTTTGATTTTGGACTGATTTGTTTTGTCATTATGTTTGGTTGATGGTCTTGTTAGGTTTCTTTGGCAAGGGATCAGAGTGAGCGAAGGATTTTGGGCTTCGCTGGTAAACAAGTTTTGATCCTTGTCCGTGGTTAGATTTGATTTTTGTAATTCAAATTTTCTTTTGTCTGGGATTGATTGGAAAGTTCATGGATGGGATTCTTTTTGTTGGTCATTATTCTTCTGATCTTTCTTAAGATATTGTTCTTGTTATTTGCTGTTAATTATATAGTTGGTGTAGATGATGGTTTGATTTTGTCTTCACAGTCTTTGATAGTGGTCTTTTGTTGCGCCATTAGCTACTGTTGTTAGATTGAGTGGAGGAATTTGGAGCTCTTGTACTAACCAGTTTCCATAAGGTATTTGATCTTGAATTATTGTCCTTTCTAACTGTGTTTGATTAGTGGTCCTGTTTGGCCTCTTGCCAGGGTTGTAGATTGTTTGGAGGAATTTAAAGCTCTTGTAGTAAGTAGTTTCTGATTTTGTGACCGTAAGGTATCTAACTTTGAATTTTTGACCTTTCTAACTACTAGAAAGAACTTCTGTAGCTATGGGAATTATTATTTTGATGCTTGTCTGGATTTTATATGTTGATGAACTCTCTATATGCAGACTAAATCCTGGAGAGAATAGGTTTGGATTTCAAACTAGAAGTTCAGGTGCGTTCTACAGTTTGTTCTTCCATTATACAACTTTCACTTCCTTAGGTATTTCCACTTAATTTCAAATATTTAATTTAGATCCACATTCTATTTTTTCTGCATTTTTTAGCTCCATAGTAGTTCTTAAGTGCTTATACATCAGTCAGGAAGAGGACCTTGAGTCTTATTAAAGTTTCAATTGCTTTTTTGAAAGTCATGTCTCTCAAAATTGTCCAGTCACATTGCTTCCAGACTTGGATGATGTTCTGGATTTAACATTTATAAAAAAAATGTGCTAGATTAGCACGTTGACTTTCTTTGAAGCATTTTCATTTTTATCTACATAATGATTCCAACAAGGTCCTCCAAAGACTAATTTATATTTTTAAGTCAGTGATGAATTAGCAGCTTAATCTGAATAATTTTCAGCATTTGGTGAGATGTTTAGTTGATCTGCTACCATATTAGACAATAGGATTATGTTTCTAAAATAGTTTGGATCTTGCTCTAAGAAAAAGAAGTTGGTGTTCACTTTCACATGAAATTTTCTGAAAATGTAAGTCTAGTAGCTCTGACTGAGCTGAGTGAACTAACTTTTAATGGATGCTAGCATTATGCATGAGGACATTTGTTTGTGTATTTCTTGTTTATACAAACCAAAAAATGAAAGTACCTCATATTGCATCGATTTGCAACCTGAATTGCCATAATGCTCATATACACTTTCATTTCTCTGACATACAAAGCTAATGTGATTTTTCCCCTATTTTGCTTTCAATAGTATCTCTTTTGTTTCAGGTTGTCATGTTTTATGAGAGATGCCTAATTGCTTGTGCCAGCTACCTGAGTATTGGATTCAAAATGTATTATGCATGGAAGCAAGTGTATGGAGGTGATACTCTTTTCCTCTTTGAATTTTGTGCTTATAGATCCAGGCTTTGTTTGAATTTTTATCTTTCTGTTGCAATTCATCTTTTTATCTTTCTGGATTTAACATTTATAAAAAAAATAATGTGCTAGACTAGTACATTGACTTTCTGTGAAGCATTTTCCATTTTTATCTATGTAAAGATTCCAACAACGTCCTCCAAAGACTATTTTATATTTTTAAGTCAGTGATGAATTAACAGCTTAATCTGAATAATTTTCAGCATTTGGTGAGATGTTTAGTCAATGTGCTGCCATGTTAGAGATCAGGATTGTGTTCCTAAAATAGTTTGGATCTTGTTCTAAGAAAAAGAAGTTCGTGTTTACTTGTGTTGTCCATGTATGCAGTTGGTGTTCTGGTTTGGGTTTTACGCTAGGGCTTGGAGTCATTGGAGGATTTTGGAGCTTTTAGGTGCACAACTCTAATCTTTTCTTGGGCATACTTTGAACTTTTCTTAATTTCTTGATATGTTCTTGGAGGCAATCAGTTTTTATTTCTATTTGAATCTAATACCCTACTGTCTTTGTTGGTTTTAGATCAATTTCATTGTCCATGCATGCAATTATTGTTTTTGCTTGTATTTCGTGCTTGGGTTTCTTGGAGTCTTGTCATTGTATGTGGTTGGTACTTTTGTTTCAGTTACCTGCTAAGAGGACTTTGGAGCTCTAAGGACTAAGGTATGCTATTCTTACCTTTATGCATGCATAAATTTATTTGTTTTTTGTTGTTTTCTTAGAGACAACAAGTTGGATCTCTGTGCCAATTGGAAACCCTAGAAAGTCATTTTAGGTTTTAGATCATTTTTTGTCTTTGCAATATGATTGGTGTTCGTGTTCATTTTTGTGTTAGGACTAGGAGTGTTGTATGGGATTTGGAGCTTTTAAGTACGCTGCTCTTATCTTTAATGCAGTTTGAATTTATTGTTTCTTATCTCCTCTATGTTGTCTTGGAGACTATTTTGGGCTTTTGTTTCAACCAAAAAACATGAGCTGTTTGTAGTTTTTGGACCAATTTTGTCTTTACACTACATGTCATTGGGCTTCTTGTTCCAGGTTTGTGAGAAAGCTTGAACTGATTGGAGGAATTTGGAGCAATCAGGTAAGCTATTTTAATATTTAAGCATTTTGGTTGTTGTAGGTCCATTGCCAACTGATAGCAAGTTTGGATGAAGGTATCTTTGCCATCCTAGTTGACTCTTATGTTTTAGTTTGGTTGTTCTGATCTTTATGTGGTTCTAAATAAAATTTTCTTCTTTTAGTTATTTTCCTAGTGTTTATGAGTTTTAGTTGTTTTAGTTTGGTTGTTCTAATCTTTATGCGGTTCTGAATAAAATTTTCTTCTTTTAGTTGTTTTCCTGGTGTTTATGAGTTTGGTTTTTTGTTTGAATTTGAAATTGTAGCAGCCAATTGTAGGTTCTAGTTGATTATTTTTCTATCATGGTATTGTCATTGCATGTGAACAGAATTCCTTTTTGGGTTTATGTTGGGGCTCCAAGGGATTGAAGAAAATTTGGAGCTCTGAGGATGGAGGTGCGCCCGTTCTTATCTTCATAACTATATGCAACACGTATCTTGTTTTGGGCTTCTACTAGGGGATTGAGAAATTGGAGGAATTTGGAGATTGAGGTATGTTGTTCTATTCTATATTGGTTTGAATTAATTATTTTATTAGAGTAGATTTGTTTGGGTTTCTATTTGAAACTGAACCCTAGACAACTATTTTAGATTTTAGTTTGCCTTTATCTTGTCCATGTATGTAAATAAGATTTGTGCTGGGTTGGAGTCGTTTGAGGAGTTCTCTGGTATGCTATTCCAAAGTTTGTGTTGCCCATGTATGTAATTAGTATTCTTGCTTGGTTTTTGTGCAGGGGCTTGAAGTCATTGGGGGAGCTCTCAGGTACGTTGCTCTAAATTGTCTTGCCCACGTATATATATGCTTGGTGTTCTTAGTTGGGTTTTGTCCTGGGGCTTAAACTTTTGTATTGGGTTAAATGGATTTTTTCTAAACTTCTTGATTATTTTTTTTGGAGTCAATCAATTTGACTTTCTATTTGAATGTGAAAACATAGACAACCTTTTTAGGTTTTAGATTGATTTTGTCATGTCACTACATGTGCTTGGTGCTTTCATTTGGGTTTCAAACTAGGGTTTACAGTGATTGGAGGAGTTTGGACGTTTATGGACTGAGGTGCTCTAATATGATCTTTATCTAGTTTTTGACTTCCTATTTGTTTCTTGGAGCCATTGGGTTTAGGTTTTTGTTTGAGTTTAAAACCCTTGATAATTGTTTTGGGATTTCAAATCAAGTTTGTACCATCACTGCATGTGGTTGGTGCTCTAGTTTCATGTTACATGATAGGAGGAATTTCAAGTTTTAAGAACCGAGGTGCAATGTTCTTATCTTCATGCTGGTGTAAAAATAGTTCCTAACTTCTTGATTATTTTGTTGTATGTTAAAGCAATTTGTCTTTGGGAATTGAGGACCATATTACTACTGCAACAATCTAATGTGGAGTAATCAAAGTGCCAAATATATGTGCACATTTGTTGCCATTCCAACATCTTTGTAGGTTGATCTGACATAACAGACACAATAGTATTGCTTGCTACAAACAGGATCCAATAGATAAATACAATTGCCTTGAATCTGACAAGCAGGAATCCAGAGAAAAATGTAATTGCTTTGGTATGACAAATAAGGTTCCATAGATAACACAATTGTTCTGCTTGCTACAAACATAATTTCTAATAATGCAATTGTCTTGCTTGTTGCAAATAGGATTTCATAGATAATGCAATTACCTTGCTTTCTCCTCTTGAGGACTATTAGAATGCTGCTTTAATAGCAGTGATTTTTTTAACTATTTTTCCATTTCTTCTCATTTCTTTTGCAATTACTATTGTATTAGTTGCTTAGTTGAAAGTAAACCTTTGGGAAGGTTTATTTTTGTTCCTTGAAGATATTGATTTCCATTTTTCATTTGACAGGATGGAATAAGTTTGCAAATTTGGTTTGTTGGCCAAGCAAGCATGCTGCCTCTGTGATCGCTAGTTCTTAATTTTCATCTGTACCTTTTTAGTCTTGGCTCTTTTATTTTGTCTCAATAGGTTCACTTCTTGGGGAAATAGCCTGGATGTAGTGTGGGTGGGACAAACTTTGCAAATGTCAAATGGAGTTGTTATTGCTTGTTTTTAATTTCTACGTGTGCCTATTCACTTGGTGTTCTTTTTATTGTGCCTTACTATGTTCACTTTTTGGATTCTACATTTTGTGGTCAGTGGCAATAGCCTGGATGGAGTGTGGATGGGGCAATATTTGCAAATGGAGATGTGATTCCTAGCTTTTAACTTCTACCAATTCTTTTTCTTTTATTCTGTCTCAATAGGTTTGCTTGGATTCAACATTTTGTTGTCAGTGACAATAGCCTAGATTGCTTATGTAATTCATCTGCAAATTGAATGCTGGATGTGTCAAACCGTGCTAATTGAGTTTTTTTTTCTGTTGCTTGGTTCTGAGATGAATTTAATGGTTTGGCTGATTGCTTATACATTTCATCTGCAAATTGAATGCTTGGATATTCATCACTTTAAAGAGAGTCTCTAATCACTAAAGACTAGAGCAAAATTATCTATGATAGATTAGTAGTTGTATGCATTTCTCTAACTCTTGCATTCTTATCTGTTGAGTTTCATTCTATCAGGATATTATCTAGTTCTATTATATGGTGACATTGTACATCATTTTCTTATTCCTTCAGATTCAGTCAAGGTCCAAATCCTAAATGTCCACTGCCTTGGAATCTGAACATATTTATGTTCATTAACATCTTTGAACACATTGATTTTCTTGATTGCGCTGATCATGTCTTGAATCTGCCCTTATGCGTTGAGGTTTGTATCATGGCATCGCATGCGGCTGAAATTCAAATAAATAATGCTTTACAAGGGTAGCATTGTGTTGTGGCAAAAGACTTCATCTATTCCTTGGAAGGGGTATTGATGTGATATATGTTGATTCCTGCCATTCTATGTGTGCCTTTTCACCAGGTGTTCTTTTTATTGTGCCTTACTATGTTCACTTCTTGGATTCTACATTTTGTGATCAGTGGCAATAGCCTAGATGAAGTGTGGATGGGGCAATGTTTGCAAACGGAGATGTGATTCCTAGTTTTTAACTTCTACCAATTCTTTTTCTTTTATTCTATCTCAATAGATTTGCTTGAATTCTACATTTTGTTGTCAGTGACAATAGCCTAGATTGCTTATGCATTTCATCTGCAAATTGAATGCTGGATGTGTCAAACCTTGCTAATTGAGTTTTTTTTTTTGTTGATTGGTTCTGAGATGAATTTAATGGTTCGGCTGATTGCTTATACATTTCATTTGCAAATTGAATGCTTGGATATTCATATCTTTAAAGAGGATCTCTAATCACTAAAGACGAGCAAAATTATCTATGATAGATTAGTAGTTGTATGCAGTTCTCTAACTCTTGCATTCTTATCTATTGAGTTTCATTCTATTAGGATTTGATCTAGTTCTCTTATATGGTGACATTGTACATCATTTTCTTATTCCTTCAGATTCAGTCAAGGTCCAATAGGTTTGCTTGGATTCTACATTTTGTTCTCAGTGACAATAGCCTAGATTGCTTATGCATTTCATCTGCAAATTGAATGCTGGATGTGTCAAACCTTGCTAATTGATTTTTTTTTTTCTGTTGCTTGTTTTTGAGATGAATTTAATGGTTCGGCTGATTGCTTATACATTTCATCTACAAATTGAATGCTTGGATTTTCATCTCTTTAAAGAGGGTCTCTAATCACTAAAGACTAGAGCAAAATTATCTATGATAGATTAGTAGTTGTATGCAGTTCTCTAACTCTTGCATTCTTATCTGTTGAGTTTCATTCTATCAGGATTTGATCTAGTTCTATTATATGGTGACATTGTACATCATTTTCTTATTCCTTCAGATTCAGTCAAGGTCCAAATCCTAAATGTCCACTACCTTGGACTCTGAACAGATTTATGTTCATTAACATCTTTGAACACATTGATTTTCTTGATTGCGCTGATCATGTCTTGAATCTGCCCTTATGCGTTGAGGTTTGTATCATGGCATCGCATGCGGCTGAAATTCAAATAAGTAATGCTTTACAAGGGTAGCATTGCGTTGTGGCAAAAGACTTCATCTATTCCTTGGAAGGGGTATTGATGTGATATATGTTGATTGCTGCCATTCTATGTGTGCCTTTTCGCCAGGTGTTCTTTTTATTGTGCCTTACTATGTTCACTTCCTGGATTCTACATTTTGTGGTCAGTGGCAATAGCCTAGATGAAGTGTGGATGGGGCAATGTTTGCAAACGGAGATGTGATTCCTAGTTTTTAACTTCTACCAATTCTTTTTCTTTTATTCTATCACAATAGGTTTGCTTGGATTCTACATTTTGTTGTCAGTGACAATAGCCTAGATTGCTTATTCATTTCATCTGTAAATTGAATGCTGGATGTGTCAAACCGTGCTAATTGAGTTTTTTTTCTATTGCTTGGTTCTGAGATGAATTTAATGGTTCGGCTGATTGCTTATACATTTCATTTGCAAATTGAATGCTTGGATATTCATCTCTTTAAAGAGGATCTCTAATCACTAAAGACTAGAGCAAAATTATCTATGATAGATTAGTAGTTGTATGCATTTCTCTAACTCTTGCATTCTTATCTGTTGAGTTTCATTCTATCAAGATTTGATCTAGTTCTATTATATGGTGACATTGTACATCATTTTCTTATTCCTTCAGATTCAGTCAAGGTCCAAATCCTAAATGTCCACTACCTTGGACTCTGAATAGATTTATGTTCATTAACATCTTTGAACACATTGATTTTCTTGATTGCGCTGATCATGTCTTGAATCTGCCCATATGCGTTGAGGTTTGTATCATGGCATCGAATGCGGCTGAAATTCAAATAAATAATGCTTTACAAGGGTAGCATTGCGTTGTGGCAAAAGACTTCAAAATTACCATCAAATACCCCTTGTAGGCCTCAAATATCTCCTAAACTCTCTCAGTTGGCTTTAAATTGCTCTTGAACGCACCCAATTGGCTTGAACTTGCTCTTGAATACCTTCAGTTAGGTTGATATTGTTTCGGAACACCTTTAGATAAGTTGACATTTTTTTCAAATGCTACTAATAGTTTGAAATGACCAAATGCCTCTGATGGTTTGACATTTTTCCCAAATGACCCCTAATGATAAGAAATTATGCCTGAACGCTTCATGATATCTTGAAATTTTTGCTAAATGCCCCTCTTAATGACTTAAAAATATTCTTGAATAGCCCCGATGATTGAAATTATTCCCCAACACCATCTGATGGCTAGAACTTTCTCCCAAATACCCCCAATTAGCTTAAAATTTCACCCAAAGGCCACAAACGGCTTGAATTTACTTATCAACTCTCTCGATTGGCTTGAAATTACTCCATTTAGAATGCCTCTCGATTGGCATGAAATAACTTTAGAACACTCCCAATTGGCTTTAGATTACTCCCAAATGTTTTGATTACTCTAAAATTCTTCGAAATGCTCTTGGTTAGCTTAAAATTGCTCCTGAATGAGGCTAGTTGGCTTGAAATTGCAAACAAGCAATTTTAGTTAGCTTGAAATTGCTCCTGAAAGTTCCTAGTTGGCTTGAAATAGTTCTTGAATGTCCTTGGTAGGCTAGAAATATCTCTCAAATGATCCTAATTAGATTAAAATTGCTCCTAAACACTCTCAATTGGCTTTCAATTATTCCCTAATGTCCCAGGTTGGCTTAAAATTGCTCCAAAATGCTTTTAGTTGGCTTAAAATTGCTCCTGAATACCCACAATTGGCTTGGAATTGTTATTGAAGGCTCCTAGTACACTTTAGTTTGTTCTTAATATCCCTCAAATATTAGAAAATGTCCCAAAATTTCTAGTGAATGACAAAAATTATTTTAAAATATCCCATGGATGTCCAAAAATATCTCAAAAATACCCTGTGGATGCTCAAAGTGTCACAAAAATGCCATGCGAATGCTAGAAAATTTTTTGAAATGCTGCCAAAAGTTCAAAAATGTCAAAAATGCCCTCTAATTGGATGAAAATGTCCCAAATGCATCTAGTTGGCCTAAAATTATTCTTGAGTACATGCAGTTGGCTTGAAATTATTCCCAAATACTCAGATAGTACAAAATTAAATGCCCCTAGATGCACTGTATGATTCGAATCTATTCTTGAATGTCTCACGATAGTTGAGATTGTTTCCAAATGTTCCAAATAGCTTGAAAATATTCACAAACACCCTTGATGTCTTGAAATTATTCTAAATATCCCTAATGGCTCGAAATTGCTCCACAATGCCTCTTGATACTTGAAATTCTATTCCACTATCTCCTAATTATTTGAATTTTCTTCTAAACTCCTTTGATTGGCATGAGAATGCACCTTAACATCTCCAGCTGGCTTCAAATTGCTCCAAACGTCTCAATTGGCATGAAATTACTCCCAAATGAGTTGGTTTGAGGTTCCTTTCAAATACTCCCGATTGGCTTAAGCTTGCTCTAAAATGCTCCTGATTAGCTTGAAATATCTCTAAAAGTTTTTTATTGGCCACAAATTGCTACTTAATGCCCTTAATTGGCTTGAAATTGCTCTCAAAATGCCTTTGGTTGGCTTGAAATTACTCCCAAATGCCTTTGTTTGTCTTGAAATATCCCCCAAACACCTTCGATTAGCTTAAATGTTTTTCCAAATGCACCTTAATGGTTTGAAAATGTTCTTGAACACCCCCCCAATGTCTTGAAAGTTTTCTCAAATGCTCCCGATGACTTGAAATTGCTCCCAAAACCCGGAATGACTTAAAAAAATGGAAATTTTACCATTAGAGGAACTTTAGATCATATTTAGAAGGTATATTTTTGTGATTCTACTCAAGGGGTTGACTGAGTCTAAATATGAACTAGACTTGTATGTTTGAAAAACTGTATCACTTTGAGAGTCATAAGCCTTCAGACATAACATCTTTGTATTCTTTTTGCATGTATCCACAATTGTGAGGAACTTCTAGGATTGGTTGTAGTAGATGCAAGGCCTTCTTTTATTCTTGAAGTAATACATGCACATCTATCATATGCAGTGTCCTCTTACAAGATAATGTGCTTTTTATTCTGGTGTCGCATCTTGCATTTTACTATGAATGCTTTTGAAATGTAAATTGGTTCAGTTTGCCTCTAGAAAGAGATCTAAAGCTAGTATTGTGATTATTGCCTCTGATTCTATGAAAGTATTGTGTTGTATATGTTTTCAGCTTCAAAATTTTGGTTGCTTTATAGTTTAGCTGTATTGCTACCTTTCATGGTAGACTCCACTTAAATATGGTTTAGGTTCTGATAATCAACTTGAGTGTCCTATATGAGTATCAAGCATTAGAGTCTGTTTTGAAAGTGAGTAGAAATGTGATCATCATGATTAGCGGGATTAGCATATAGAGTGCTAGTAAGCTGTTTACAATTATCACATTCCTCCCTTACTTTCCAAATTAGCATTTAAAGTTTTAAGAATAATGTGACTTTTCCACCAATTAACATTTGATTATCACTTGATCCTGTCTGTCAAATGGACTCGGCTTTAGAGTTCTGATTATTGTCTCAGATTCTTGCCTTTAAACTCCCCATTAGGTTACATTTTGAACTTATTGCAGACTGCAGAATTGGAACATCTGCCTTTTTATTTTGATTCTGATTTGTCCATGGAAGTGTTGACAAAACCATGAGATGAATTAGTTTCTTCAGAGTAGAACCAGGTTGGTTTTCTTTTTGGTGCTGGGAACTTCAAACTTTTGAGTGCTTGCTAAATTATGCTAAATTCTCTGTAATTGTTGTATGTATTTGAATTAGGGAATGAGGGTGATAAATCTATATGTTTCCTTATAAAAGAGGATAACGAAATTCTACATCTAGTCACAGGGAATGCAAAATATAGAAAACTACTGATAGATACAGCTAGAAGCACCCAAGCACTGCAAAGAGTAGCAGTGAATATAGATAATGTTACACTATGTCTGTCCAAGGACAATCCTCAAGCTACACATTATATGCAAATTTTGTTGAAGAAATATGGGATTTATCTAATGCAGGTCTGCATTTGCACTTTTGCAGGATGTGTATGTTGTAGTTGACAGATTACTGCATTTAAGAGTGTCTGAAATATGCTTACTACTATCCAACTGTTCTATTAAAATCTGACCCCAAGTTTGGGTGGAAGTATGCATACAAAGTGGTAACTGATGAAATGAAGAAGGTGAAGTAGTTAAAATGGTAGTTAAATGCATTATACTGTATTCATGTTTACATACAAGATGTCTGACACATCACATGACGACATCCTTTAGTTGCTAATATTACATGAAGAATGGTTGTGATAGTTACTTATATCTCATATTGTATCTGTTCATGATGCACCAAATTTGTTTCCTTGTTCTGAGCCTACTTGTTTTCATACATATATGTGGTGTTTTTTTTAATCATAAATTTCTACTGTAACAATTGATTACACATGATATACATTAGAATAAAATTGAAATACTAATAAAATTTAGAATAAGTAGTTGGGTTATTCCTATTATATTCTATTTATATAATGGGCTTGGTTTTTTAAATTATGTAAACTTAAAAGAAAAAGCAAAGAGTAGTAGCGAGCTCATAAATAGGAACACACAATCACTTTGGTTATATATGGTCCATCTAGTCTATTTTGACACATGCTTAATTTCTTGATATGGCATGTTTATTTCAATCATGAGGAGTTGATGATTAAATCTTTAGAGTAATTTGGAGTTTCTACATGCCAAATGATCAGCTTAACCTTCATACCCACCTCTCGTATTTGAGAGGTCCTGAGTTTGAAACCTTGATACACTTTATTTGTTGTGCATTTTGACCTCACTGGGGTCCGTGGAAATATGCCGACATGCTGCAAGCAACAGGGTTAGATTTAGTTTATTATGTAAACCATGTGAACTTTATTATTCTCAAAAAAGAAAGAAAAATTGGGGTTTCTATGCATCCATGGTATAGTATAAACATGTGTGGCACAAATTTGAGATTCGTTTGTTTATTGGGTTTTTAATGTGGATCTCAATACTTGAGTGGAGAGATGTACTTACACTTGCAAAATAGAAGGTGGCATTTGGCTAGTCACAAACTTTATTCTAGTATGTCTTGATTGTACTTAATGATTCTATTCTTCAAACCGGAGCTATGTTGTTATTGTTTGCAAAGTGGCTTCCTCTGCTGGTTTTCTGGCTCAATTTATAGCTTTCGAGAGCTGCTTCTGAGTACATATAGACATCTGAAGATCTTTTTTGCTTATACAATTTGGTGTTAGTGTTGGCTTGATTATCTCTAGAAGAAGAAGATCACCAGCTTAACTGTTGTTACTTGTTTATGGTTCTAAGAAAGAAAATGTAGTGAAAGAAGCTAGGTGAATGATTATCTGTGAAACCCTTGTTTTAGAGGATCAAATGATCCTGGATCAAGAAAAGAATTGATGGGAATTTTCTCATTTTTTTCATTTTTGAGTATGTCAAGTTGTCCCACATTGCTTGCAGTGGGAAAGAAGATGGTTCATTATTAGTTATCTATCTTCCTATAGTATTCTAATTTATGTATTTATTTGTCTAAGTAAATAACAATTGCCTTGATATTTATCTTATTGTTGAGGATGACTTCTACAGTGGGAAGCCCTCATGGGAGCAGGTTTTAAGATATGAGGAAACACAAGAAACTATATCGCTATAGACAGGCTTCACTTTTGAAATTAGATTCAAAATGTTTGGTGGTGGATGACAACCAAGAAATTGCAAAACTAGATCATGAGCTATTGATATTGATCTCATTCTTCAATGGAGGTGACAAACACCTTCCCATTGACACGAATCAATATTGTTCTTTGTAGATCTCCATGACTATCTAATATTAAGTGGATGATTCCAAGCTAGTCCTTGTAAGTTCTATGTTAGTTTATTACTGCTAGAGTTGAGAATGTGGTTTATTGCTGCTGGAGTCTAGAATAACTGATATTATTCTTCAGTGTCCTTAACTTCATAAACTAGTAGCCAGTATATCATTGTTCCTAAAAAGGAATTAATGGGTTGATTATCACCAAAACTAGAATCTTCAACTAATTTAGGAAAAAATGTTTCTTGGAGGTCGAGTTTTTTTTGCTAGTTTATGAAAATTTTGTTGTATTTTTCCTACTTTATGTGTGGACACCTCATTTGTATTTCTCTTTGTTGCAAGTTTTACTTTATTTTGTAGGATGTTGGATGCACAAATTTGTGCATCAGTCGCAGAATCAGATATTTATCAGAAAAAATAGAAAGCAAAGGGATCTTTGTGACCATTTTGGATGGTTGTCTCCACCTCGACATTGTTTTCTTTTTTGTACAGTTTTCTTTATTTTATTGGTTGTAATTTGGCCTTTATACTAAGAAATATAGCTCTTTTTCAGCACTGGATCCACAAAGGATAAAAATGAGCCTAGAGGTTTCACTGATGAAGCATAATTGCATCAAAGCTTGTCAATGAAGGTCAGGTTTGCCTTTCTGACTTATTATTTGAAGGGCCTGATTGTTCCATACAATATTGCATCATTTGTAGCCTTAATAAGGAGTATCGTTCTTATGTTACTTCTATTCAAGGTTGGGAGAGACAACCTTCATTAGTGGAATTTGAGAATCACTTTGCTTCTCAAGAATCCTTGGCAAGACAAATGGGAGGAAGTTCTCTTCATTTTAATGATAATGATGCTTCATTTTCTAGCAAGAAAAAATTTCAGAGAAAGGAGAAAGAGAAAGATAATGAAAATAAAAAAATATGAGGGGTCTAGTGAAAATAATACTAAAAAGAAAAAACTTGTAAAATATTTCATATGTGGTAAGATGGGACATGTTAAATAGAATTATCGTTCTAGGTTGAGGAGTGAAAATATTGTTGAAAATGAGGATGTTTTAAAAGAAAATGCTGAAGATTGGAGTGGTAAATATTTTATTATAGATACCACATCAGTGGATGCCTTGGCATCCATCAACTTTGATGAAAATTGGATTGTGGATTCTAGTTGTGGACATCACCTTATCAACAATGACTCGAAATTCTCATATCTTCAACAATATGAAGGCAATGATCATCATAGCAAACAACACCATCCATCTAGTAGAGAAAGAGGGCATCATCACTCTACAAAGTAATGGTGGTGATCCACTTACTCTCAAGAGTGTCTATCATATTTTTGGAATGAAAAAGAATCTCTTCTCAGTGGCTAATATTGTGGATGCTTGCCACTATGTCTTGTTTGGCTCCAAAGATGTGAAGTTTCTCCATAATATTTTTCACTTGAAGCTAGATATAACCCATGTTGGTAAGAGAATTAAAGATCTCTTTGTTTTGTTAGCCTAAACTTCTTATGTTGGCAGGATGAGCGCAAACGAAGAAGCCTCTATTTGGCAGGCTTGGTTGGGCCATTGCAATATTAAAAAAGTTAGAAGCAATAGTGGTGAAGAAATTGGTTAATGGATTGCCCAACATTACTTCTTTTGGTTGTGGCAATATCTACGAAGGCTGTCAATATGGAAAGGCACATTGCTTTCCATTTGATAGATTACTCACATCAAGAAGTGAAGCACCTTTGGAGCAAGTACATAGTGACTTGATGAGACTGTGTACCAAATCTTCGTATTCAAACTCTTTTTATATGCTGCTTTTTATTGATGATTTTATCATATTTACTTGGGTGTATTTTGTGAAAGAAAAGTCTAATGTCTTCTCCAAATTTAAGGAGTCGAGATGACTGTTGAAGGTGTTTTTCATTAGAAGATATAAAGGTTAAGAACTGATAACAGGGGAGAATTCACATCAAATGAGTTCTTTTCTTTCTGTCAAGAGCATGGAATCTAGAGGAAATTATCTTATGCATACACTCCAGAGCAAAATGGGGTGGTGGAGAGAAAGATTCGTCATCTTATGGAGACTTGCAAATGTTGGTTGCATATAAAGAACTTACCCAAAGCCTTGTAAGTGGAGAGTAGGACTTTTGTTTCTTTGGTCATCAATCAACTTCCTTTTAATCCAACAACCAGCATGAAGTCTCCATATGAGTTGATGTGTGGAGAGAAGCCTAATGTGAAAACTTCAAAATTTTTGTCTCTCCATGCTATGTTCATGTACCAGATTCCAAGAGAAGCAAGTTGGATAGTAAAGCAAATAAATTCTTAGATTTATTGGATATGATGAAAAGAAGGATGGAAGTGAGTGAATCTCAAAACTCATAAATATGTAGTTTCGAGGGATGTGGTGTTTAATGAAATGTTTTCCTTCTATTTTTCTCAAAATAGTTCTTTGGATGGTGTAGGTGGAAATGTTGACGTACCAATGATGGAGACAATTCTTCCAATATGTTCAAATGCTCCTAGTTTTTCAACAATTTCATCTTCTTCACCAACAATAGAGAATGGTGAAAGGGGGAGTAGCAATACTCATGAAATTCATGAGTACCAAAAGATGGTGAATATGCAACCTTTTTTATACAGATCCACAAGGAAGATTGTCAAATCGGTTCGCTATGGTTATGGGAACTTGCTCACTTCAAGTTCATGTTTCTTTATAGGTCCCCTTGATGACAATGAACCATCATTCTATGATGAAGCTAAGGGCATCAAAGAATGGGAGGAGATCATGAATGAAGAAAGTACCAATCAATAATGAGACTTGGGTACTTGTTTTGAAAACCAAGGATATGCAGCCTATTTCTTGCAAATGGGTATACAAGTTGAAGCAAAAGGCAAATAAGAGCATTAAAAAACATAAAGTAAGACTTATTGCTCGAGGATTCTCTCAAATATATGAAGAGGATTATGAAGAAATATTCAGTTATGTGGCAAAGATGACTTTTGTTAGAGTGATATCTCTTTGGCAACTAGCCAAGGATGAAAGTTATGGCAAATTGATGTTAAAAATACCTTCCTATATAGAGAGATTGATAAAGATATTTTTATGGAGAAACCAGCAGGGTATGTTCCAAGTTCCTATCCTGAACATATTTGCAAGCTTAAGAAGACCCTTTATGGGTTAAAGCAAGCCCCAAGGGCATGATATGGTAAAATATATTAGTCCTATGGCATTATAGATTGTTTATTGATTTGTTTTTAAATGAATTGAATTATGCAATTCAAGTCAGATAATTTGAAAATGTAGTTAGTGGTTCAAGTTTGACTATCTAATTAATATTTGTAGGATAATGGATGATAGTATAACGAAGCCAAATTTTATATGTGTGCTCAATTAGATGTTTTGTAATGGGTTAAAATGGTTTTGTGTATAGCTAGTATCTAGTCTCATCTTGAGGTTGCTTGGTTAAATCAGGATAAATTTTTGGGCTCAAATCCAATTGAGAAATTGGATTGAAATTTTATGAGTTATTTGGTCCTTAGATTTTTTGTAGATATTTTGATGTTATTTGTAATTACATAACCCTTAGGGGTTTTTTGTAAAAAAGGCAAAACTTATGTTTTTTTAAGTTGATGAGAGCAAGCACAGAACAAATGAATAAGTTTTCATTTTCATTCCATATTCTCTTTTGATAATGAAATAGAAACAGAGTCCATGAATTCTATTTCGGAAATTTTTTCTCCTTTTCAATTTTTTCTCTTAAAGAGTGGCATAGACTCTAGATAGATCAGTTGGAATTCGCAGGAAAAAATTTCAGAATTTTATTAATTGAATTTTTTGGCCCTGAGGTATGTAAATTTATTTTATTTAGTTTTATATTATTTTTCTCATAGGTCTTGCATCAAAAGATAGTATTCAAGCCTACAATTAGTATCAAATCCTATTTTTGATGTTTGGTCTACGAGCCATGGAGACATGATTTGATTTTTATTAAATTTCTTGAAGCTCAATTTGAACAAATTGAGTTTTTGTCTCAGATTTTGACTCAAAAATGTTTTGAGTAATCTATTTCTATTATTGATCTTATTGATAGTGACAATTTCAAAATTGGATTCCAAAATTTCAATTTATAATGATTTTCAATTCACTGGTTAGGTTTTTGAAAATTTTGTAAATTGCAAAATTGCAATTCATTTACCTACAGAATAAATTGAAATGTGTGATTCCCTATGCTTATGTTAATCAAAATTTAATCTTGATTAATTAAGCTAATGACTATTTAAGCTAATGAAAACTTATCAATAGTTATTTAGTCATGAGTATATTTATGAATTAAAATGACCAAATATTCTCCAAAAAATTTTGAAGTTATTTTAATATATAAATATTATTATTCTGTATTTATTTTAACTCTAGTCAATTTGAACCAAGAGTTGAGTTGGTGAAGAGAATAAATAAATATAGAATATTTTGAAAATTTATTTATGATAATAAAAGGAAATTAAAGTAGACTTTTATTGTTTACTTGCATTGTTGTGGATTTTATTGGTGGAATATTGTAATTTGTATTATTCTCCCAAATAACCTAATTCAAGGTTACAAGATAATCCCAATTTTATTTTTCATGGTTATTTGTGGGATGTCATGATTTGTATTATTTTCCTAAAGGAGGTAGTGTAAAATCACAATATAATCCTAATTTTGGTTTTGATAGTTATATTGTGGGATGTAGTGGTTTGTAATAATCTCTCAAAAGAGCTAATGCAAGATCACAATATAATTCCTATTTAAATCAATGAAATCATGTATTATTTATTATTGAAATGCATTTGTTGTGCTTTTGAGTTGTCTATTATAAAATTTACAGCATAGAATCTAGTAGCCAACTATTCAAGGTCGAGATTTTGAATGGATCAAATTACTCAACTTGGAGAAGTGAGCTAGAAATTTATCTAATATTTCAACATTTTGACATTTCTCTTAATACTCCTAAATCATTTATTGGGTCTAGCCAATTTGAGAGGTCTCAGTTTGAAAAATGAGTGATAAGTTCAATCTCCAATAGTGTCATCAAAATAAGATTGAGAAATGAAAAATATAGAAAATTTCTTATGCATCAACTATTAGTAGTCTGATGTACTTAATGATTTGTACCTGTCCATGTATTGCTTTTGTTATAGGATTTCTTGGTAGATATTAGAGAGATTAAAAAATGACTTATTGAAGAGTAGTTAAAAAGGTTTTTTACTATTTAAAGAAAACTCAAAATTATGTGTTTCTTTTTGATGGTTATAAACTATTAAATGTTCTTGGATATACAAACTTTGATTGAAAAGGACATAAATACAGTTTGATATTTTGAAGTCAACATCTGGTTATGTGCTTCTTTTAGTAGAGAGTTATTTTATAATGTGGTATGAAATAGACTACCACTGTTTTATTACTATAGAGACAAAGTACATAACTTATTGTGAGATCAGTAAACATGTTATGTGGTTAAAATATTTTCTTTCTGACCTCAAGGTAGTTGATTATGTTGATAGACCATTGCAAATAGTCTATAATAATGATATAGTTATATCTTTCACTAAAATGGTTAGATATCATTCTAAGGCAAAGCATATTAAGTTGTAATTTTATTATGTCTATGAAAAAATTCAAAAAAGGATATTATTATTTCACAAATCTCCTCTACAAATAATTTGGCTAACCTAATGACTAAAGGTCTTACAGTAAAAATATTTAAAGAGCATGTCAATTTTATGCTGATAGTTTATAGAGATGACATCATATTTTTATTACTGCATGCAGTATATGTATTTATATTCTATTTATCAATAAATTGCTAGTTTCTCCATTCAAAGTGATTTTATTCATAAGTTTTATTTTTAGTCTTCCAATTTAGAAGATGGAGTCCTTGGGAGAGTCGTGGATCACTAGTTAGGTTGGTGATGACCACCTATATGAGGATCTAGTAAACATATGTAGGTGATTTGTGAAATACTTGAGGTGAAGGTATGACTAAGCATCATGTCCATTTTATAACTCTTACTTAGATGATGTGCAGGAGAACTTATAGGATGTCCTCAGTAAAATTTGTGCATTTAAATGTTGTGTTTCTGAGAGAAGCACGAAGCAAGTAGACTCCCAGTAAAAATGATATTAGAATTCTCACTACTATTGTACTTTATTGTATTCCTTGTTTCACGAGCACATTTTTTATGCTTATATTTTGATATCTTTTAGCTCAATTGATGTAGTACACAACTTGCTTTGACATGAAAATGGTTAATATACCATTAGTATATATCCATTTATAATTGGACAAGTATGGGGATGGCTGAGGAAGAGTAGTATGGTCCATTGTCTCTAAATTGAATAGTTGGGGATCCCATGTGAAAAGTAATTTATTAAAAATTAGTTTCAGTATACACTATCTATATGTGTACTACTGCCTATTGTGGCAGTTTGGCAACAGAGCTTCTTTTGGTTTAGCATGGAGCTTTTGAACGAGATTACACTTCTCAGTCAAATACTTAGCTTGCAATCAAGAATCAAATCACCTTGTCATAGGGTTAGCAGTAAAATAGTCTAATAATTCTAATGTCACAAATGGAACTTACGCGGGTGGCTGCCCATTATGGCAGTCTAGTGATGCATCTCCTTCTTGTAAATCACAGGGCTTGTAACCAAACCTTTATTTCTATCAAGCACATAGCATGTAACTCTAGTCTTCATCTAGGCACCCAGTGCATAGATTGTAACTCTATGTTGGGCATCAAGCATGTGGCTTATAACTCTAATCTCTATTTGAAAATCAAGCACATAGGTTGTAACTCTAGGCTAGACATTGAACATGTAGCTTGTAATTTTAGTCTTTATCTAGGTGGCAAGCACGTAGCATGTAACTCTAGTCTTTATTCAAGCATCAAATGCATAGCTTATAATTCCAATCTTTATCTGAGTATTAAGCATGTAGCTTGTTATTCCGGTCTTTATCTAAGCATCAAATGCATACCTTGTAACTCTGATTTGGCCAAGTTTCTTGGATATTAGTTTAATGCTACAATAGGAGTCAGCAATAAATGAATTAATGTTTTACTCTTATCAATGAAACTTATGTGAAACTTTGTAGCCAAGCTATTTAGTTGGGTGTTGAACTTGTGGGCAATTTCTAGCTGTTAAGGCTTCAAGGCTCAACTTTATTTTGGGTTACTTTTACTCCATGTCCTTAGGACACTGTCCCAATATTGCTCCAACACTTGGTCAAGTGTTGGACTTGTAATCGGGTTGTGTAATAGAGCCTCCATAACATGGCTTGCTTATTGTGAGTGAAATTAGTGGCAAAATGAACTAATAACTTAACATTACAAGGCTTACTTGGCATTCAATCAAGTTGTGTATGGAATTCAAAAGTTTTATTTTCTATGCTTGATCAATTACCTCTCCTTGCTAACCCCAAGTTTATTTTGTCCCACAAGTCTTTAGCTATTATATAGGATAAGGCATGAAGCTTGGTATGGACTTCTTGTGAAGTACTAGCCCATCTGAGTTATGGGACCATGAACCTTCAAGGTCCATTCTAGTGATATAACATACATATAGGATCCTAACACATATACTAACTATTTGAATTTCAATGTACTCCAAATGCCCCCTTAGAGGGGTTCATATCATAGAGTTGGATCAAGGTGATTAGGGCTATGGCCATGTAGACGAAGATCCACTTCTCAAAGTGTGGATCTCGAGCTTGGATTCGAGTGATGTGAGCCCTTTATGATTCATTACACATATAAATACTCTTCGTGGTCATCACTTCAATGCAAAGCTTCCACTGAGCTTTGGCAATACCAACATCCATAATGTTTGGCATTCAACATCTTTCCATCTAAATCTTAGCATGCTTTCCCTCTAACTTCCTTCTTTAGTAATGTATGGTGAGTTTCCATTCCTTTTTTTTGGCATTTCTTCTAGTTTTAGTTGTTGTTCCTTACTTTTTCCTCAATCCCTCACTAGTAGCCATGGCAGTTCCACTAGTAAAGTTATGCTTAGCACATGTTTAGGCATGTGTACATGTACTTTTTCCAGCAGTAGATTGGCAGTTGAGTTTTGAGAATTTGCTGTAGGTCAAAACCTTTATGTGATGAATGGATAATGCTTGTTATTATTTGAGCTTCCATAAACTAGATAGTAGCATAGAACTAAGGCCTAGAATCCTTTGGCATTTAGAGAATGGATATCTTGTGCCATATTCTTATTTATACCTTAGTAGATAGGTGTGTAGGATCTTCCAATAACAAGAATGGAACATGGTTGCCAAGAAGCAAAGTGTGGCTTGAGTTTGTGTTTGGTTGCGAAGCCAATTTTGAGAAATAAAAGCATAAACTTCCTTGTGTCAGAATCTAGACTCCTAATAGGCACAAGGATATACTTTGTTGTGAACCAAGAAAGTTTAGATGCACTAGGCCAAGAATACATACACCATTACCTAACATACTAGATATGTTTGAGATAGGACTTTGATTCCCCTTTCAAGAATTCATTCATGAAACACTAATAGAGTATGAATTATCACTAACTCAGATAACTCCTATTGCCATTTGTTGTTTGTCCTTAGATAACTTCTATCTCATGGGCTCAAGCCCTTTCTAGTAACCCAGGCAAGTGGTGTAGGTCTCTTCGGTCGATTTTTATTCAATTTGGTTTTGAGTCATATAGTGAGTCAGTTCTTGAGCTTGGTTTGACTCAACTCTATGCTTGCATATGGAGTCAATTGTTCACAAGCTTAGCTTGCAAAGCATGTGAGATCCTCGGGAAGGTTGTGGGAGCCTCCTCACTAGGCATGGGATATGCCCACCCTAGTTGCCTTGCCTTCAAATTTACCTATAAATATAAGAGAAAGAGATGAAATTATGAAAAAACAAAAGCTTAAAACTTACTCACCACCTTGATAGGGGAGGGCCCAAAAGTATGACTCTACCCCCTTTTTTGGTATTTAAGGATTAAATTTCAAATGTAATGTAATGAAAGAAATTGAAGTTCTAGTCTAAATGCATCAAATGGAATAAAAAAAGTAATGAGAAAGATAGAGAAGAAAGTATAGAGATGTAGTCTATTAGCACAAAGAGGATGGTGATCGAATCTTTAGTCAAAACTTCAACTTTGAGGAGGAATTCAACTTGGATATCAGCAAAGCCTCGTGATTTGTACAAAACTCCTCTTTCTGCATTAGAGTGTTGAGAAGTTCTACACAAAATGATTTTTTTGCTATATTTTTTATTCCTTTTGCTAATTTTGGTTGCTAATTTTGGGTAATTTTTAATTAATGGCTATATGTAGCAGACATAGGAATTGGACAATAGAGATCGCACCATGTTATCAATTTGAACTAAAAAAATTTGGAAGAAAATCTGGGTTAGCACCCCACCAAAAAGGAAGAGAGGAGGAGGGCGTGGGGGGGGAGATCCTTGGTGCCCTAGCCAAAAAGGGGCAATAGAATTCTAGTGCCCCTAGGTGCCAGAATTTTGACAGCTAGAATTTTGAAATTCAAAAATTTAAAATTTAAAATTTTAATACACTTTTAGCCCATTTTTAGTTTATTTTCAATTTATTTTCAACCCATTTTCTCATGGATTCATTGCCCACATTTTTGGTGTGCTTTTTGCACAAAAATCTAAATTTTTAAATGCAATGTAATTTTATAAATAAATTCCTAAAAACTAAATTTTTATAGATAAATCCATTTTAGTGCAAATTTATAGTGGATGACTTTAAAACATTATATTCAAGAAATTTTGTAGCAGAAAATACAGCTTTTTGCAAACTAACCCTCGAATTATATAATTTTATAAATAAGTCCCTAAAATTTTGTAAAATCTCAACTAAGCCTAATTTTAAATATTAAAGCATCACTTTTCTCAAAAATACAAGTTTAAGACTTTTGAAAATATGAGAGGGTTGATTAGGGAATGGTAGTTTTATTAATAAAGTCCTTGAAAATTGTGGCATCGTGTAAAGATTCAAACCATAGGATTTGGCCAATTAGGTCGATTTGAGGGTATATATCTTGTTTTGAATCAAAAGGCGGGTATCTAAAAGTGTCCCTCCCTTGGCGAGATGCTAAAGTAAAGCACGTGTCAAGGGTAAGTTGGTGGCCGCCTTTGAGAATGAACTAATCAACTTGTTGATTAATTTATTAGCTTTGAAAAGAGTTAGGAGGTTGATTAAATATATTAGGAGTTTTGGACTAATCTAGGGGCTCATAAGCTTGCTTGCGATCATCACAGACATAAGGAGAAGAAGTAAGGGGTTGATAGGGACATGCCAATAATGTGATTTTTTTTATGGTCCAAGATACTGCTACTATTCCTAGAAGAGGGGTATCAAATCTTGAAGTTGCCATACTAGTCAAAGTTTGAGCAGATCAAGAGAAAGTATGCATGCTCAGTGATGTAAATACGATGATGGCTCTAGAGAATGCAAAATTTTTGATGCAAAAAATAAAAGGATGTCAACCACTAGTCAAGCTAAGGGGTTCTTCTTGAAAAGGGAATCAACCAACTTGATATTTTCAAAGTGGTGGTTTTAAAAAAATGTCCTATGTTGCAGTCACTTTCTGACTGATGAAGCCACACACAGTGGGATGTAGTTGAAGATCCTATAAAAAAAAGAAATTTCTAAGAATTTTTTTTCATACGCTATAGAGTTGGAGCACATTTTTAATTTTGAGCACCAAGCTCCTAGCACACATGTTTTTTGTGCTGAGGATCTGGAGTGTGATTTACTTCCAAGTGCTAGGTTCCTAGCAACCAAAATTTTTTTAATATTTAGTGTGTCGACCTCTCAGCTCCCGCTTGTGAATCAGGGTGCAAATTTTTGGCACAAGATCTTTGAAAAATTCCCAAATATTTGACCTGATTTTTGCTTTCAAATTGGTGTTGATTCTACCTGTCAATTTTTAGTGTGACTTGGTCACACTTCATTTTTTGAATTTGAGATCCTATATAATAAAAATTATCTCTAACTTTTTCTTTGTAGTGTTCTTGGTTGCTATTAACAATTATGGGATCGAAATTGACCATCTGAGAGTGTAAAGACCCCAAGGAGTGATCTTGAATTATAAATCAAAATTTATTTTAATTTAAAATGCACTATCAGGGATTATGAGAATATGACTTCCAATAGGCATAAACACCTATTGTTAATTATCTTGACAATTGTTAGGTACCTCCTAAAGTGAGAAACTTGGTTAATAAAAATAGAGGCATAAAAGAAAGAAAAGAAGAAAGTATTATTTAATTAATTTAAGAAAGGTGATATATGGCTTAAATAAGGACATGCCCTCACTTTGCAACGAAATTCAACATAAAATTATAAAAAACATAAAGGAAATGAAAAAAGCAAAAGAGAAAGGACGAAGAAGAAGCTTTGATATGTTGTTGCTCCACTCCCCCCGCGCTGGACCGTGTGGCATCCAACCCGAACCGTGGAAGGGAATGAGAGAAGTTTGAAGTATGTCCATTAGCTTTGAGCTTTGGCAATAACTTCTTTGGCATTTGTTAAAGTGTTTCCATAGTTGATAAGGCATAGACGATAACTTCATTTGGATTGGAGTATTTTCATTAGCCAATAAGACATTGGTGATGACTCTGTTTAGATTGGAGTGTTTCTATTAGCCAATAAGGTATTGGTGATAACTCTGTTTAGATTGGAGTATTTTTGTTAGTTTATAAGGCATGGGCGATAACTTTGTTTAACCTTGAAGTATTTTCATACCTAATAAAGTGTAGGCGACAACTTTTTTGGTATTTTTGAAGCATCATCAATAACTTATAAGGTTGGGTATAGCTTGAAGATGTGTTGCCATTTGCTCTGGGGTTGGCTAGCTTGAAGGGCATGTTATCAACTGCTTGTAGGGTTGACTAGCTTGTAGGATGCATCGTCAATTTCTTATGGAGTTAACTAACTTGTAGGGGTGCATCATCAACTACTTGTGGGTTAATTAGCTTGAAGTGTGGCCAATGGCTTTGAGCATATTATTGGTTGACTTTGTTTTAGTAGTATTACCAATGACTTAGGTGGTCAAGTATAGCTTTAAAGCATGGCTAATAGCTTTGAGTATATTGGCGATTAACTTCTTTGGTTTGATAGCATCACCAATGGCTTATGAGGTTGGATATAGCTTTGAAGTGTGGCCAATGGCTTAAAGTAAGTTGGCAATTAACTTTTTTGATTTGGTAGCATCACCAATGGCTTATGGGATTAGATATAACTTTAAGTGTGGCCAACGACGTGAAGTATGTTGGCGATTAACTTCTTTGGTTTGATAGCATCATCAACAACTTATAGGATTGGATATAGCTTAGAAATATTGCTAAATGCTTGTGTAGCACACCTAGTGAGACCTAGTTTGACCTTATTTAGTTTTATTTAAACTAATTTTGGTTCAAGTCAGGATAGTGATATAGGACAACTACATCTTTTTTATAGTAAAATTAGAGATCCAATCCAAGTTGAATTCCAACTCCAATTAGGATCCGTCATTATTTATACAGTTACAATCTGAAGGCCATATCTCCTAAGATATTCATCCAAATCTAACAAATAACTATCCGTTGGAAAGCTGAGATTGATTCCTACAAGTATCTTATTTACTATCAATAATAGTCCTACCCCAATAAGGATTAGAATTTAGATATTTTTATTTAAGATATGTTAAGTAGAACTCTTAGTGGAGTCTAAGTCCTATTTTTAGTCTATATCAAGTAGGACTCTAAGTTTACTAGAGGGCTATATATACAACCCAAGGTTGTATTAAAAGAAAAAACTTTCCTATCAATAATATTCTATTATTTTGGGTTTATTCCCTTTTCATCTTCCTTGTGGATTCAAGGATCTATCATTGTGAGGAGACGATGATCTTCTCCCTATCTCTCGTGCCCTCCCTCGCTACATCAAGAAGAAGCCGGTGATCTTCTTCCTACTCCTCGTGCCTCCTCTCTCGTTGCATCAAGTGGATGTATCATGGTGAGAAGATGGTGATCTTCTCCCTATCTCTCATGCCCCTTCTCCCGCTGCATCAAGTGGTATCAAAGCAACATTGCTCCTAAGATCAACTCCATTTATTGTAGTTGGTAGTGACAACTCCATGGACGGTGATCTAGGAGATTATCGAATTTGAGATTTGATCAAACAAAGTTTTCTTGATTCTATCACAAGGAAGTATGAAGCTTTGAAACAAATTGAAACTAAGAACCAAGTTCATCAATTGATCATTGAAGCAGCTTGTAGTGCAATGTCTTGGAGATCAACATACAAAGCTACTCAGAAAAACCAAAACCTTGGTGAGGTGAATATTCCATTGTTTCATGGCTATGAGAATTTATTTATTGAATACAAGCTTGATGGTTATGCTTCATCTTGGTGGGAGCAAATTCAAATCCAAAGAACACGTGAAGGCAAACCAAAAGTCCGTTTCTGGCCGAAGATGCATAAACTTTTCAACATAAAGTTCTCAAAAGGGGATCAAAATCAAGCAAGGCAGATCTTTGATCCAAGGGCTTCTGGAATTGAAATCAGTGAAGACAACCATGAGGTATTGATTCCACATCTTAGTAACTTTTCTCTAATATTGAATTATCAAGTCGAAGAAGAGGTTGTGGATTGTGTGGAAGACAAACAAACTAGTGAAAAATTTATTGAGGGCTCCAAAGATTATTTCTTTCATGAGTTAGAAGATCATACAAAAGTGTCTTTAGATATTACGAAAAATTTTCAAGAGACTATCGATGAGAATTCATATGAATATGTTAATAATCTTGAAGACTGTAAGGAAGAGTTTTCTACTTGTGAAAATATTGACTATGCTACTCAAGATTATTCTTTGAACTCATCAAAAGCCAACTCTCTTGAACAACTGGAGAAAATTCCTACAAGAGTTATCACTATGCAAGATTCAAAATTTGCAATGATATATTCAGATTATTATAGTAATTGTCTGCAAACTTGTGAAGAATACTTTCATTCCATGACAACAAATCATAAATTGATGAGTTTAAAAATTTTATTTCAAATAAGGTCAAAGGGAAACCTGCAAAAGTTCAAGTGGTTGTGCCAAAGGAAAATAGGAGATCAAGTACTGAAGTTGTTACTCAAAGAAATCTTATTGGTTTACATCATCAAGTTTTCTATTGGAAAGCGTTTGAGGAGAATATAACTGCAACAACAAAGAGTTCAAGTTTTGACTTGTGGACAACTTTTTTAACAAGTGGAGGGGTTTGATGTAGGACAACTACATCTTTTTTATAGTAAAATTAGAGATCCAATCCAAGTTGAATTTCAACTTCAATTAGGATCCATCAATATTCATACAGCTACAGTTTGAAGGCCATATCTCCTAAGATATTCATCCAAATCCAGCAAATAACTATCCGTTGGAAAGCTGAGATTGATTCCTACAAATTTCTTATTTAGTATTTTGGATAATTTGGATTTTGTTTTGTTTAAAATTAGGGTTTATGTATTAGTCTGAGTCAATAACAGTCCTAGCCAAATAAGGATTGGGATTTAGATATTTTTATGTAAGATATATTAAGTAAAACTCTTAGTGGAGTCTAAATCCTATATTTAGTCTACATGAAGTAGGACTCTAAGTTTATTAGAGGGTTCTATATAAAGCTCAAGGTTGTAATAAAAAAGACTTTTCTATCAATAATATTCTCTTATTTTGGGTTTATTCCCTTTTCATCTTCCTTTTGGATTCAAGGATCTATCATTGTGAGAAGACGGTGATCTTCTTCCTATCTCTCGTGCCCTCCCTCGCTCCATCAAGAAGAAGACAATGATCTTCTTCCTACCCCTCGTGCCTCCTCTCCTGCTGTATCAAGTGGATCTATCGTGGTGAGAAAATGGTGATCTTCTCCCTATCTCTCATGCCCCTTCTCCTGTTGCATCAGATAGTAACATCACCTACTTGTTTGTAGCCTCGGAGCATTACCAAGGATTTAGCACACCCAATGGGACTCAGTCTGATCCTATTTAGTTTGGGGCCGAGTTTGTGTCATTTAGCTTAAGTCAAGTTCGACCTTATGTTGGACCTTCATCGAGTCTGGGTCTACATCTTAATAAACTTTGATTCAAGTTAAGTCAATTTAGTTCAACTTGATTTTAGTTTAGGCTTAGCCTAGCCTAGTTTTGATTTCATTTTGAGTTTACATTTTATTTTGGACTCGACTTAACTCAATTAGGGTTTAATCTGAACTTAGTTCAATCTTGATTGGATTTGACTTGAACTTAATTTGATTTCAAGGTAATCCAAGACTAGGGTTGAGTCTAAGTTTATATTAACTAATTTTGGATTTTATTCCTTTTGTTTAAGTCTATTTGAATCAGCTTGGCCTTTGTCCATTTATTTTAATTATATTATTTTCATTAATTAATTAAATTTGAGGGTCCTTCAAAATTTATAATAATTTTAGATTGACCCACAACCCGATTTGAATGCATGAACCTGAGAGTTAGCTTAGTTTACAAGCTTAAAATTTGGCTTAGTGCAAATCCAAATGCTGATTGAGGTACAAGCTGAAAGGCTGGCTAAGATATGACATAGCAACAAGCGTGGTAGACAAGGAAAACATCATTGCCTTTGTTAAGAAGTCCTTGAGTCCATAGAGAAAAGAGAAAATTCACTAAAGTAGAACTTTATTGAGAATAAAAGTGGTTCCCCCATCCATAGGGTTGAGGCCTATTTATACAATTACACAGAAGTCCTATTTGAGTAGGTTTCTGGCTTCCCAACTCCTAAACTAAATACAACTTAGCTTGAACCCATTAATTGGGTTGGTAGAAGTCCTAAATAAGTTGACCTACGAAAATAAAATCTTAAATAATGATTCATTTTTCCCAAGTCCTAAATTGAATAGGATTTAGCTCAAAGTCAATCTTGGGTTGATGGAATACGAGAATAGACCTAATTGACTCATACTAGGAGAGATTCATGACATCATAATGAAGAGAATTTCAACATATGGAAGCACTAAGTAAGATAAATCCTAAGTTAAATAAAAGAATGAATAAGATCATTTGCCATGGCCCCTTGACGTTTGAATTAGCTTCTTTTGACTCTAGCTTTCTGAACTTACTTCCTTTGAGCATCCTACATCAGTGTCCCCTTCTTGTAAAGAACTTGTCCTCGAGTTATTTTGTCGTAACTTGCAGTCCTCAGGTGCATGGTAGTTAAACAAATATTAAATATTAAAAGTGTTTATGATTTCCAAATCCTTCAGGAGGTCAATGACATAGGCATTGTCATTTATCTTTCTTAGTATCTTTAGTAGCCCAATTTTCTTTTATTTTAGTTTGTTGTAAGTTTCAACTGGAAACCATTCCTTCCTCAAGTACACCATCACCAGATCTCCTTCTTGAAACTCTTTTGGATGCTTATGAATGTCTACTTTAGTTTTATATTTGGCATTAGATTCTTCTAATTTTTTCCTTACCTCAGTATGCACTTCAATAATTCTCTCCACCATGTTGTATGCAACTATGCTTGTTCCTTGCAATTTGGGCAACACTACCAGGTTTAGTGGGTGCTTTGGGGTTCTTTCATTGACAAATTCAAATGGCGATTTTCCCATGGACCTGAGAGATAGGGAGGGCATGAGAGATAGGGAGAAGATCATTGTCTTCTCACAATGATAGATCCTTAAATCCATAAGGAAGATGGAAAGGGAATAAACTCAAAATAAGAGAATATTATTGATAGAAAAGCTTTCTTCTATATTACAATATTGGGCTATATATATAGCCCTTTAATAAACTTAGAGTCCTATTTGATGTAGACTAAAAATAGGACTTAGACTCCACTAAGAGTTCTCCTTAACATATCTTAAATAAACATATCTAAATTCTATTCCTTTTTGGGCTAGGACTGTTATTAACTCGGACTGATAAATAAACCCTAATTTTGAACAATACAAAATCTGAATTATCCAAAATAGTAAATAAGAAACTTGTAGGAATTGATCTCAACTTTCCAACAAATAGTTATTTGCTAGATTTGGATGAACATCTTAGGAGATATTGCCTTCAGACTGTAGTTGCATGAATATTGACGGATCCTAATTGGAGTTGGAATTTAACTTAGACTGGATCTCTAATTTTACTATAAAAGGGATGTAGTTGTCCTACATCAGACCCCTCCACATGTAAAAAGAGTTGTCCTCAAGTCAAAACTTGAACTCTTTGTTGTTACAGTTATGTTCTCCTCAAACACTTTCCAACATAGGACTTGATGATATAAACCAATAAGATTTCTCTGAGTAACATCTTTAGTACTTCGATCTCCTATTTTCCTTCGGCATAACCACTTAAACTTTTGCATGGTTCCCTTCGATATTATTTGAGATAAATTTTTTGTACACACCAACTTATGGTTTGTTATCATGCAATGAAAGTATTCTTCACAAGTTTGCTGACGATTACGCTAATAATCTAAATATGCCATTGCAAATTTTGAATCTTGCATAGTGATAACTCATGTAGGAATTTTATCTAGTTGTTCAAGAGAGTTGGCTTTTGATAACTTCAAAAAATAATCTAGAGTAGCACAGTCAATATTTCCACAAGTAGAAAACTCTTTCTTGTAGCATTCAAAATTGTCAACTGATTCATATGAATTTTTATAGATAGTCTCTCGAAAATCTTTTGTAACATCCAAAGCCACAGGAAGAATCTTTGGAGCCCTCAATAAATTCTTCACTAGTTTTTTTTCTTCCACACAATCCACAACCTCTTTTTTGGCTTGATAATTTAATACTAGAGGAAAGTTACTGAGATATGGAATTAATATCTCATAGGATGTTTATTTATAAATTGTTGCAGTTTTTCATTAATTTTCAGTCTCTCTCTTGTTTTGATCATAATATGGGATTTCAATTTTTTAGTATTATTAGGCGTTCTATCCTATTTATTGATTTTTTGGAGATTGTTGAAATTTGACTCGTGATTAGCCACACTTCATCTTTCTAAGACCCAATAGTGATAACTTTTTTTTGAATGTCACAAAGTTGATGGATAACCTTGTATATCTTTCTTACTTGCATATCACTTTGCCCCATGGTTGTTTTCATGACACAACTTGCATATGCTGATTGTTTTTCTTACTTTGAATAATTTTTGCAGCCATTTGTGTCAACTAACTTGTGCTTAAATTACTATTAAGGGTGTTTTTCTCATTAAAAATTTGGCAATTAAAGAGCCTTCTATTTTTAATTTGAATTCTTATTGCAAGTAGTGTTATCTGTCTTTTTGATGCTACAACAACTGTTAAAAGGTATGCTGATTATTCTAGTTCTAATAAATTTCACTAACTTAGTAGAATTTGAAATGCAAGAGGTAGACTTTTGCTTAAGATTGTCAGTTTTAGTTTCGACTGAAACTGAAATATTTTAGTTTTTGCCGAAGTCTCTACATATTGGCCTGGGAATTTGGTTTCTTATGTACTTTCTTTATTACTTATTTATTATTTCTAATTTCAAAAGTTGATTTTGGGAGAGATAGTTAAGTTGTTCTACTTTCTTTTGAAGAATTAAGGTTCGATTCCTTGGTTTTATAATTTAGTCTTTGTATTTCAGACATGTATTTTAGTTTCAAATTCTAAAAATTATAATTTATATGTTTGGTATTTTAGGCAAGTGTATTTTATTTATTATTATATTATATTATATTAGTTTCATAAGTTAATTATAAATGCTTATTAGTTATTAAACTTCTTCAAAGAAATTTGTTACTTCCTTTTTTTTTATATAATTATATGGAGAAAACTTAATTTGAATTAATTAAAATATGATTTAATATTATGGTAAAAATTATCATTGGTCTTTCTAAAATTTGTGATTTTTTTATTTTTTATAAATTTTATATTACTCTTAAACCTAAACTAAAAGTATAGTTAAAACTAAGGTTTTAAGTTTTGGTGAAGGTCGAAACATTTTAGTTTCACCCAAACCCACAATAATTCGGGTTAAAATTCAGTTTTGAACTTAATAAATAGGATATTTATATTTATAAATTGTTTTCTTTTGAAAGTGTGATTTAGGTGAAATAGGTAAGGTTCTTCTGTCTTTTCCTAGGTTCAAATCCTAATATTTTTCTTCCTAAAAATTTATATATTTAATAAAAAAAAATATATAAAAAGCTTTTCACATTTTTATAAACTTAAAGTCAACTTAGAGTTAAAGAAAATTAAAAATAATTTGACCGAAATCGAAATGGGATTAGTTATGGGTGAAATGATTGAAATATATCCTGAAACCGAAAATTTAAAACTTTGGTCAAAATATAATTAAAACATAATCAAACCATAGTTAAAGAAAAATAAAAAATGATTGACCAAAATCGAAATGAGATTTGTATTGGTCGAAATAGCCGAAATGATTGAAACAATTGAAATAACTGAAATGCATCAATTTTGATGGGTGTCGAACTCGATTTTGAAACCAAAACATAAAATCTAAAATTGAAACCTTGCTTTCGCCTTTCTTTATCATCCCCATTGGAGTCAGTGAAGCAAAGCTATGGATGTTAATTAATACAACACATCAAGATATGGGATGCCAAGTTTTTGGCTAGTCTCCTCTATTTTCTTCTCCTCTTTAACATGAAATTGAGTATACAATGAGAAACATCATTGATCATTAGCATCATTATCATATTTATTTCTTGTTAAAACACTGTTAACTAAGCCCAATATTGGAGTTAAATAGACCTATGGATAATTTTTGAGACTAGTAGTTCACTTTTTTAAAAGGAGTAAACATCATGTAAGGTTATTGTTTGTAAAATTTTTCTAAGCAGCTTGCACCAAAACTATGAAAACTAATTAGTTTTAGGGTATTTTGGTTGTGCAGGAGGATAAGTAAAGGTAGAACCATGAACAACTTTTGGGGCTAGTATTTAACTTGTCTAAGAGGACTAAATGTCATGTTTAACTGGTATTTAACTTTCAGGGTTGGTTGGTTCATGTTTGTAGAATTTTTCCGAGTAGCATGCACCTAAACTTTGAAGTTAATTAGTTAATAGGGCATTTGATCTTTTTTGCTATGCAAGATAAGTTACTCTTGTTTATATTATATGTCTAATTTCTTTCGGGTCTGAATGCATTGTGATTTTCAGTTACATCTGCTATTCTAAAAAATAATAAGACCTTGTTCTATTTTATTTGATTAGAGTAGGAATCATATGCCAGTTGGTGAACCAACAACTGTCTCATCTACTCACTCATTTCTCATCTCCTCAAGTTTTATTTGGGAAACTAGCCTTGTAATATTTTCATTTTAGAAAAGGATGGGGATCTTACTTTTGGATTTGAATATATTGGCTTTATGCAATACATTCAATAAAAGCTCAATATTCTCTGTACTTGCTGATTTGCTTTTATGGCAATGACAAATTATGCCTACACCATGCTCAAAGTTAGTTAAAGTTTTATGCCTCATAATCTAACTATAAAGGAATAAAGACAACCTTCAAGTTTTGTTGGGCTGTGTAGTTTTGCTAACAACTTGTATCTTGATTTCATTGGTTAAATTTTTTTGTCAAATTTTGGGATTATAATACTTTAATGGCTAAAGCATTTGTTGAGCCACATGTAAATGAGATGTTGTAGTGGGGATAAAGCCTAGGCTAAGGTTGTCATTTTTGGGCTAAGTACTACAAAACCTTCACTTATCAATGGACATTTTGGGTTCATAATATCTTGAATGACATTATCTTCAATTTCCAATTCTTTTTTGTTATTTTCATTAGAAATAACTAGAGATATTCTGGGGAGCTTGGGTAGTATACTAGCTTCTGTATGAATTTTCGCCATCTTAGTTGGAGCCTACAGTGAAACATGCCAATATGAAATACCAATTACCAAGGATCACTTTGACCTTTCGCATTTTAACCTAAATTTCATATGATGTCTTATTGCAATATCCAGACATATAAGGTGTTGTATATGAGCAAAAGAGCAATTTTAGATATTGCTAATGTCTGAGTATTCAAGATTCTTATATTTAGGTGGGGTTATAAATAAAGAGGGAAAGAATATAAAGATTGTTCTAACAAATATTTTACCTTTTTGTTGATATTTTTATGAAAGTAATGAGAGGCAGCATTTGAGGTTTTCAAATTTTGCAGGTTGATCATTTATTGATTAGAAGGATTTAGAAGAAAATATGAAGAAACATTAAAGTTATTCTAACAAATCCGTTATGCTTTTTAGATATTTTCATGGAAAATAATACATTGTTACATATAGTTGTTGCTTTGGAAGTCCTCAATTTTTGAGATCTCTCAAATCTCCTTTGTTACTTTTGAACAACTTAGTTTCTTGTTCTTGCAACTTTTGGATATTATACTTTCATGCCCTTTATTAAGTGGTTCTATTTTAGGCTCATGGTCTCAATTTGGTTCTTCATAGGTGCATTGCCATGTGTAATGGATTTAGATGAAGGTAATTTTTCTAGCTTGTGTAGGTTTCAATTCACTTATTTTGTATGTCCATTGCTGTATAACATTATTTCAGAAGAAGACAAGTAAAGGTAAGTGTTGTACCTCAACTACTTGGTCTCGTAATCTTTTGTAGGCCGATGACCACACAACATGATTTTATTTTCATGTAATTGCTCTATCTCAAAACTCATGGCCTCAATTTGGGTTTTGGTAGATCCATTGTGATGCAACACAAGAGTACTCTCTATCTCTAAAGTTTGTTGCTTCAATTTTAAATTTTTGTAGGTCAATTGGATGTTGGTGAAATTTTTTTTATTTTCTTATCGGTGTTTTACAATTTCTTGTTACTTGTGTGCTTCGTTATATAATGTGGTATCAAGTTTGTGTAGATGTAATATTTGATCCAATAAACTAGTGTGCAACAGTTCTTATTATGTAGTCAAACTGGTTGTAGATAACCAAATATATATTATTTTATGACTTACAAATTTTAGCTCTTCCTTCATTTCATGCTTGTTACTATTAAAGAACTTATTGTAGTTTTCTCTTGGTGTTGAACTTTTTGCAATAAAGCTTGTGATGTGTAGAATTTTCCTTAGGTAATCTGTTCAGAATGTATTGGATGAAGTTATTCATGGAATTTATCTAGGATTTCTGAACAAAGAGGTGAGTGAATTATTTTTTTTAAATCGTTGATTTCATCAGTTTATAGGAATGAGCAAATTTTTCATTCTTGAAAACTAAAATAGAAACACCGAAAAAATACTTCTAAATTATAAGAATAAAATGAAAATAAAATATTGACTAGAGAAAATAAATAAAAACACTAAAAATAATTCCCATTAACTGAGATTTTATTTGATTTTTTAACACTCTGTCTCAAGCTGGTGAATAGATATCTATTATTCCCAGCTTGCCAACTAACGACTCAAAGCTCAGTTTGATAATGTCTTCGTGAGAATGTCAACTTCCTGGTCTTTGTGGGAATATAGATGAGGTTGATGAAGTTTTTGTCTATTCGAACATGTTTCATCCAATCATGTTCGATGGGGTTGTGCACAATACTGATTGCAGACTTACTAACACTGTAGAGTTTCTTAAGACTAGTATAGGACATCTTTAGATTCTTCGTGAGTCTTTTGATCCAAATGAGCTCACAAGTCCATTGTGCAATTGCTTGGTACTATGCTTCTGCACTGCTCCTATCAACCACAGATTGGTTCTTGCTCCTCCATGTGACAATATTCCCCCTTAGCTTCACACAGTACTCAGTTGTAGATTTTCTTTCCTCCATTGAGCTAGCCCAATATACATCTACAAATCTATCTAGTTCTCGTGAATAACCCTTTCTGACTGATTTGTTTTCTTAACTCTCACGAAGCTTCGACTGGACTTCAAAACACTATGATGTATTTTCCAAATCCAAATATATCTCCTAAACTATTGTCTATATATCTTTAGCAGTTTTGTAAAAGTGATAAGTCCTTCCAATTTGTGGCTCTATTGAATTTATCAACCAAGCCATTACAATGAAATTTTCTACATCTCAAGTGTGATAGACAAACTCGGTGGTTACTGGAAAAGAGATTGCGTCTATGACATGGACCTTACCATTCTGGTTGTAGAAAATTTTCTGATGCGCTAACAGAGCATTTTCATCCTTCTTGCACAAAACTTTTATTTCAAAATAGAGCATCACACAGAAACCCATACTTATAGCTTGCATTTTCCTACTCCATGTCATTCAAAGTCAAGAACAAAGTTCATCCAGAGCAGCCACAACAATCTACAGACTTTCAAAATATTATGGAGAATCCATACTTATCATCATGCCCATATTACTCATTAAAAATAGGCAAAAAAAGAAAAGAAAACAATTCCATACTTATAATTGCCAATCTTAGTAGCCAAAATAATTTGCAGTCTTCGAAAACAATATGAAGAATCTGAGCAGCTAAAGCAATCTACAGCAATTTCAAAACACCAAGAAGAATCCATACTTATCATGCTCAGATTGCTTAGAAAGAGACAAAAGGAGAAGAAAAGAAACTCACACCATCTTATCATTTGAAATCTCCAGCTGATTCCCCATCATTCAAAATCAAGAACAGAGATCATGTCCCATTGCCCAAATGTAATCAGTGTGAACTTTTAGGAACTATCCCAATTGAGAAGAAAGAAGAGAGAGAGAAATCAGAGAATTTGCAAGGACAAGAAAGAATCACACCTATTACTCCAGCGATCCAGACCAATTTCTTGAGTACACATTAAAGTGGATTGAACAGGAGACCGAAAACTGGTAATTTAATAGCTCCAAATTCCTTCAATTGCTCCAATCTTAGTAGAAAAACTACACAAGAACAATGATCACACACAGTTAGGCTCTATGGCAATGGACCTACAAAACAAGCAATATCTTGAAAAAATAGAATTCGCAAAAAAGTGAAAGAAACCCATGCCTAATACCTGGTGATCCAAAGCAATTTCCTATTGGAGGATATCAGACAAGAGGCCCAAAAAATGGGCACTTTCAGAGCTCCAAATTCCTTCAGTTTCTGCAACCTTGGAAGAAAACTTACAAAAGAACAAAATTCACTCACGGTTAGAAGACAATGTCATGCTCTATGGCAATGGACGTAGAAAACAAGTAAAGCAATATCTTAAGAAAAACCAAAACAATAACAATCCCTTACAAACCTTCCAATCAATCCCAGACAAAAGACAATTCGAATCACAAAAATCAAACTTAAACCCACAAAAATGGTTTACCATTAGAGCTCCAAATTCTTTCGATCGCTCTAATCCCTATTCAAAAAAAAGACTACCAACCAAACACTATAACGCAAATCAATTCAAAATCTAAACTCACCTCTTTCAGATTAAAATTGGAACAGAAATCCAAGCTCATTAGCTCAAGAAGCAAATATGAAACCAATTTTGAGAAGACAAAATCCAAGGATCCAAATCTCTCAAATGCCGCTCTATAACCAAATCAACTCACTGTTCTGGTATGGAAGAATCACAATGAATGAAAGCAATATCTTAACCTAAATAATGTGGTCAGAGAAAGAAAAGTATAGAGACTAAAGTAGAACCCTACATAAACTCCAATCAGTCCATAACAAGACAATTTGCAATAGAAAAAGCTGATTTCAGCAAAGCCACAAAAAGGTCAAACTATTTACTGTAAGGGCTCCAACTTCATCCAATGGCTCCGAACCCTAGCAGCAACACCATAGAAAGAACACCAATCATAACTTCTAAGAAGACAAAATCAAAAGAAATCTAAAATCAAGAAGAACTCAAGGAAAAAAATAATCAGAGATCGAGAAAGAACCCTTACCTTCGTCCACACGTATGTTATGCTACAATGGACCTCCAAAGAAACAAACCAATGCCATGAGCTTCGGAGGAGAGAAATGAAAATGTATATAATCATTTTGACAATTAAAGTAGTAGGGCAGTGAAATTGATAGAGTTTCTTTTTTTAATTTGTAAAAATAAGAATTATACAAGCAAATGTCACCGTGCAATTGCATCCAATGTTTTTCGGCTCACTAAGAATAGTTAGAGCTCTCACTCTTCTTGTGAAGAACATCATGTGTAAGTAAGTCTAGAATTTATTTTCTGAAAAAAGCTCCAAATTGTCTTAGGAGCAAAATACTGAAGTTTAATTCTTGCAACACATGAACTAAATTCTTAGTATAACAAAACTCACTGAATACTGATCACCCAACTAGTTCATCGCTGACTTGAAAATACAAATAACTCTTGAAGAAATTTGTTGGCATCTTTACATAGATAAAAAATGAAAAATACTTCACATGGACAGTGAATACTGATTCTACAACATTATTTTGATATATGTTAAAGCCCTAACAGCATCCAAGCATGGACATAATGAAACTTCACAATTTTTAGAAACATGACTTGCAAGAACCACAGATTGAGGTTCTATAAGAGGCAAGATTCTATTCCTAATTACTTGAGAATCCACAATGGACTTGAAAAATGCAAAAGAAACATAATGCGAATATACATGACATGTTTGAAATTAGGGGGCAATCGCTAAGTGAAACAGTTGTACAAAAGTAAGGGAAAGAGTTGTATAATAGAAGACCTAGATGCTAGACTCACCCAAACTTCTTGTTTGAAATCCCTACCTAAACTCTCAGGATTTAACCTGCGCATATATTAGCAATTGATACATAAAACCTAGACAAGTATTGAAATAGTCATCCCTGTAGGTGCCAAAGTGCTTTTCAGTAATTGGAAAGGCCAGTGTTTCAAAATTAAGTGCCTTATGGTCAAAAAATATATTGACTATAAACATGAGAAACATCAACCTCTTATATCCATCGTGTAGTACTAGGTTGGTCAAACACCAACTCACTAAGGTTGTATATTACTAGTTGCGAGCATGTTTCAGTGGATATATATATATATATTTGATCTAATTCTTATGCAAAACTCCAACTTTTGGCCTGTAATAAAATTCGTGTTAATTTGTTCCACATGGCATATGCTATTGAGTTGGATAGTTACTAACTGAAATACTTATTGCAGTTAAGTTAATAGAAATATATCTTCTCTAAGCTGAAGCTCGACTTTAGGACAATAAGTTTCTCTTATCAATATTTTCATACCATCTTTAATTTGTGCTAGGCTGCAGTGCTTCGTAAACATCTACATGCTGCAAGGAATGATAAATGCCTCTCACTCCTTGACTTATGTGTTTTAAGCGAAGATAGTGAATGAAATACATGGATAGTAGTAATTAGATATCGTTCAAATGCATAACAAAAAAAACCAAGCAAGCAGGGACAACATTAAATCCGTTAGCAAATCCTTCCATTTGGCCTGCTCAAATCCAATAGCTGTTGAAGAATATAGGCTCGAATCAGGGACCATTAGGCTTAGAATATAGTTGCAGCAAATACCCTCCTATACTAGCAATCACATTTTACTATCATCACAATCCAGTAAAACATATCTAAAAAAAGAGCATCGAATCAGGTCATGAGTTAAGCCCACTAGGAGTCTAATTAGGGTTTCAAGGCTGCTGAAGTAGCATATCAAATAGAGAGCTATTCTAGGATTTGTAGGAAACTGAATTACTTCGTATAAAAATAGAGAAGTAAGCTCTTTCACCATTCAAGTGAAACTCTAGCCGTAAAATAAGATTTATGAAAAGCAACAACAGTTTAATGCCATAATTGACACACTCCCTAGCTAGAACTCTTGCCCTCTGCATCTTAATTTTTAAACCTAATTTTTGATTCAATCTTGAGCTTTAAGAGTTCATAAATTTAAGTATTAACTACAAAAAGTTTAAAAATCTGATTAAGTATTGGAAGATGTAAAATGCTAGGTGTCATGTGAATTGTTAAAGAAGAAAAGTTTGGCGTAAAGTTTTAAGCATTCGAAATAGTTTAGAGTTATTATCTTAAGTGTTAAATCTTTAGAAAATTTTTAAAACAGAAAAACTAAGAGAACAAGAAGTGAGAAAATACAAAACAATACGTAAATATAATAAAAATAGAAAAATCTAAAACAACAATTAGATGCAAAGAAGAATGAAACAGAAAATTATGAGAAGATGAAATATAAAACATAAAACTCGATACAAAACAAAATCAAGAAGTAAAACATATAAAAGATAGAAAAACATAAAATTAAGATAATTAAAATAGAAAGAGATGAAATTAAAGAAGGATATAAAATAGGAACTACAGAAGGAAAAGAAAATATAGAACATAAAATTAAATAAAAAAATAGAGAGAAAAATTAGGTTATTAAACCAAAAATAAATAAAACTGAAAATCAGTGAAAATAAATAATTAAATATAATTAAAAAAATAGAGAAGAAGAAAATAAAGATGTAAATAAAAAATAAAATAAATAAAATAAAATAGAGACATACGTAGTGGTAGGAGAAGAAGATATATACAACAACAAGAAAAAAGATGGAGAGAAGAAGAAAATAAAACAAAAAATTAATCAAAAAAATGAAATCATAAAACAAAATATAGAGTAGAAGAATAGAAAATTAATAAAAAATGATATTATAAAACAAAATATAGAGTAGAAGAATAGAAAATTAAGAAGAAAATACAAAACATAAAATTAGAAAAGCTTAAGATAAAGGAGGAGGATAATAAGAGAAACAGTGCAAGTTAGTATAAAACTGAATATGTAAAATAAAAATGGATGAAAAATATAAGAATAAAGAGATGAAGTTGCAAAATAGAAGACAAGGAACATATAAAATAGATATTAGGAGAACAAAGGGAGTGTACAATAAAAAAATATAAAATAAAAAGCTAAGAAAAGAAATATATATATATATATATATATATATATAATAACATTAAATATAAACTAGAAGACCAAAACTTAGAAAATTTAAAACAAGAATAAGAAGAAAAGAGGAAAGGATAGTAAAAACAAAAGAATAAAATAAAAGACAATGAAATATAAAATAAAAAATTTTAAAAGAGAGAATAAAATAGAAGATATAAACAAAAATATAAAATAAAAATTACTAGAAAAAGAAGAGAAAAATATAAAATTAAATATAGAACAAAAAATTCAGACGTTAAATATATAAAATAAATAATTTACAATAAATCATAAACTTGAGAAGAGAATAAAAAAATATAAAACATAAAAAATACAGAATAAAATGAAGAAGAACAAGAAGAACAATAAGAAGAATAAAAATAGACAAATAAAAAATTAGGAGAAATTATGAAACAAAAAGTTAATCATAAAACAAAATTAAGAAAAGAAGATGCCACAAAATAAAAGAGAAAGAACATATAAGATGAATGGATATAAAATCCTGTCGATAAGATTTTAACCTCAATCCTATTAGGTTTTAAACTATTGGATTTATCTAGAAATTAGTATAATTGATAATTAAAAAATTGGTCTATAATAGTATCATAAAATTTACTAACAGTCTGGTTCAGTTTAGTTTAGGGTTTAGGATTTAGGGCTTATGGTTTAGAGTTTAGGATTTAGAGTTTAGGGTTTAGGATTTATGTTTTAGGGTTTAGGGTTTAGGGTCTGTGTTTTTGAATTGGGCCAAATTGAATTGCTAGTAAATTTTGTTACACCATTACATACCATTTTTACTAATCCCTAAATAAAGATAACAATTTAAAACCTGATAGCATTAAGATTAAAATCCTATCGATAGGATTTTATATCCACTCAATATAAAATAGATTTTAAGGGAACAAAACAAATATACAACAAAAAGCATACAATAGAAAACTAAGAAAAAAAGCATATAAAAAATAAAACTAAATATAAACTAGAAGACAACAAATTAGAAAATTTTGGACAAAAATGAGAAGAGAAAATAAAAGATAAAATAAAAAATTAATAAGATAAAGAAAATAATTTTAAAATAGAACACAAAAAGAAAAATATAAAAGAAAAATTAATAGGAAAAAAGAGTGAAATATAAAATAGAAAATTGAGACAAAAAATATATAAAATGTGGAATTAACTACAAACCAGAAATCGAGAAAAAATAAGAAAGATATAAAAATAAAAAAAATATAGAAAAAAGAAGAATATAAAATAAACAAATAGAAAATTAAGAGAAGGGACGAAACAATAAGTTAATCATAAAATAGAAATAAGGAAAAAGAAACCAAAAAATTATATATTTGAGAGAAAATAAAAAATAATTTAAAGATATAAAATAGAAAAATCAAAAAATTAAGAGAGGAGGAACAAGATGTAAAATAGAAAAGTAAATAAAAAATATATATATAATTAATCATAAAATACAAAACTAAAAATTATGTACAAAACGTAAACTTAAGAAGTAGAGGAAGAGAAAAATTAAGAATGAGAATTTGAACATATAAAATAAAAAACTAAAATTTAAGAGAAGAAGAACAAGATGTAGAGTAGAAAAATAAATAAAAAATATAAAACAAAAAATATGGTACAAAATAAACATTAATATAAAAGAGTAGAAGAATATAAATAAAAATAAGATATTAGACAGAAAAATAAAAATAATCAAAAAATAGAAAAGATGAAAACTAAAAAGTAATATAAAAATGAAACTGAAACATAAAATCGTTTATCAAAAAGAAAATTAAGGAGAATTTAAATATATAAAGCAACAAAAAGAAAAATTAGAGGAACAAGATGTAAGATAGAAAAGTAAATATGAGTTATTGTGACTTAAGATAATTTTGGATGATCTAAGAATTAAAAGAGGAGCTGTGAGGTTGCATTGTGACAACAAGTCAATTGTAAGGATTGCTCAAAATCCAATTCAACATGACAGGACATAGCATACTGTGGTGGATCGACATTTCGTTAAAGAGAAGTTAGATAATGGCCTTATCACTATTACATATATGCCTTCCAAGAATCGGCAAGCTGATATATTAAGCTCCTCCAAGCATCACACAAAATAGAATGAGTTTACCAATAGTATGTAGTGATAAAACTAAATGTCTAGGGTTTTAGGATTCAATAGAGACTAAAAGATAATAGATTTAAACTTGCAAAATGATCAGAACAACTTACCTTGAACTTTTAGATTCCTCTGCTTCTTCTAAAGAAATAGGACAAAGCTTGGTGTACATTAAGTCCTTCCACTTCAGGTGAGTGATCAACATCTTCATGATCTCCTTGTCATCCATTTTTGCAAACCAAAGCCTCACTAAGAAGAATCTCACACAATCTATTACTGTTAGTGTCATGTAATTAAAAGTTCATGTGATCAGGAAAGAGAGACTTTCAGATATAGTGATGTCCCTATTAAGATCCTCATATGCAATGATAGATCACAACAACAAAGAAGATGAATACAAATGCCTGTAAGCAACAAAAATGTTATCCAAAAATCACCCGAGGCCTCTTGGACCCCAATTAGCTTTAGTAAACAGATGAGATAGCCCGAAAAGTCTATTTAACAGAAAACCCTGATTGATACCTACTAATAACTAAATCAAGACAACATCCTTTAACAATAATCTTATGATAATAACCTCTAGACTCAAAAAAGACTACAAAATAGAAAATCCTAACCTTTATTTATTGAAAACTAAAGCAAGAATGCAACCTTTGCCAATAATCTCCTGACATCACATAGTATTTACACAATAAAAAACAGAAATCAAAAGCACAAAAATGTAGAATGATCACAGAATCAAAATAATTATTAAAAGAACAAAAAAAAGATGATAGCTCAATGATTTTAGATATCATATTACACCATAATCAGTAAATACATGATGTATACCTAGAGGGTGTGGAACCGCTAGTTTTTTCAACTACTTTTACTTTTGGTATTTCCTTTCTATGTCTACTTGGAGCAAACTTTTTCCAAGCATTTCCTTTCTTTAATGTAGCTTGCAATGCAGCGTTTGCCTAAAAATATGCTATGTGCTCTTGACAATGTGTATATCCTCCATGTTCTCAATTTCAAATAGAAACTTGAGCTCAAAAACTCCAAAAACAAATAAAAAACAAAAGATGCTAAGAAATAATCAATTCAAACTCCCATAAAGTTTAGAAATGTGTACCTTAGAATGCCTCCAATCACTATGAGAACTCCAATAGCATGCAATGACAAGGCAATAACAACCATCTAAAACCCTATGATTTCGTATTTGAAACCCTAACACATCATATCTAAGAAAATAATCAATTTAAATCCACATAAAGATAAGAACAAGGTACCTCAATCCTTAGAGCTCTAAATTCCTCCAATCACATGAAGCCACAAAACAAACCCAAAAAGGAATACCCATCGCATACAACGAGAATACAAGAATACAAAATTCAATTTGAAAAACATATAATCAACTGTTGTGGTCTCAAATTCAAACAGAAACCTGAACTCAAAAACTCCAAAAAAGAAACAATCAAAAGTTGTTAAGAAACAATCAGTTCAGACTCCCAAAATATTAGAATGTGTACCTCAGTGCCACCTCCATTGCTCCATGAACTCCAATTGCATGTAGTAAAAAGACAAAACCAATCATCTAAAACCTAAAATGACTATCTATGGCTTCAGTTTTGAAACCCTAACTCAACAGCCTAAGAAAAATCAATTTAATCCAAGATAAAGAAAATGGCAGCATACCATAATCCTTGGAGCTCCAAAATCCTCCAATCACTTGAAGCCACAAAACAAGTCCAAAAAATAAATACACAATGCATATAACGATAGCACAACAATGCATAAATCAATCTAAAACCCATAATCAGCTGATATCTTCTTAGATTCAAACAGAAACCCCAAACTCATAAATGCCAAGAAAGCAATCAAAAGACGTTAAGAAACAATCAGTTAAGACCCCCAAAAAGATCAGAATAATGTACCTCAGAATGCCTCCTCCATCGCTCCATGAACTCCAATCACATCCAATGAGAAGACAAAACCAATGATCTAAAATCTAAAATGGTCATTTATGATTTCAATTTTTTGTTGAATTGCACAAAACTTGCAATTTCAGTATTTGTAAAAAAAAACTGATACTTTGGTTTATTTGCAAAATAGTGGTTTCCAATATATGGAAAACAACTAGAAGCCTAGAATCCTTTCTGCTCCACATATATTTGATTTAATACCTCTAAGAACTATGAACAAAAATTGAATATTCTATCACAGTATCAAAAGATTTTAGGCAACAAGGCAACCATACCTCTTTCCAATTTTGATATAAATGCTGCAAACTTCAAATCCTAGAGTGTAATTTCCAAAATAAAAATCAAAGCGTAGAAACCTTGAGTTGATAAAGAAAAACAAAAAATCAGCAAAAAGAAAGAAAAGTAGTTTATAACTCAAGATACTAGCTAATAATACATAATAAGTTGTGAAATAGGTTTGCTGAAGGAGTTAGATACATTCTAATAGAAAAAAAAACATAAATTATTCACAGTGATGAAGCCAAATAATTATAGACACTAACACAACATAGAAGTCTTACCCGTCAGATAGAAATTCATGTCAAGAAAAAATTATGTAGGAAAGTGAAAGCTCTTCTCATCCAAGAAAAATTTTCATTATAGTTCCAATGAAATTGGTCAAGGTTTTTGACCATTCAAGAGTCACCAAAATAACTAGTTCTAAACCCTCACATTACTGTCACCTATTCATCAATGAAATTCAAATTTTGGAGTACCTAAAACCAACCCAAAAAAATTAAATCATAAAGGCTTAGTAAAGTTCTAACCAAAACAATGCACCCACACACTATGGCTAGCAAAAAAATGCTACCCAGTAGCCTATGTGAATTATCAATAGTATAAAAAATCTCCAAAGTGACCCTAATCCAGAAAATGTGAAGGCAAGTCCGACAACTTTTTGCCAACCTTTATAACCCTTATAAGCATTCTTTATTTGATTTTCAGCCGTATATCATACCACAACCATAGTCAAAGTTCCAACCAAAATAATGCACCCACACGGTATGGCTAGCAAAAACAAAACTACCCAGTATCCAAGTGCGAATTATCATTAGTATAAAAATCTCCAAAGTGACCCTACTCTAGCATATGTGAAGGCAGGTCCCACAACTTTTTTGCCGCCCCTTATAAGCATTCTTTATTTGATTTTCAGCCGCATACGATACCACAATAGGCATCAAACACATAAGGGCAGATCCAAGACATAATCAACACAATCAATAAATCTATGTGCTAAAAAATGTTAATGACCAAAACATCTGTTTTTAGTCCAATGCAGCGTACATTTTGGATTTGAACCTTAACAGAACCTAAATAAATCTAAGAGCGATGTACAACTTCACCATAGAAAAAAAAAATCAATCAAACTCAACTAGATCAAATCCTGATGGAATCAAACTCAACAGATAAGAATGGAAGAGCAGAGGACACACAAATAAAGTTCAGAATAGTGTACCTGAGAGTTCTTCCAATGACTTGAAGCCCCAACACGAAACCCAAAGGACAACAAGTGCATGCATAGACAAGACAAGGTTTAGAATAGAGCATCTCAGAACCTGTCCAGTGACTCCAAGCTCTAGCACAACCAAACAAAATACCAAGTGCATACATTTGGCTAAAGAGCACAATGTCCGAAAGCTGGCTAGCATAACCTCAAAATAACATGGTAATAACATGATAATGTCCCACCCTTTTTGGGATGAGGGCTTGAACACATTCTAAAGTAATTGATGCCTTGATTTTATGCGGAAGGCAACACCAAACTAAAACAGGGATGCCAATAGCATGCCATGACAACACAAAACCAATCATCTAAAACCTAAATTGCTGTCTAGGGCTTCAGATTTGAAATCCTAATCCATCTTGCTCAAAGAAAACAAGAAGTCAGATTTAAATCCATAAAGATCATAACAGCATACCTTGATATCTGATTTCTTCAATCACTCCAAGCTGTCGCACATGCCCAAACAAGAACAACAATCACATGTTGTTTAGCAAGAAAAAATCGATCTGAAAACCTGAAATTTGTCATCAGGCAATGGAATGAACGAACAACCAGACTAAGACCATGAGAATCAAATAGGATTGTAAAGATACCTTTATCTGAATTTGGCATAGCTTGGCAATGGACCCATAACAACCAAATTGAACAAAGATCAGCACAGCATACCTAATAGCTCCAAATTCTTACGATCACTCCAACCCAAAGATGAATCCTATATAGATGCCCAATCATAAGCAGTGGAATGAAGAAATTGGCCCAAAACCTAAATTTCGCTATTTGGGGTTTTTGATCAAATTAAAAGCCCAAGATAGGCTCCAAAAAAATAAAAATTATAAGAAACTATAACAAAGATAGGATCATCGCACCTTATTCCTTGAAGCTCCAATTTCCTCCAATTGCAAAGCCGAAACAGAAACCAAAAAGGTGATTACTAGTGGCATACAAAGTACAACAGTTCTGAATTTAATGTAAAAACCTATAATTTGCTGCTACTGTCTTAAATTCAAACATAAACCCAAACTCATAAACTCCAAGAAAACAATTAAAAGATGTCGCGAACCAGTCAAGTCATACCACAAAAAGATCAGAATAATGTGCCTCATAATGACTCCTCCAATTGCTCCAGGAACTCTAATAGCATGTAATGCCAAGACAAAACCAACAATCTAAAGCCTAAAATGGTAGTCTATGGCTTCAGATGCAAAACCCTAATTAATCATCTCTAAGAAACCAACCAAAAGTCAGATTTAAACCCATAAAGATCATAACAGCATACCTTGACCTCCAAGTTTCTTCAATCACACCTGCCCAAACAAGAACAATGATAGCATGCAGTATAGTAAGAAAAAATCGATCTGGAAACCTAAAATCTCTCATTAGGCAATGGAATAACTGAACAACCAGATAAGGACCATAAGAATCAAACAGGATAGAAAAGATACCTTTTTCTAAATTTGGCATATCTTAGCAATGGATCCGTAACAACCGAATTGAACAAAAAATTAGCACAGTGTACCTGATAGCTCCAAAATCTTACGATCACTCCAATCTAGAGATGAAACCCATTCTAGAAGCCCAATCACAAGCAGGGAATGAAGAAGTTGATCCAAAACCTAAATTTTATCTAAGATGAGTACAAGTTCAGCGCCATTAATCCGAACCTGGATTGTTCAAAGCTCTTTTTTGGACAGTGGGTCTGTGTTGCCGGAAGAGCTTGAACAGAAGCTGCACACTCTTTGCTATAAAACAATGAAGCCAAGAGAAGAACGATTTGTACTACTGTTTATGCTTTTAATTGGAAAATACAACTTTCATAAATGGTAAATTAAGCCATGGTAATGGGAACAAAGCCTGGTCTAATTCAGGAAAAAAGAAAAAAATATCAGTTAATGAAGGAAAACAATCAGGTCAATTCAAAAAACAAAGCGAACCACAACAATTATAAGGTACAGCTCATAACTTCTAGATCTCTGGGTATTCGGTTTGGCACCAGCTTAGATGGAATTATGCTACGCATTAGATAATATAAAGGTGAATTACCAATAATCTCAACAAAAGATAAACATTTCAATAGAGACCCATTAATCCGCGGCACATAGAAGGATTTTCAGCCTCAAATGATGCCAAGATCCACAGGCCGAATTTGTTCAGAGGTCAAAATCTATCCAAAACTGCAATATCAAATTACTAGGCAGATTATATTTAGGTTTTGAACCTCAATAGAATCTAATGTAAAAAACATATAAGACTTCACCAGTGAATAGGAATATTCCATCAATCACAAATTCCCGAAGTAGATCAAATCGTGACAGAGCAAAACAAGAACAGATAAGAATGCACGAGTAGAGGATCGAGCATACATTTAATCAATCATGTATAGTTTTTTCCATGAGTCTCAATGGATTAGAGACCCTCTCCCAAGAGATGAATATCCAGCTCTTAATTTGCAGATGAACTGAATAGAAATCAACCAAACCATGAAAATTATCACAAAAACCAAACAATAAAAACCATTTGCAAAGATTGCCCCATCCGCAGTCCATTTTGACTATTGCCATTGACAACACAATGCAGAATCCAAGTGAACCTAGTGACACAGAATGAAAAAAACAAGAGATTGAAAAGGCATAGATTGAAACTAGAAACAATCAAAACATTCTGACATAGTTTTAAAAGATTATGGACAATAAAGCAACCAATAATCACAAGTGAATCTATTGAGACAAAATAAAAGAAAAAGAATTGATAGAAGTTAAAAACCAGCAATCACATCTCCATTTGCAAACATTGTCCCATCCACACTATATCCAGGCTATTGCCACTGACCACAAAATGTAGAATCCAAGAAGTGAACATAGTAAGGCACAATAAAAAGAACACCAGGCGAAAAGGCACACGTAGAAATTGAAAACTAGTGATCACAACTCCATTTGATAGCAAAATGGCAGCAATCAACATATATCACATCAATACCCCTTCCAAGGAATAGATGAAGTCTCTTGCCACAACACAATGCTACCCTTGTGAAGCATTACTTATTTGAATTTCAGCCGCATGTGATGCCAAGATACAAACCTCAACGCATAAGGGTAGATTCAAGACATGATCAATGCAATCAAGAAAATCAATGTGTTCAAAGATGTTAATGAACATAAATTAGTTCAGAGTCCAAGACAGTGGACATTTAGGATTTGGACCATGACTAAATCTGAAGGAAGAAGAAAATGATGTACAATGTCACCATATAAGAGAACTAGATCAAATCCTGATAGAATGAAACTCAACAGATAAGAATGCAAGAGTTAGAGAACTTCATACCACTACTAATCTATCTTAGAGACCCGCTTTAAAGAGATGAATATCCAAGCATTCAATTTGCAGATGAAATGTATAAGCAATCAGCCAAATAATTAAATTCATCTCAGAACCAAGCAACAAAAAAAAACTCAATTTGCAAAGTTTGACACATCCAGCATTCAATTTACAGATGAAATGTATAAGCAATCTAGGCTATTGTCACTGACAACAAATTGCAGAATCCAAGCAAATCTATTGAGACAGAATAAAAGAAAAAGAATTGGTAGAAGTTAAAAACCAGCAATCACATCTCCATTTGCAAACATTGCCCCATCCACACTCCATCCAGGCTATTGCCACTGACCACAAATGTAGAATCCAAGAAGTGAACATAGTAAGGCACAATAAAAAAAACACCAGGCGAGAAAGGCACATTTAGAAATTAAAAATTAGCAATCAAAACTCCATTTGATAGCAAAATGGCAGCAATCAACATATATCACATCAATTCCCCTTCCAAGGAATAGACAAAGTCTCTTGCCACAACACAAAGCTACCCTTGTAAAGCATTACTTATTTGAATTTCATCTTACATGTGATGCCAAGATACAGACCTCAATGCATAAGGGCAGATTCAAGACATGATCAATGCAATAAAGAAAACCAATGTGTTCAAAGATGTTAATGAACATAAATCTGTTTAGAATCCAAGGCAGTGGACATTTAGGATTTGGACCCTGACTAAATCTTCTGGGATCCCAAAAAAGACGAATTGTAACAGAAACATGAAAATTTCAAACAAAGCCTAGATCTACAAGCCCAAAATTCAAAGAGGAAAAGAGTATTACCACCATACACTTGCTTTCGTGCATAATACATTTTGAATCCAATACTCAGGTAGCTGGCACACACAATTAGGCATCTCTCATAAAACTTGACAACCTGAAACAAAAGAGATACTATTGAAAGCAAAATAGGGGAAAAATCACATTAACTTTGGATGTTAGAGAAACGAAAGTGCATTTGAGCATTATGGCAATTCAGGTTGCAAATCGAAGCAATATGAGTTACTTTCATTTTTTGGTTTGTATAAACAAGAAACACACAAACAAAATACACCAAACTACATGAAAATCCCATTCACAAAATACACCAATGCATGTGTCCCTCTAGTCAAACACCACTAGCTTTATATCTAGAAGCCAAGGGTGCATTATGATTGGACCAAATTTAAGCAAAAAATTACAACATGACAAGTAAAAAAAGAGGCCAAAAATGGAAATTGGATCTCATCTACCCAACATTAGCAACAAAATTACTAAATTGTCCCAACAATAGTCATCCTAACCTTAAAGGATCAATAAAATTTTTAGAATGCAACATAATATTAAAACAAGATAATTCATGTCCAGCAGAATGCAATAACTCTCAAAAATATCCAAGCATTCAACAACTAACAGTTGAATTTCTAGAGAAATAAATAGGAAAAACATTAAACATGAAATCAGACCTCAACAAATTTTGCCGAAGTACCAACAAAACTATGTAGCCACTAATCAAGTTGTGAACTTCTATAGATATTTAGAGAAAGGAACAAAAAGTCAAATCAGAGATCATATCATATTGTTGTCGCCAATGGTGTTGCAATTTGCTTTCCTAGAAAATCATACACATGACAATGGAGAACAATTAGATATCAATCAAGCAAGAAAGCCCTACTTAGAGAACTCAAGGACTTCATATCTGACCCATCAAGAATGGAATAGCATATATCAAACTTAAATCCTAAATTTAAGATTTATCCAAACTTATGACATGTGCACAACTCATATTCTAGGGAAAATTTAGTGTATAATTACATTTAAGGTGTGTTTGTCTGAAATATCCATTTGAACAAGTATGTTTCTCACACACTATGTAAGATGTTATTGCTTCGACATCAACAAACTATAACCATCCTAAGCAATCATATTCAACTTTAAAAATCTCATCCATTTATGATGCATACCAAATGAATACCAACTTGGTCATAGTCCACTTGCAATATTTTGCTGAAACAATTAATCTTACTTCAAATTTATCAAGAATCATAACAAACAATAGCTAGAAAAGCACAACGGAGTGCATGGGAAGATATCAAGCAAATCAAAGAACAAGAAATAAGAACTATTTGACAGCAACAAGTCAATCAAAAATTAAAACTATCATTGGCTTATGATTTCTCCTACTCGTTCTAGCCTGCACAAATTATCACAAATAAGGAATTCTAGATAAATCTCACGAATAACTTCACTCAAAACATTCTATACAAAGCACCCAAAGAAAATTTTAAACATTACAAGCTTTATTGCAAAATGTTCAACACCAGGATGAAAATTATAATCAATTTTGCAATAGTAATAAGCAAGAAGGAAGGTAGAGATAAAATTTGTAAGTCATGAAATAACTATACATTTTGTTATCTACAATCAATTTGACAACATAATAAGAAAAATTGCAAACCAGCTTATAAAATCAAACATCATATCCACACAAACTTGACACCACAATATACATGAAACACAAAGTACAAAGCAATTATAAAACAAAGATCAAAAAGTAACAAAAATAATCTCAACTACCCGAGGATTCAATTATTCACAAATTGTCAATGCACAAGTCCCTTTAGGTAGCCACCACGCTAGTACCAAAAGAATTCGGATGTCATCTAAAATCACCTACAACAAAATTACTGCATTGTCCCATCAACAATCAACCTACCTAAAAAAGCTCATTAGTCAAAAAATTTTCCCAAACACAACAGAAAATTACAATAAAAGAGATTATATGCAGCTAGATCCAATAATTCTCTATCAAAAGGTCAACCATTTAGTGGCCAACGCTTCAATTTCTAGAGAAACAAATAAATTTAAAAAGGACAAAAAAAGAAGAAATCAGAAGACAAAAAATTTCACAAGTGCCAATCAAAATTTGTAGTCATTTATTGGTCTGTGCTACTGAACTTAAAATGCTCTATTCAACAACCAACATGACAGATATCACAATCAGATACAAACTGATAGAACTCATAGTCCCGAAGTAACAATAGATCCCATAATATTTATCAAACAACCAATAGATGTAGTTAAAGCAAGGAACAACAAGACAAATCAAATATCTTATTATATTGCAGCAACTAGTGGGTTTGTAATATTCTTTCCTAGAATATCATATAATAGTAAACTTGTCGGACAACTACTTACAGTTGATCTAAACAAAGATAATTATGCATAAAAGTCTCAAACAACCACATTTGACAGTTGGATTCACATCTAGCAAGAAAGCCTTCCTAGAGATCTTAACGACTCCAAATATGACCTGTTGAAAATGGAGTAGCATATCTAATAGGAAGATTACATCCTAAAGAAACCAATTCAAAAAAAATCTGAATGCAACTCCATTGACAATAGGCTACGAGCACTAGTAGTTGCCTCCTAAGTCCCAAATAACAAAATATTTCATGGTACAAATGGAGGAAGTTTTACAGTAAACCATGTTTCAAAAACCCTTCAAGGTTATATTAAAACCTCCATAATGCATTTGAAGTTCGTTGAACTACTAATAATCAAATATTTCATTTATTAAGGCCACATACAAATCAATAATCAAACCCAATAAACTAATGCTGCAACATAACATCATCACTCCAAGGTAGATACTCTTTCCTAAGAATAGAATTCAGACCTATAATTCCTTTAAATTCAACAAAGATCTCTAATTAGAAAGTAAAACATAACAATACATATTCAAACACAACAACAAATTGTTGTTCAAAAAATTGTATTGGTATAAAAGGATTTGAAAGAGAAAATTATACAATAAATGATATATTATCCTTAGAACACAATGTAGATACTGAATTTGTCTAAGGTAGTGATTTAAACTCCGTTTTTCACTCCAAATTTGCAAAAATATGCACAATAAAAGTTATTAAATTATTTTTACTAGAATAACCATTTCTTTATTTTAATTAATCCACTTTCACACCCTTAACAACAAAGAATGCTACACATCAAAGCCTAGATCAAAATGTACCAATACCTCAATACCAACCGGTGACAAATCATTTTCTTGTCTTTGAAAATTATGTAATATGCTGAAATGATCTACCCTTGTATGAAAGAACCATAAAGAATGACACTAATACTTATACCAAAGAAGGTCAAGAAAAATCAAGAGAACAATGTTACTGAAAGAGATATTTGCCTTGAATTGCCTTCATTCGAAATTATGCTATGTGGATTGATAAAACAAGTAAATTGAAACCATGTGCTCCGAGTTAGAAAACTTACCCTCATTCGAATTTATTTTGTGTGGCAACAGACTTGCAACCTCCCCAAAAAAAAGGACTCAAGCTTAAGATAGAGACATTTACTTTCATTTGGACTCATGCAATGTAGCAATGGACTTTCAAAAAACCAAAGGTATGGCAATGAACTTTAGAGATAAGAGTGCTGAACATTTTTCCAAACTTGTATTGCATGGATTGACCTAAAAAACTTCAGGCTCATATTGAGACTTTAGAGACCCACAAGTGTTGAGAAATACATAACACTAACCTAAATCCAACCTGAAGTTGGCTGGTTATCATCCTACAAAAAACCAAAATGAGACCTAGAGGGTGAGATAGGGCACTTACCCAAAATTGTGTTGTGTGGCCAATGACACGCAAAAAAGCAAAATAAAAGAAAAACTTGAGATAGAACACTTATTTTCAATTGTATTCACCCAAAATCTTTTTATGTAGCAATGGAGTTAAAAGAAAATCAGTAAACTAAAACCATAAAAATGTGATAGAAAACTTACTCTCATCTGAAGTAGTTTGAATTAGCAATGGACTTACAAAAATACTAAATTGAGAACATCAACTTGAGATAGTTCACTTACCTTCACTTTGACTCTTGTGGCATGCCAAATGGACCTACAAAAATCCAAAATTAAGGCAATGAGCTTGCAAGGGGGAATGTTTACCTTCATTCAAACTTGTTTTGCATGGCACCAGACCTGCAAAATGTCAAACATAAACTATGAGTTTTGAAATTGAGCACATAATTGCATCCATGTGTTGTGTAGCACTAGACCTAAGAAAACCCAAACTGAGACCATGAGCTTTGAAAAGAGCATTTAGCTTCACCCAAACTCATGCCATATAGCCATCGATTGAAAAAAAAACAAAATGAGATAGGCTGAGAAAGATCATTTACCTTTAGTTGCATCCAATCGAATTAGCTTTACTCAGTAACAAACTTACAAAAAAAAAATTGAAAAAATGAGCTTAAGATAGAGCCAATTACCATCACATGGACTCCTATGGCATGCTAACAAATGCATAAAAAACCAATATTGAGGCAATGTGCATGAGAGATTGATTGCTTATTGAGCATTTACCTTCATCCAAATTTATTTTACATGCCACTGAACCTACAAAAAAAAAGCCAAGACCCACAAGTGTTGAGATAGAACACTCAACTTTGTCCAAACTCTTGTTGCATGGCCATCATCCAACAAAAGAAAAAAAATTAAACCAAGGGGTTGGGATACAATATTTAACTTTAATTGTCTTCATCCAAAAATATGTTGCATTACCATAGACCTTCAAATAAGCAACCTGAAAAAAATGCTTGAGAGAAAACCTTCAATTATATTCATGCCAAATCATTTTGCATGACAGGTGAGCTAAAAAATAAGTAATCAAAACTAAAAGAATATGATAGAAACTTTATCTCCATCAAAAATAGTTTTATTTGACAATAGACCAATAAAAATATTAAATTAAGAAAATGAGCATGGCATACTAACCAACCAATAAAAATCCAAAAATCAAACAATGCGCGGGATAAGAGTGCTTACCTTCAGTTTGAAATTGAAATGAATGCCATTGGATCTACAGAAATCCAATAAGATAATTTCGTTCAAATAAAGTACCTATTTTCAATAAAGCACTTACCTTCAATTGCATTCATCCAAAATCTTATTGTGTGATAATGAAGCTAAAAGAATAAGTAAATCTAAATCATACAGATGTGATAGAAAATTTACCCTAATCCAAAGTAATTTTGATTTGTAAGGGAACTGAAAATATGCCAAAAAGAGAACAGGAGTCTGAGATAAAGCCACTTATCTTCATTTAGACTCTTAAGGAATGCCAACGGACCTAAACAAGCCAAAATTGTGGCAACACACCTGAGAGATAGGGTACTCACCTTCATCCGAACTCATGTCACTTGGCCATCATCCTACAAAAATCCAAAATGAGGCCAAACAAATTGAAACAAAAACCTTGAGATCAACACTAATCTTTATCTAAACTGATATCATTTGGTCATTGTCCTACAAAATACCAAATAATATAGGGCACTTACTTTCAGTTGCATTCATCCAAAATCTTATTATGTAGTAACCACAAGTATGAGATAGAAAATTTACCTTCATCCAAATTAGTTTTCCTTGACAATTCACTAGCAAAAGAAAAACAAATTGAGACCATAGAGCCACTTACCTTTGTCCAAACTCTCGTGTCATGTCAATTGACCTACAAAAACCCAAAATTGAAGCAATAAGCTTTAGAGATGGAGTACTTACCTTTATCTAAACTTGTGTTGTATCACAATGAACCTAATAAAATCCAAATTGAGATCATGAGTTTTTGAGACAGAACAATTATGTGAAAATAAATTCATATCGTCTAGCCATTGACTTATAAAAGAATAGGAGAACAAGACATTGAGGTAGAGCATTTGCCTCCAATTGCCTACTTCTAAATTAATGTTGTACAGTAATAGACATACAAAAAAAGTGAACTAAAACCTACTCAAGAATGAAAAGTTACTTTCATCCAAATTGATTTTACATGGCAATGCACCTGCAAAAAACCAAAGAGTGACTTACCTTTATCCAAACTCACATAATGTGGCAACAGACATACAAAAAACTAAAACTAGGACAACAAACATGAGAGAGAGAGAGTACTTACTTTCATTCAAACTCATATTGCCTATGCTTCTCCGACAAAAACATGCTCATTTTCAACTTTTAAGAGTTTTTCACCTCAGTTTTCATCTCTTTGATTGATAGTTGGTGCTTCACCAAAGAGAACTAAAAACTACAAACAACATAATAATTAGTTTAAGAAAAATAATTCAAATATGTAACTTAATGATGATTAACATATAAAAGAACTAATAAATTCAGATTATTTGTCTTTAATTAGTTAACTCTGGCAATGTATTAGCATCAATATGTATAAGCATTGATTTAATTTTAGGATAAAAGTCAAATTATTAGCAAAACAAATGTGATATAACAAATATTAACTCACAGTTTTGCTATGTTATGCAAAATGTCAGATTGGGATCATCACAAATAAGAAATCATTCGAAAGTCAAAAAAATCCCACCCAGTTAATGAGAATTATTTTTGATGTTTTTATTTATTTCCTTTAGAGTCAATAATTTTTTTTTCCATTTCCTTCCGATAGTTTAGGAGTCTATTTTTGGTTTTTTAGTTTTAGTTTCCAAAAATGAAGGATCTACTCATTCCTATAAATTGACGTAATCAGCCATTCATGAAAAACTAATAAAAAATTTTTTTTTGTTCACCTCTTTATTCATGGTATCAGAGCCCAGGTTAAATGGCCAAGATAAATTTTGCAACCAATTCTCAATTGTCCGGTCCTCTTGCAAATACATCGGCAATGATCATCAAAACTTCATCCTCTTCTCAACAATTTGAAAAGCATTCTCTTCATATTACTCAGCACAAACTCAATGGAAACAATCTTCGTGAGTAGTTTCAATTCATTTTTCTCATCCTTAAAGGCAAGGGCAAATCTAGCTATGCCACAGATGCAATCTCTTTCCCAGCAACCACCGAGTTTGTCTATGACACTTGGGATGTAGAAAATTTCATCATAATTGCTTGGTTAATATATTCAATAGAGCCACAAATTGGAAGGACTTATCTCTTTTACAAAACTACTAAAGATATATAGACAGTAGTTCAAGAGATATATTTGGATTTGGAAAATAAATCACAGTGTTTTGAAGTCTGGTCGAAGCTTCGTGAGAGTTAAGAACACAAATCAGTCACTGAGTACTTTAATTCTTTGATTGAATTGTTGTAGGAAATGGATTTATACTATAAGATACAGTGGAAAAATCTTGGAGATGGAATCAAATTTTCCTGAATGATTCAAAAAGAGCAAATCTTCGATGTTTTGTAAGAACTAAACAAGGAGTTGAATGAAGTAAGAGGTCGAGTGTTAAGAACAAAACTTTTACCCACTATTCGTGAAGCTTTTGCAAAGGTAAGGAGAGAAGAGAGCAAAAAAAGGTTTTGTTTCCCACTGTTGGAGAAACTGTTTCAATTAGTTTAGCCCTTATCACACACCAAGGCAAGTGAAATTAGAAAAATTAGCAATCCAGAAAAGAGAAACTATGGTGTGATCATTGTTACAAGACAAGTCATACATTGGAGACGTGTTTCAAGATTCATTGCTATGCAGTAGATTACAAGTGACAGAATAATTGAGAGCCAATAAAAATCCTTGTTGTTGAGACTTCTACCGAGAATGAGAAATCAGGTAATTTTAACCTTACTACCAAATAGATGAAGCTACTACAAACCATCTTTAATAATCACAATCCGATCAAAGAGACCAAAACTTTTTAAAGGGACCCATTGGCTCAATAGAACATAGAGGTAACAAAAGTATTGCTTTGTTTACACACTATTATGCAAATAAGAATTGGATTGTAGACAATAGTACTTCAGATCATATGTGTAGAAATAAGAATTTATTGTCGAATATAAATAAGTGCCAAGATGATACTAAAATTACCGTGACTAATGGAGCTATTTAGCAAACAATAGGTTGTGATTCAATGTCTCATCTGGCATGGATTTAAATTCAGTTTATTATGTTCCGAAGTTGAAGTATAATCTTCTCTCTATTAGCAAATTTACTAAAGATCAAAAATATGCAATAACATTTTTTCCTTCTCTTTGTATGTTTTGAGACCTATCTTCAGAAAAGATGATTAGCACTACCTGGGAGAAATATGGTCTCTACATTCTCAAGAGGTCCAGGGCTTCCAAAATGCTTCAACTCCGTGAATTTTTTTTTGTTTCTTCTAGTTCAAAAATAATGCTTTTGCATAAATAAATGCCTTGACCATCCTAGTTTTGTTTATCTTAAATTTTTGCATCCAACTTTATTTGTTGATAAAAATCCCTCTAATTTTCATTGCAAGTATTGTATTTGTGCAAAATAAACCAAAAAATATTACCCTTCTCATGCATATCAAAAGTAAAAAACATTTCATCTCATACATAGTGACATATGGGGTTCAGCTCGTCATACTACTCTCACGGGTTCTAGATTATTCATCACATTTATCAATGATCATACACAAGTGTGTTGGGTTTATCTCGTGAAAGAAAAGCTAGAAGCCAAATCCATTGTTAAATAGTTTGATAAACATGTGTCAAATATCTATCAAACCAATACCCAAAATTTGAGAACTAAAATGGGAGAGAGTGCTTCACAAATGAGCTAACCCAATACCTAAAAGACAATGGAGTGTTGCATCAAAGTTCATGTACATATACTCCCCAATAAAATTTAGTGGTAGGGAGAAAAATTGGCACTTTCTTGAGGTGGCCAGAGTCCCATCCAAAACCTTAAGTCTTCGTGCCCTAATAAATTATCTTCTTGATCCTTATCGCCATGTTCACCTCTTTAATTCTCTTTCTCCTAGAGCCTCTGGTTGTATTACATATGTTTATAATTATTCTCCACATAAGCGTAAACTTGGTTCTAAAGCAATCAAATGTGTTTTTGTTGGTTACTCATCCTCTCAAAAGGAATATAGATGCTTCTATCCTTCTTCCACGAAGATCTTTATTTCTTATGATATCACTTTGTTTGAGGATCAAACATTTTATCCCAACGTTCCTCTTCAGTGGGTGAAAATGAGTGAAAAAGACCATTGGGATCCATCTATTTTCTTCCCATGTAAATTTCAGCTGAATCACTCAAGTCACCCTACTTATCCAAGCCATCTCTCTCATCACTCAAACATAATACTCCTTATTCCTCCAACAAAATCACAGATTGAATAAAGGGGGAGAACTAGATATGCCTAAACTAATAATGGTTTATTCACGTAGACCAAAGGCTCCCCAAGCTGTGCAATTATTTGAACTGAAGGCGGATTTTGAGCCCATGAAAGAAGGTACTATATTATCTGACAATTTGGATTTAGATTTGGATGTTCCTATTGATCTAAGAAAAGGTGTTTGGACTTGTACTCAACATCCCATCGCATGAAAGTTATCTTACCCCAACTTGTCTCATCAGTACATAGCATTTATAGCCAGTCTTGACAGTGTAGAGATTCCAAAAAATGATCAGACAACCCTATAGAATCCGAGCTGAAAAATGGCAATAGAAGAAGAAATGAAAGCCCTCCGCAACAATGACACATGGAAAGTTGTTGATCTTCCTCAAGGGCAGAAAGTTGTGGGATGTAAATAGATCTTTACTGTAAAGTTCAAGACAGATGGAGAGATATAGAGCCATAAAGCTCAATTGATGACTCAAGGTTATACTCAGACCTATGGCATTAACTAAGAGGAGATCTTTGCTCCTGTTGCAAAAATGAACTCAATCAAAGTATTATTGTCTATTGCTATTAATCTTGATTGGGAACTTTATCAGATGTATGTGAAAAATATTTTTTTGAATTGTAATCTTGAAAAAGAAGTCTCTATAAAATTGTCATTTGATTTCAAGATAGAGGACAATAAAGTGTGCAGATTTAAGAAATTATTGTATGGATTGAAATAGTCTCTTAGAGCATGGTTTAGTAGATTCACAGCACGATTTTGAAAAGATTTGGATACATCCAAGGGCAGGCCAATCATACAATCTTTGTAAAAGAGTCTCCAGAGGGAAAAAAGTTCATTCTTATTGTCTATATAAATGATATTGTGGTTACAGGTAATGATCAAGCTGAAATTGCATAATTGAAGGCCAAACTAAAAAATGAATTCTAAGTCAAGGATCTTGGACTTCTGAAATACTTCCTTGGTATGGAAATTGCTAGGAGCAAACAAGGAATATTTGTCACTCAAAGAAAATATGTCTTTAATTTACTTAAGGAGATATAGGAAGCTGGGTTGTAAACTGGCTAGTACTCCAATGGAACAAAATTGGAAAGAAAAAAATTACAAAAGATGATCCTCCAAATAACTAAACAATATCAGTATTTAATAGGAAAATTGATCTACATCGCACTCACAAGGTCAGATATCGCCTTCAGTATGGCTTAATCAACCAATTTATACATTCTCCAACAACTCAATATTTGGAAGCAGCAAATCATGTACTCTGATATTTAAAGGGATCTCCAGGAAAAGGCCTTTTGTTCAGAAAGGGTAATTCATGAGAAGTAGATAGATTTGTAGATGCATATTGGGCTAGCTCAATGGAGGACACCAAATCTACAACCGAGTACTGTGTGAAGCTACGGGGGGAAATTGTCACATGAAGGAGCAAGAAACAATCTGTGGTTGATAGGGGCAGCACAGAAGCATAGTACCAAGCAATTGCACAACGGACTTGTGAGCTCATTTGGATCAAAAGACTCATGAAGAATCTAAAGATGTCCTATACTAGTCTTAAGAAACTCTATAGTGTTAGTAAGTCTACAATCAATATTGTGCATAACCCCATCCAACATGATTGGATGAAACATGTTCAAATAGATAGAAACTTCATCAACCTCATCTATATTCCCACAAAGACCAGGAAGTTGACATTCTCACAAAGACATCATCAAACCGAGCTTTGAGTTGTTAGTTGGCAAGCTAGGAATAATAGATATCTATTCACCAACTTGAGAGAGAGCGTTAAAAAGTCAAATAAAATCTCGGTTAATGGGAATTATTTTTAGCATTTTTATTTATTTTCTCTAAAGTCAATATTTTATTTTCTTTTTCTCCTTATAATTTAGAAGTCTTTTTTCGGTGTTTCTATTTTAGTTTTCGAGAATGAAAAATCTGCTCATTCCTATAAATTGATGTAATCCATGATTTAAAAAAAATAATTCACTCACCTCTTTGTTCAGAAATCCTAGATAAATTCCATGAATAACTTCATCCAATACATTCTGAACAGATTACCTAAGGAAAATTCTACACATCACAAGCTTTATTGCAAAAAGTTCAACACCAAGATAAAGCTATAATCAGTTCTTTAATAGTAACAAGCACGAAATGAAGGAAGAGCTAAAATTTGTAAGTCATAAAATAATATATATTTTGTTATCTATAGTGAGTTTGACTACATAATAAGAACTATTTCAAACTAGTTTATAGGATCAAATATTACATCTACACAAGCTTGATACCACATTATATAATGAAACACACAAGTAACAAGAAATTGTAAAACATTGATAAGAAAATAAAAAAAGTTTCACCTACATGAGAATCCAATTGACCTACAAAAATTTAAAATTGAAGCAACAAACTTTAGAGATAGAGAGTACTCTTGTGTTGCAACACAATGGACCTACCAAAACCCAAATTGAGGCCTTGAGTTTTGAGATAGAGCAATTACATGAAAATAAAATCATGTTGTGTGGTCATCAACCTACAAAAGATTATGAGACCAAGTAGTTGAGGTATAACACTTACTTTTACTTGTCTTCTTCTGAAATAATGTTATACAACAATGGACATACAAAATAAGTGAATTGAAACCTACACAAGATAGAAAAATTAGCTTCATCTAAATCCATTACACATGGCAATGCACCTATGAAGAACCAAATTGAGACCATGAGCCTATAATAGAACCACTTAATAAAGGGCATGAAAGTATAATATCCAAAAGTTGCAAGAATAAGAAACTAAGTTGTTCAAAAGTAACAACGGAGATTTTAGAGATCTTAAAAATTGAGGACTTCCAAAGCAACAACTATATGTAACAATGTATTATTTTCCATGAAAATATCTAAAAAGAATAAAGGATTTGTTAGAATAACTTTAATGTTTCTTCATACTTTCTTCTAAATCCTTCTAATCAATAAATGATCAACCTGCAAAATTTGAAAACCTCAAATGCTGCCTCTCATTATTTTCATAAAAATATCAAGAAAAAAGTAAAATATTTGTTAGAACAGTCTTTATATTCTTTCACTCTTTATTTATAACCCCACCTGAATATAAGAATCTTGAATACTAAGACATTAGCAATATCTAAAATTGCTCTTTTGCTCATATACAACACCTTATATGTCTGGATATTGCAATAAGACATCATATGAAATTTAGGTTGAAATGCGAAAGGTCAAAGTGATCCTTGGTAATTGGTATTTCATAGTGGCATGTTTCACTGTAGGCTCCAACTAAGATGGCGAAAATTCATACAGAAGCTAGTATACTACGCAAGCTCCCCAAAATATCTCTATTTATTTCTAATGAAAATAACAAAAAAGAATTGGAAATTGAAGATAATGTCATTCAAGATATTATGAACCCAAAATGTCCATCGATAAGTGAAGGTTTTGTAGTACTTAGCCCAAAAATGACAACCTTAGCCTAGGCATTATCCCCACTACAACATCTCATTTACATGTGGCTCAACAAATGCTTTAGCCATTAAAGTATTATAATCCCAAAATTTGACAAAAAAATTTAACCAATGAAATCAGGATACAAGTTGTTAGCAAAACTACACAGCCCAACAAAACTTGAAGGTTGTCTTTATTCCTTTATAGTTAGATTCTGAGGCATAAAACTTTAACTAACTTTGAGGATGGTGTAGGCATAATTTGTCGTTGCCATAAAAGCAAAGCAGCAAGTATGGAGAATATTGAGTTTTTATTGAATGTATTACATAAAGCTAATATATTCAAATCCAAAAGTATGATCCCCATCCTTGTCTAAAATGAAAATATTGCAAGGCTAGTTTTCCAAATAAAACTTGAGGAGATGAGAAATGAGTGAGTAGATGAGACAATTGTTGGTTCATCAACTATCATATAATTCCTACTCTAATCACATAAAATAGAATAAGGCCTTATTATTTTTTGAGAATAGAAGATGTAACTAAAATCCACAATGCATTCAGACCCGAAAGAAATTAGACATATAATATAAACAAGAGTAACTTATCTTGCACTGCAAAAAAGATTAAATGCTCTATTAACTAATTAACTTCGAAGTTTAGGTGCAAGCTACTCGGAAAAATTCTACAAACATGAACCAACCAACTTTGAAAGTTAAATACCAGTTAAACATGATATTTAGTCCTCTTAAACAAGTTATATACAGGCCCCAAAGCTGTTCATGGGTCTACCTTTACTTATCCTCCTGTACAACCAAAATCCCTTGCCAACTAATTAGCTTTCAAAGTTTTGGTGCAAGCTACTTAGAAAAATTCTACAAACTGTAACCTTACATGATATTTACTCCTTTTAAAAAAGTGAACTACTAGTCTCAAAAATTATCCATAGGTCTATTTAACTCCAATATTGGGCTTAGTTAACAATATTTTAACAAGAAATAAATATGATAATGATGCTAATGATCAACGAGGTTTCTCATTGTATATTCAATTTCATGTTAAAGAGGAGAAGAAAATAGAGGAGACTACCCAAAAACTTGACATCCCATATCTTGATGTATTGTATTAATAAACATCCATAGCTTTGCTTCACTCCCTCCAATGGGGATGATAAAGAAAGGCAAAAGCAAGGTTTCAAGTTTAGATTTGAAGTTTTGGTTTCAAAATCGAGTTCAACACCCATCAAAATTGATGCATTTCAGTTATTTCAATTGTTTCAACCATTTCGGCTATTTCGACCAATACTAATCTCATTTCGATTTTGGCCAATCATTTTTAATTTTTCTTTAACTATGGTTTGATTATGTTTTAATTATATTTTGACCAAAGTTTAAAATTTTCGATTTCAGGATACATTTCAATCATTTCACCCATAACAAATCCCATTTCGATTTCGGTCAAATTATTTTTAATTTTCTTTGACTCTAAGTTGACTTTAAGTTTATAAAAATGTGAAAAGCTTTATATACATTTTTTTAATTATTAAATATATACTTTTTTAGGTAAAAAATATTAGGATTTGAACCTAGCAAAAGACAGAAGAACCTTATCTATTTCATCTAAATCACACTTTCAAAATGAAACAATTTATAAATATAAATATCCTATTTATTAAGTTCACAATTAAATTTCAACCCGAATTATTGCGGGTTTGGGCAAATAAAATGTTTCGACCTTCGCCGAAACTTAAAACCTTAGTTTTAACTATACTCCGAGTTTAGGTTTAAGAGTAATATAAAATTTATAGAAAATAAAAAAATCACAAATTTTAAAAGGACCAATGATAATTTTTACCATAATATTAAATCATATTTTAATTAATTCAAATTAAGTTTTCTCCATATAATTACATAAAAAAAGGAAGTAACAAAATTTATTTGAAGAAGTTTAATAACTAATAAACATTTATAATTAACTTATGAAACTAATATAATATAATATAATAATAAATAAAATACACTTGCCTAAAATACTAAGCATATAAATTATAAGTTTTAGAATTTGAAACTAAAATACATGTCTAAAATACAAAGACTAAACTATAAAACCAAGGAATCGAACCTTAATTCTTTAAAAGAAGGTAGAACAACTTAACTATCTCTCCCAAAATCAACTTTTGAAATTAGAAATAATAAATAAGTAATAAAGAAATTACATAAGAAACCAAATTCCCAGGCCAATATGTAGGGACTTCGGCCAAAACCAAAATATTTCAGTTTCGGCCGAAACTGAAAGTCTTAAGCAAAAGTCTACCTCTTCCATTTCAAATTCTACTAAGTTAGTGAAATTTATTAGAACTAGAATAATCAGCATACCTTTTAACAGTTATTGTAGCATCAAAAAGACAGATAACACTTTTTGCAGTAAGAATTCAAATTAAAAATAGAAGGCTCTTTAACTACCAAATTTTTAATGAGCAAAACACCATTAGTAGTCATTTAAGCACAAGTTAGTAGACACAAATGGCTGCAAAAATTATTCAAAATAAGAAAAACAATCAGCATATGCAACTTGTGTCATGAAAACAACCATGGGGCAAAGTGATATGCAAGTAAGAAAGACATACAAGGTTATCCATCAACTTTGTGACATTCAAAAGAAAGTTATCACTATCAGGTCTTAGAAAGATGAAATTGGCTAATCACGAGTCAAATTTCAACAATCTTGAAAAAATCAATAAATAGAATAGAACCCTAATAATACTAAAAAATTGAAATCCCATATTATGATCAAAACAAGAGAAAGACTGAAAAGTAATGAAAAACTGCAAGAATTTATAAAGAAACATCCTATGAGGTATTAAGTCCACATCTTAGTAACTTTCCTCTAGTATTGAATTATCAAGCCAAAAAAGAGGTTATGAATCATGTGGAAGAAAAACAAACTAGTGAAGAATTTATTGAGGGCTCCAAAGATTTTTTTCTTTGATGAGTTAGAAGATCATACAAAAGTGGCTTTAGATGTTACAAAAAAATTTCAAGAGACTATCTATGAAAATTCATATGAATCAGTTGACAATCTTGAAGGTTGCAAGAAAGAGTTTTCTATTTGCGAAAATATTGATTGTGCTATTGTAGATTATTTTTTGAAGCCATCAAAAGCCAACTCTCTTGAACAACTAGAGAAAATTCCTATAGGAGTTATCACTGTGCAAGATTCAAAATTTGCAATGGCATATTTAGATTATTATCATAATTGTCAACAAACTTGTGAAGAATACTTTCATTGTATGACAACAAGTCATAAGTTGGTGTATACAAAAAATTTATTTCAAATAATATCAAAGGGAACCATGCAAAAGTTTAAGTGGTTGTGCTGAAGGAAAATAGGAGATTAAAGTACTAAAGACATTACTCAAAGAAATCTTATTGGTTTATATCATCAAGTTCTATGTTGGAAAGTGTTTGAGGAGAACATAACTGCAACAACAAAGAGTTCAAGTTTTGACTTGAGGACAAGTCTTTTTACAAGTGGAGGGGTCTGATGTAGGACAACTACATCCCTTCTACAGTAAAATTAGAGATCCAATCTAAGTTAAATTCTAACTCCAATTAGGATCCGTCAACATTCGTACAACTACAGTCTAAAGGCCATATATATATATTTAAATCTAGCAAATAACTATCTGCTGGAAAGTGGAGATCGATTCCTACAAGTTTCTTATTTACTATTTTGGATAATTCAGATTTTGTATTGTTCAAAATTAGGGTTTATTTATTAGTCGAGTCAATAATAGTCTTAGCCCAATAAGGAATAGGATTTAGATATTTTTATTTAAGATATGTTAAGGAGAACTCTTAGTGGAGTCTAAGTCTTATTTTTAGTCTACATCAAGTAGGACTCTAAGTTTATTAAAGGGCCATATATATAGCCCAAGATTGTAATAAAGAAGAAAGCTTTTCTATCAATAATATTCTCTTATTTTGGGTTTATTCCCTTTCCATCTTCCTTATGGATTTAAGGATCTATCACTGTGAGAAGATAGTGATCTTCTCCCTATCTCTCATGCCCTCCCTATCTCTCAGGTCCATGGGAAAATCGCCATTTGAAATTGTCAATGAAAAAACCCCAAAGCACCTGCTGAACCTGGTAGTGCTGCCCAAATTGCAAGGAACAAGCATAGCTACAGACAATATGGTGGAGAGAATTATTGAAGTGCATACTGAGGTAAAGAAAAATTAGAAGAATCCAATGCCAAATATAAAATTAAAGCAAACATTCACAAGAATCCAAAAGAGTTTCAAGAAGGAGATCTGGTGATGGTGCACTTAAGAAAAGAATGGTTTCCAGTTGAAACTTACAACAAACTAAAACAAAAGAAAATTGGGCCACTAAAGATACTAAGAAAGATAAATGACAATGCCTATGTCATCGACCTCCCGAAGGATTTGGGAATCTTAAACACTTTTAATATTTAATATTTGTTTAACTACCAAGCACCTGAGGACTGCAAGTTAGGACAAAATAACTTGAGGACGAGTTATTTACAAGAAGGGGACACCGATGTAGGATGCTCAAAGGAAGTTTAGAAACCTAGAGTCAAAAGAAGCTAATTCAAAAGTCAAGGGGCCATGGCAAATGATCTAGTTCATACTTTTATTTAACTTAGGATTTATCTTACTTAGTGCTTCCCTATATTGAAATTCTCTTCATTATAATGTCATGAATCTCTCCTAGTATGAGTCAATTAGGTCTTATTCGCGTATTCCACCAACCCAAGATCAACTTTGAGCTGAATACTATTTAGTTTAGGACTTGGGAAGGATGAATCATTATTTAGGATTTTATTTTCATAGGTTAACTTATTTAGGACTTCTATCAACCCAATTAATGGGTTCAAGCTAAGTTGTATTTAGTTTAGGACTTGGGGAGCCAGAAACCTATGGATCAAGGAACCACTTTTATTCTCAATAAAGTTCTACTTTAGTGAATTTTCTCTTTTCTCTATGGACTCAAGGACTTCTTAATAGAGACAATGATGTTTTTTTTGTCTACCACGCTTGTTGCAATGTCATATCTTAGCCAGCCTTTGAGATTGTACCTCAGTCAGTATTTGGGTTCGCACTAAGCTAACTTTTTAAGCTTGTAAACTAAGCTAACTCTCTGGTTCACGCATTTCAAATTGGGTTGTGGGTCAGTCTAAAATTATTATAAATTACCAAGGACCCTCAAATTAAATTAATTAATGAAAATAATATAATTAAAATAAATGGACAAAGGCTAAGCTAATTCAAATAGACTTAAACAAAAGGACTAAAATCCAAAATGAGTTAATATAAACTTAGACTCAACCCTAGTCATGGATTACCTTGAAATCAAGTAAAGTTCAAGTCAAATCCAATCATGATTGAACTAAGTACAAATTAAACCCTAATTGAGTTAAGTGGAGTCTAAAATAAAAGGTAAACTCAAAATCAAACCAGAACTAGGCTAGGCTAAGCCTAAACTAAAATCAAGTTGAACTAAATTGACTTAACTTGAATCAAAGTTTATTAAGATGCAGACCCAGACTCGATGAAGGTCCAACATAAGGTCAAACTTGACTCAAGCTAAATGACACAAACTTGGACCCAAACTAAATAGGATCAAACTGAGTCCCATTGGGTATGCTGAATCCTTGGTAATGCTCCAAGGCTACGAACAAGCAGGTGATGTTGCTATCTGATGCAGTGGGAGAAGGGGCATGAGAGATAGGGAGAAGATCACCATCTTCTCACCACGATAGATCCACTTGATGCAGCGGGAGAGGAGGCACGAGGGGTAGGAAGAAGATCACCATCTTCTTCTTGATGTAGTGAGGGAGGGCACAAGAGATAGGGAGAAGATCACCGTCTTCTCACAATGATAGATCCTTGAATCCACAAGGAAGATGAAAAGGGAATAAACCCAAAATAAGAGAATATTATTGATAGAAAAGTTTTTTTTTATTACAACCTTGGGCTGTATATATAGCCCTCTAATAAACTTAAGAGTCCTACTTGATGTAGACTAAATATAGGATTTAGACTCTACTATGAGTTCTACTTAACATATCTTAAATAAAAATATCTAAATCTCAAACCTTATTGGGCTAGGACTGTTATTGACTCGGACTAATAAATAAACTCTAATTTTAAACAAAACAAAATCTGAATTATCCAAAATAGTAAATAAGTAATTTTTAGGAATTGATCTCAGCTTTCCAACGGATAGTTATTTGATGGATTTGGATGAATATCTTAGGAGATATGGCTTTCAAACTATAGCTGTATGAATATTGACGGATCCTAATTGGAGTTGGAATTCAACTTGGATTGTATCTCTAATTTTATTGTGAAAAAGATGTAATTGTCCTACATCAGACCTCTCCACTTATAAAAATACTTATCCTCAAGTCAAAACTTGAACTCTTTGTTATTGCAGTTATATTCTCCTCAAATGCTTTCCAACATAAAACTTGATGATGTAAACCAATAAGATTTCTTCGAGTAATGACTTCAGTACTTTGATCTCCTATTTTTCTTTTGTACAACCACTTGAACTTTTGCAGGGTTCGCTTTGACCTTATTTGAAATAAAATTTTTAAACTCATCAACTTATGATTTGTTATCATGGAATGAAAGTATTCTTCACAAGTTTCCTGACAATTACTATAATAATCTAAATATATCATTGCAAATTTTGAATCTGGCATTGTGATAACTCTTGTAGGAATTTTCTCCAGTTGTTCAAGAGAGTTGGCTTTTGATGAGTTCAAAGGATAATCTTGAGTAGCACAGCTAATATTTTCACAAGTAGAAAACTCTTCCTTGTAGTCTTCAAGATTATCAATTGATTCATATGAATTCTCATCGATAGTCTCTTGAAAATCTTTTGTAACATCTAAAACCACTTTTGTATGATCTTCTAACTCATGAAAGAAAGAATCTTTGGAGACCTCAAAAAAAATTTCACTAGTTTGTTTCTCTTCCACATGATCCACAACCTCTTCTTTGACTTGATAATTCAATATTAGAGGAAAGTTACTAAGATGTGGAATCAATACCTCATGGTTGTCTTCATTGATTTCAATTCCAGAAGCCCTTGGATCAGAGATCTGTCTTACTTGATTTTGATCCCCTTTTGAGAACTTTATGTTGAATAGTTTAAGCATCTTCGGCCAGGAGCGGATTTTTGGTTTGCCTTCACATGTTCTTTGGATTTGAATTTGCTCCCACCAAGATGAAGCATAACCATCAAGCTTGTATTCAACAATTTTCACCTTCTTCTCTTCAGGAATCTCCATAAACTTAAAGAATTTCTCAACTTTATTGATCCAAATAAATAAATTTTCATAGCCATGAAAGTATGGAATATTCACCTCACCAAGGTTTTGGTTTTTCTGAGTAGCTTTGTATGTTGATCTCCAAGACATTGAACTATGAGCCTCTTCGATGATCAATTGACGAACTTGATTCTTTGTTTCAATTTGTTTTAAAGCTTCATACTTTCTAGTGATAGAAGCAAGAAAACTTTGTTTGATCAAATCTCAAATTTGATAATCTCCTATATCACCGTCCATGGAGTTGTCACCACCAACTACAATCAATGGAGTTGATTTCAGGAACAACATCGCTCTGATACCACTTGATGCAGTGGGAGAAGGGGTGTGAGAGATAGGGAGAAGATCACCGTCTTCTCACCATGATAGATTCACTTGATGCAGTGAGAGAGGAGGCATGAGGGGTAGGAAGAAGATCACCGTCTTCTTCTTGATGCAGCGACGGAGGGCACAAGAGATAGAGATAAGATCACCATCTTCCTTAATGATAGATCCTTGAATCCACAAGGAAGATGAAATGGAAATAAATCCAAAATAAGATAATATTATTGATAGGAAATCTTTTTTTATTACAACCTTGGGCTATATATATAGTCCTCTAATAAACTTAGAGTCCTACTTGATGTAGGGTAAAAATAGGACCTAGACTCCACTAAGACTTCTACTTAACATATCTTAAATAAAAATATCTAAATTCTAATCCTTATTGGGCTAGGACTGTTATTGACTCAGACTAATAAATAAACCCTAATTTTAAATAATATAAAATCCAAATTATCCAAAAATAGTAAATAAGATACTTGTAGGAATCGATCTTAGCTTCCAATGGATAGTTATTTGCTGGATTTGGATGAATATCTTAGGAGATATGGCCTTCAGATTGTAGCTATATGAATAATGACGGATCCTAATTGGAGTTAGAATTCAACTTGGATTGGATCTCTAATTTTACTGAAAAAATGATGTAGTTGTCCTACATCACTATCCTGACTTGAACCAAATTTGTTTGAATAGAACTAAGAAAGGTCAAATTGGGTCTCGTTGGGTGTGCTACAAAAGCATTTAGCAATATTTCTAAGCTATATCCAATCCCATAAGCCATTGGTGATGCTACCAAATCAAAGAAGTTAATTGCCAACATACTTTAAGCCATTGGCCACACTTCAAAGCTATATCCAACCCCATAAGCCATTTGTGATGCTATCAAAGAAAAGAAGTTAATCACCAATATGCTCAAAGCTATTAGCCACACTTTAAAGCTATACTTGACCACCTAAGTCATCATTGATACTACTAAATCAAAGTCAACCAATAATATACTCAAAGCCATTGGCCACACTTCAAGCTAGTTAACCCACAAGTAGTGATGATGCGCCCCTACAAGTTAGTTAACTCCATAAGAAATTGACGATGCATCCTACAAGCTAGTCAACCCTACAAGCAGTTGATAACATGCCCTTCAAGCTAGCCAACCCCAAAGCAGTTGGCAACACATCTTCAAGCTATACCCAACCTTATAAGCTATTGATGATGCTTCAAAAACACTAAAAACCTTATCGCCTACACTTTATTAGATATGAAAATACTTCAAGGTTAAACAAAGTTATCACCCATTCCTTATAAACTAACAAAAATACTCCAATCTAAATAGAGTTATCACCAATACCTTATTAGCTAACAGAAATACTCCAACCTAAACAGAGTCATCACCAACATCTTATTGGCTAATGAAAATACTCTAATCCAAATGAATTTATCGTCTATGCCTTCTCAACTATGGAAACACTTCAAAAAATGCCAAACAAGTTATTACCAAAGCTCAAAGCTAATGGACATACTTCAAACTTCTCTCATTCCCTTCCACGGTTCAGGTTGGATGCCACACGGTCCAATACAAGGGGAGTGGAGCAACAACATATCAAAGCTTCTTCTCTATCCTTTCTCTTTTGCGTTTTTCATTTCCTTTATGGTTTTTATAATTTTATGTTGAATTTCATTACAAAGTGAGGGCTTGTCCTTACTTAAGCCATATGTCACCTTTCTTAACTTAATCAAATAATACTTTCTTCTTTTCTTTCTTTTATGCCTCTATTTTTATTAACCAAGTTTCTCACTTTGGGAGGTACCTAACAATTGTTGAGATAATTAACAATAGGTGTTTGTGCCTATTGGAAGTCATATTCTCACAACACCTGATAGTGCATTTTAAATTGAAATAAATTTTGATTTATAATTCAAGATCACTCCTCAGGGTCTTTACTCTCTCGGATGGTCAATTTCGATCCCATAATTGTTAACAGCAACCAAGAAGGCTACAAAGAAAAAGTTAGAGATAACTTTATTATATAGGATCTCAAATTCAAAAAGTGAAGTGTGACCAAGTCACACTAAAAATTGACTGGTAGAATTAACACCAATTTGAAAGCAAAAATCAAGTGAAATATTTGGGAATTTTTCAAAGATTTGGTGCCAAAAATTTGGAACCCTAATTCACAAGCGGAAGTTGAGAGGTTGACACACTATTAAAAAAATTTTGGTTGCTAGGAACATAGCACTTGGAAGTAAATCACACACCATATCCTCAGCACAAAAAAATGTGTGCTAGGAGCTTGGTACTCAAAATTAAAAATGTGCTCCAACTCTATAGCGTATGCAAAAAGAAATCTTAGAAATTTCTTTTTTTTATAGGATCTTCAACTACATCCCACTGTGTGTGGCTTCATCAATCAGAAAGTAGCTACAACATAGGATATTTTTTTAAAACCACCACTTTGAAAATATCAAGTTGGTTGATACCCTTTTCAAGAAGAACCCTTAGCTTGACTAGTGGTTGACATCCTTTTATTTTTTGCATAAAAAATTTTGCATTCTCTAGAGCCATCATTGTTTCTACATCACCGAGCATGCATACTTTTGCTTGATCTGCTCAAACTTTGACTAGTATGGCAACTTCAAGATTTGAAACCCCTCTTCTAGGAATAGTAGCAGTATCTTGGACCATAAAAAAAATCACATTATTGGCATGTCCCTATCAACCCCTTACTTCTTCTCCTTATGTGTGTGATGATCGTAAACAAGCTTATTAGGCCCTAGATTAGTCCAAAACTCCTAATATGTTTAATCAACCTCCTAACTCTTTTCAAAGCTAATAAATTAATCAACAAATTGATCAGTTCATTCTCAAAGGTGGCCACCAACTTACCCTTGACACATGCTTTACTTTAGCATCTCGCCAAGGGAGGGACACTTTTAGATACCAGCCTTTTTCGATTTAAAACTAGATATATACCCTCAAATCGACCTAATTGGCCAAATCCTATGGTTTGAATCTTTACACGATGCCACAATTTTCAAGGACTTTATTTATAAAACTACCATTCCCTAATCAACCTTCTCATATTTTCAAAAGTCTCAAACTTGTATTTTTGAGAAAAGTGATGCTTTAATATTTTAAAATTAGGCTTAGTTGAGATTTTACAAGTTTTAGGGACTTATTTATAAAATTATATATTTTGAGAGTTAGTTTGCAAAAAACTGCATTTCTGTTACAGAATTTCTTGAATATAATGTTTTAAAGTCATCCACTATAAATTTGCATTAAAATGGATTTATCTATAAAAATTTAGTTTTTAGGAATTTATTTAGAAAATTACATTCCATTTAAAAATTTAGATTTTTGTGCAAAAAGTACACTAGAAATGTGAGCAATGAATCCATGAGAAAATGGGTTGAAAATAAATTGAAAATAAACTAAAAATGGGTTAAAAGTGGATTAAAATTTTAAAATTTAAATTTTTGAATTTCAAAATTCTAGCTGTCAAAATTCTAGCACCTAGGGGCACTAGAATCTGATTGCCCCTTTTTGGTTGGGGCACCAAGGATCTCCCCCCACCCGCTCCTCTCTTCTTTTTTGGTGGGTTGCTAACCTAGATTTTCTTCCAAATTTTTTTTGTTCAAATTGATAACATGGTGTGATCTCTATTGTCCAATTCGTATGTTTGCTACATATAGCCATTAATTAAACATTACCAAAAATTAGGAACCAAAATCTTTCCTAAATAGCTCTTTTCTCAATCTTTGAATACCACCCACTTTCATTAGCAAAAGGAATAAAAAAATATAGAAAAAAAACATCATTTTGTGTAGAAGTTCTTAGCAGTCTGATGTAGAAAGAAGAGTTTTGTACCAATCACGAGGCTTTGCTGATATCCAAGTTGAATTCCTCCTCGATGTTGAAGTTTTGACTGAATATTCAATCTCCATCCTCTTTCTGCTAATATACTACATCTCTATACTTTCTTCTCTATCTTTCTCATTACCTTTTTTTATTTTGTTTCATGCATTTAGACTAGAACTTCAATTTCTTTCATTACATTACATTTGAAATTTAATCCTTAAATACCAAAAAAGGGGGTAGAGTCATACTTTTGGGCCCTCCCCTATATAGGTGGTGAGTAAGTTTTAAGCTTATTTTTTCTTCATAATTTCATATCTTTCTCTTCTATTTATAGGTAAATTTGAAGGCAAGGCCAATAGGGTGGGTATATCCCATGCCTAGTGAGGAGGCTCCCACAACCTTCCCGAGGATCTCACATGCTTTGCAAGCTAAGCTTGCAAACAATTAACGCATATGCAAGCATAGAGTTGAGTCAAACCAAGCTCAAGAACTGACTCACTATATGACTCAAATCCAAAGTTGAACCAAAATTGATCGGAGAGACCTACACCACTTACTTGGTTACTAGCAAGGGCTTGAGCCCATGAGATAGAAGTTATCTAAGGATAAACAACACATGGCAATAGGAGTTATCTGACTTAGTGATAATTCATACTCTATTAGTGTTTCATGAATGAATCCTTGAAAGGGGAATCAGAGTCCTATCTCAAACATGTATGTTAGGAGTCTAGATTTTGACACAAGGAAGTTTATGCTTTTCTTTCTCAAAATTGGCTTCACAACCAAACATAAACTCAAGCCACACTTTGCTTCTTGGCAACCATGTTCCATTCTTGTTATTGGGATATCCTACAACACCTATCTACTAAGGTATAAATAAGAATATGGCACAAGATATCCATTCTCTAAATGCCAAAGGATTCTTGGCCTTAGTTCTATGCTACTATCCAGTTTATGGAAGCTCAGATAATAACAAGCATTATCCATTCATCACATAAAGGTCTTGATCTACAGCAAATTCTCAAAACTCAACTGCCAATCTACCACTGGAAAAAAGTACACATACACATGCCTAAACATGTTCTAAGCATAGCTTTACCAGTGGAACTGCCATGGCTACTAGTGAGGGATTGAGGAAAAAGTAAGGAACAACAACTAAAACTAGAAGAAATGCCAAAAAGAAAAGGAGTGGAAACTCAGCATACATCACTAAAGAAGGAAATTAGAGGGAAAGCATGCTAAGATTTAGATGGAAAGGTGTTGAATGCCAAACATTACGGATGTTGGTATTGCCAAAGCTCAGTGGAAGCTTCGCAATGAAGTGATGAACACGAAGAGTATTTATATGTGTAATGAATCATAAAGGGCCCACATCACTTGAATCCAAGCTCGAGATCCACACTTTGACAAGTGGATCTTCGTCTACATTACCAATAGTCCTGATCTCCTTGATCCAACTCTAATATATGAACCCCTCCAAGGGGGTATTTGGTGTACATTGAAATTCAAATAGTTAGTATATGTGTTAGGATCCTATATGTATGTTAGAATATCACTAGAACGGATCTTGAAGGTTCATGGTCCCATAACTCAGATGGGCTAGTACTTCACAACAAGTCCACACCAAGCTTCAAGCCTTATCCTATACAATAGCTGAAGACTTGTGGGACAAAATAGACTTGGGGTTAGCAAGGAGAAGTAAATGATCAAGCATAGAAAATCAAACTTTTGAAGTCCATACACAACTTGATTGAATGCCAAGTAAGCCTTGTAATGTTAAGTTATTAGTTCATTTTGCCACTAATTTCACTCACAATAAGTAGGCCATGTTATTGAGGCTCTATTACACAACCCAATTACAAGTCCAACACTTGACCAAGTGTTGGAGCAATATTGGGATAGTGTCCTAAGGACATGGGAGTAAAAGTAACTCAAAATAAAGCTAAGTCTTGAAGCCTTAGCAGCTAGCAATTGGCCACAAGTTCAACACCCAACTAAATAGCTTGGCTACAAAGTTTCACATAAGTTTCATTGATAAGAGAAAAACATTAATTCATTTCATGCTAACTCCTATTGTAGCATTAAACCAATATCCATGAAGCTTGGCCAAATCAGAGTTACAAGCTATGCGTTTGATGCTTAGATAAAGACTGGAGTAACAAGCTACATGCTTAACACTCAGATAAAGATTGGAATCACAAGTTATGCATTTGATGCTTGAATAAAGACTAGAGTTACATGCTGCATGCTTGACACCTAGATAAAGACTAAAATTACAAGCTACATGTTCGATGTCTAGCCTAGAGTTACAACCTACATGCTTGATGCTCAAATAAAGATTAGAGTTATAAGACATATGCTTGATGCCCAACCTAGAGTTACAATCTATGCATTTGATGCCTAGATGAAGACTAGAGTTACAAGCTATGTGCTTGATAGAAATAAAGGCTTGGTTACAAGCCCTATGCTTTACCGAAAGGAAATGCATCACTAGACTGCCATAATGGGCAGCCACCCGCGTAAGTTCCATTTGTGACATTAGAATTATTAGATTATTTTACTGCTAACCCTATGACAAGGTGATTTGATTCTTGATTGCAAGCTAAGTACTTGATTGAGAAGTGTAATCTCGTTCAAAAGCTCCATGCTAAACCAAAAGAAGCTCTGTTGCAAAACTACCACAATAGGCAGTAGTACATATATAGATAGTGTATACTGAAACTAATTTTTAATAAACTACTTTTCACATGGGATCCCAACTATTCAATTTAGAGACAATGGACCATACCACCCTTCCTCAGCCATCCCCATACTTGTCCAATTATAAATGGATATATACTAATGGTATATTAACCATTTTCATGTCAAAGCAAGTTGCGTACTACATTAGTTGAGCTAAAACATATCAAAATATAAGCATAAAAAATGTGCTTGTGGAACAAGGAGTACAATAAAGTACAATAGTAGTGAGAATACTAATATCATTTTTACTGGCAGTCTACTTGCTTCGTGCTTCTCTCAAAAACACATCATATTTAAATGCACAAATTTTACTGACGATGTCCTATAAGTTCTCCTGCATATCATCTAAGTAAGAATTATAAAATGGACATGATGCTCAGTCATACCTTCACCTCAAGTATTTCACAAATCACCTACACATGATTACTAGATTCTCATATAGGTGGTTATCACCAACCTAACTAGTGATCTACGACACTCCAAAGGACTCCATCTTCTAAATTGGAAGACTAAAAATAAAACACATGAATAAAATCACTTTGAATGGAGAAACTAGCAATTTATTGATAAATAGAATATAAATACATATACTGCATGCAGTAATCAAAATATGATGTCATCTCTATAAACTATCGGCATACAATTGACATGCTCTTTAAATATTTTTACTGTAAAACCTTTAGTCATTGGATTAGCCAAATTATCTGTAGAGGAGATTTGTGAAATAATAATATCCTTTTTTGAATTTTTTCATAGACATAATAAAATTGCAACTTAATATGCTTTGTCTTAGAATGATATCTAGCCATTTTAGTGAAAGATATAACTATATCATTATCACAGCATAAAACTTATTTCCCAAATATTTTTTATTGGATGCCACTCCTTCCTTGTATCACATAACTCATCATACATTCGCAAAAGTAGGTGATCATAATGTTATTTATAGGCTTCGTTGTCATAGTTATTATTTAGGCAAGTGAAAGACTAAATTTGATCACTCACTTTGTGGAGTATCTTATTCTAATCTTTTGGATAAAGAGATACATCACCATACTCTACAAATACATGCAGGTTTCCAAATTAACTTATAAAATAAAGTGAAACAAAATCCTATTTTTGATTTAGAAGTGCATCTAAAATCAGCTTTAGAAGTGGGTAACTGACACCTACTCACCATTTGGTCATCAGAGAAAGATAGGATTGCAGTATGACATAATTGCTGATTTTTAAAATAAAATTTCTTCATAAACTAATATGGATTTTTGAATCCATATGTAAAGTAACACTGACTCACATGATGTCTGTTTGTTAGGAACTAAGGGATGCAAAAATCCAAAGAGACAATTCTGTTATTGTATGGGTGTGAATGACTAGTATATATTGCTTGCAAGTGCTAATCTTATAGGAATAGTTGAAGTTAGTTAAAGGCATAGCAATTACACTGCTAGTTAGTTGAGGATCTTTCATAGATATTGGAACTTACAATCGCTGAACATTACACTGCTCATCCAAAAAGCAAAAAACTCACAACATATGTCATTTCGGGTGGAAAGAACCTAGTGTATACTTTTGCATAAAATTAGAAATAATAGCTAAAGAAGCTTCTCATGATGGGAAGCCAATACATAGCAAACTAGAACCATTTCATCACAAGATTCACTAAAAGCAAACATAACAAAATAAATAAATGAAACAAGTATATTTAGGAGCATGAAGCCAACATACATAATTGTGAAATTCATATTTTTTAAATAAATGGTATTAAACAAGAAAGATCAGAGCATCTTGATCATTGCAAAAAAGAAAAGGGAAGATGTTATACATGAGCTCATCAGATACAACACATAGAAGCATATATCTCCATAAATCAATTCTACAATAGGACTACAGCGTAAGGCCACCACTAAATTTTCTAGTAATATAGCGAAAAATCCTTGTTATTATCCCATTTCTATTGGTGATATGGCTCACAATATACAACTAGAAAAGAAGTTTGAGATCAATTTTGTAAGAGAAAATTGCAAATTGCAAAAAATTAGCTAGTTAGACTCAAGACATAGAACTCGAACCCTAACCAAAAACACCAAAATTGTTCTAAGTCTTGCACCCCTATGAAACATTCTAGCGAGTCTCTTGAATTGCAATAACTAAAAACTAAGATAAATCATTCATCCTATCTATAGATCCCAGTATGAGACCCTAACTTCTCTGCCCCTAATTCAAAAAAAAGAATGAAGCAAAAAAAAAAATCAAGAAACAAATTACCTTTAAGGAGAATGTCAAGAGAACCGCAATGAACCCTACCATTGAAATGGTCATCAGAGATCGCCTTCACAGAAACTTGCCTAGAAAACAAGCAAAATCTGAAGAATTCGGGGACAAATTTTTTGCAAATTCTAGACATGTCAAACTGATAGTGCCAGAATGGCCCATTTGACTGGGCTTGACATGACCTATGAAAAAAAATAGGCGCCAAGCACCCCACCTGTGGCCCACAGGTGCTTGGCCCTTTTTTCAAAAATTATATATATATATATATATATATATATATATATATATATATATATTATATATATATTGCAACAATATATAGTAATGAATTATAACTTAGTTGGTTAAGATTTTTGAGTTTTTTCTCCAATGACCAGAGTTCAATTTTAGAGTAAAAATTATGTTTTATAAGTCAGGCTAAGCCGGCCTACATGTCATGATATGCTTGGCCCAATCGTGTCGCATGTCGTGCTCGGCCCATGAGCCCCTAGGGGAGTGCTAGGCTCGGCCCATAGCATGTTGGGCCGAACCAAGCTAGCCAACAGGTTAAAAATCCATTTTAACACCTCTAGCAAATTCCACTAAATTCATTAAAAAAAGGAATGAACTAAATTATGAGATCTAGAGGAAATAAAATATTAGTAGGGCTTTTTTCGGGGGGTGGGAGGGATGGAAGAAGCTAACCAGAAAGGCAGAAGCCCTAGCTCTCGTAAACAAGGGGAGATAGGGGAGGAAATGGGCCACTCGGGGGAGTTGGTATGCGCAACTCATTGATATTTATAGTTTTAAAATTTTTAGACTCAACGTCAGAAATGAATTCTGTTTTTTATTCAGAGATAGAGATCATTTTTGAGTTTTTGTTTGGAAGTAATCGAGTCCTTAGAGATATTTATAGTAGTGCCACCGATGCGAGGTGGTAAGCACGACTCCATGTGTTTGATGCATCAAAATTCAAAACCCCATTTGGTAATGGACTAGGATCAAGATTAGTCTATTCATAACTAGATTAGCATCCAAATACCAAAAACATAATTAGACTCATATTTTATAATTTTTTACTTCAAAAAACTAATTTACCATAATATTCTAACCATAATTTAAATACCAAAAAATCAAGTAATATATATGAGGGTAACATGGTCCATAATAATTTTATAAAAATGATAATCAGACTAGCATCTAAATATCAAAAAAACAGTCAAATTATCTTTTTGTACTTTATCTCTAATCTTAGTTTTGGTCTTGGTCTTGATCTATTACCAACGAGCCCCAAATGATCGATTTGGTTTGAAATTAGAACTAAAGATAGTTTTATTAAAAAAAATAATTTTTTAAAAATTTAAATTAATTATTTTAATTTTCTTAGAAATTAAATTATTGTAAAAAATAAATTAATTTTGTCAAAATTAAATTATTATAAGGTTAATTTTAATAAAAAAATTGGTGTACAAAAATATTTTATTATTTTTTTATTATAATATTTTAAATCTAAAGTTACCAATTCGAGTTTACGGGTCAGGTTCAAGTGAGGTCAAATATATAATATTATACTAAACGAGTCAATTTGAATCGGACTCCTTTATTAAATGAGTCAATTTTCTGAACCAAAACTCAACCTGATTTTTAAATAAATAATTTGATTTGATCCAAATTGATCTATTTATTAAATAGATCGAGTTTGAGTTATGATCCAATTTAATCCGAATTGACATATGTAATTAAACAAGTCATAATTTGACCCGATTTGAAGGGATCCGATTGGCCTAAATCAATTCAAATTGATTTAAATTGACCTAAGTCAATTTGACATGATTAAGTAACATTAATAATTTTAACATAATTTAAATAATTCAAATAATAATATTATTAAAAACTAATTATAATAATATATTACTTAATTTATAAATAATAATTTTAAAAATTACTAAAAATATATTCTAAAATAAAATATTAAATAATTTTAGTTGAATTAATTAATAAATAGGTTGATCTGATCTGACTCAACTCATCTATGATCTGAAAAATAAATAGATTAATCAGATCATAAACGGATTAATGGATTGGCCCAATTATGATTTGAATTTTTCAAGTCAAAATGGGTCAATTCGATTATGACCCAAACTCAATTATAATAAATCTAAACCCATCTAATTCGGATTAGGTTTGAATTGAATTAACAGGTCAGTTCATATATTATTAGGTTTACTTAAATCATCTCAAACTAAATATCCCAAATAGATCAAATTTGTGTAAGCCGAATCGGGACCAAAATCCAAAAATGATTCAGACTAGTTTCTAAAGCCAAGGGTCTTAGATTTTTGGATGAAGTTAAGTGTTCTATCTCAACAATTGTGGGTCTTGGTTTTTTTTTTGTAGGCCTAGTGGCATGTAAAATAAGTTTGGATGAAAGCAAATGCTCGATAAGCACTCAATCTCTCATGCACATTGCCTCAATTTTGCATTTTTATACATTTGTTAGCATGCCACAAGAGTCCATGTGATGGTAACTAGCTCTATGTCAAGCTCATTTTTTCAATTTATTTTTTGTTTTGCATGTTTGTTATTGAGTAAAACTAATTCGATAGGATGCAATTGAAGGTAAATGATCTTTTCTTAGCCTGTCTCATTTTGTGTTTTCGTCAATCGATGGCTATATGCCATAAGTTTGGGTGAAGCTAAATGCTCTTTTCAAAGCTCATGGTCTCAATTTGGCTTTTTCTTAGATCTAGTGCTACACAACACATGGATGAAATTATGTGCTCAATTTCGAAGCTCATAGTCTATGTTTGACATTTTGCAGGTATGGTGCCATGCAAAACGAGTTTGAATGAATGTAAACATTCTCTCTTGCAAGCTCATTGTCTCAATTTTGGATTTTTTTTAGGTCCGTTTGGCATGCCACAAGAGTCAAAGTGAAGGTAAGTGATTCTATCTCACGTTGATATTCTTAATTTGGTATTTTTGTGGGTCCATTGCTAATTCAAACTACTTCGGTGAGGGTAAGTTTTCTATCACATTTTTATGGTTTTAGCTTATTTATTTTTTTTTAGCTCCATTGCCACATAAAAAGATTTTGGGTGAATACAATTGAAGATAAGTGTTCTATCTCAAGGTTTTTTTTTTATTTTGCTTTTCTAAGTGTTGTTGGCCACACAACATGATTTTGGGTAAGTGCCCTATCTCACCCTCCAAATCTCATTTTAGTTTTTTGTAGGATGATGACCACCCAACCACCCAACTTCAGGTTGGATTTAGGTTAGTGTTATGTATTTCTCAACACTTGTGGGTCTCTAAAGTCTTAACATGAGCTTAAAGTATTGTAGGTCCATATCCATGCAACACAAGTTTGGAAAAATTTCAGCACTCTTATCTCTAAAGTCATTGCCTTAGCTTTGGTTTTTTGAAAGTTCATTGCTACATTGCATGAGTCTTGATGAAAGTAAGTGGCTCCATCTCAAGATGAAGTTTTTTTTTTTTGGTGGTTGCAGGTCTGTTGCCACACAAAAAAAATTTGGATGAGGGTAAGTTTTCTAACTCGAAGCACATGGTTTCAATTTACTTGTTTTATGGATCAATTGCCACATAGCATAATTTCAAATGAAGGCAATTCAAGGCAAATATCTCTTTTAGTAATATTGTTCTCTTGATTTTTCTTAACCTTACCCATTAAGTATAGGTATATTTTATTTATTCTTTTAATCTCATTATTATCTTGATTTTTCTTGGCCTTCTTTGGTATAAGTATTAGTGTCATTCATTATGGTTCTTTCATACAAGGGTAGGGCATTTCAGCATAATGCGTAATTTTCAAAGATAGAAAAATGATTTGTCGCTGGTTGGTATTGAGGTATTGATAAACATTTGGATTTAGGCTTTGACGTATAGCATTCTTTGTTGTTAAGGGTGTGAAAATGGACTGATTAGAACAAAGAAATGGTTATTCTAGTAAAAATAATTTAATAATTTTTATTGTGCATATTCTGCATATTTGGAGTGAAAACCAGAGTTTAAATCGCTACCTTAGACAAATTTGGTATCTACATTGTGTTCTAAGGATAATACATCATTTATTATATAATTTGCTCTTTCAAATCATTTTATACCAATCACAATTTTTTGAACAACAATTTGGTGTTGTGTTTGAATACATATTGTTAAGTTTTAGTTTCTAATTATAGCTCTTTGTTGAATTTAAAGAAATTATAGGTCTGAATTCTATTCTTAGGAAAGAGTATCTACCTTGGAGTGATGATGTTATGTTCCAGCATTAGTTTATTGGGTTTGATTATTGATTTGCATGTGGCCTTAGTAAATGAAATATTTGGTGATTAGTAGTTCAACGAACTTCAAATGCATTATGGAGGTTTTAATATTACCTTGAAGGATTTTTGAAACATGCTTTACTATATAACTTCCTCCATTTGTACCATAAAATATTTTGTTATTTGGGACTTGGGAAGCAACTGCTAGTGCTTGTAGCCTATTGTCAATGGAGTTGCATTCAAAATTTTTTGAATTGGTTTCTTTAGGATGTAATATTCCCATTAGATATGCTACTTCATTTCCAACTGGTTATATTTGGAATTGTTAAGATCTCTAAGAAGGCTTTCTTGCTAGGTACGAATCCAACTGTCAAATGTCATTGTTTGAGACTTTTATGCATAATTATTTTTGTTTAGATCAACTCTAAGTAGTTGGCCTGCAAGTTTACTATTATATGATTTTCTAGGAAGAATATTGCAAACCCACTAGCTGCTGTAATATAATAAGATATTTGGTTTGTCTTGTTGTTCCTTGCTTTAACCGCATTTATTAGTCGTTTGATCTTATGGGATCTGTTGTTACTTGGGGACTATGAGTTCTATCAGTTTGTATCTGATTGTGATATCTGTTATGTTGGTTGTTGAATATCTATTTTAAGCTCAGCAGCACAGCCCAATAAATGACTACAAATTTTGATTGGCACTTGTGAAGTTTATTGTTGTCTGATTTCTTCTTTTTTTGTCCTTTTTAAATTTATTTATTTCTCCAAAAATTGAAGTGTTGGCCACTAAATGGTTGACCTTTTGATAGAGAGTTATTGGATCTAACCGAATATGATCTCTTTTATTGTAATTTTCTATTGTGTTTGAGAAAATTTTTTGACTAATGAGCTTTTTCAAGTAGGCATAATCGGACAATGTAGTAATTTTATTACAGGTGATTTATAGATGACATCTAATTTCTTTTGGTACTAGGGTGGTGGCTACCTAAAGGGACTCGTGCATTGACAATTTGTGACTAATTGAATCCTTGTGTAGTTGAGATTATTTTTATTCCTTTTTGATCTTTGTTATATAATTGCTTGGTACTTTGTGTTCCATTGTATATTGTGGTGTCAAGTTTGTGTGGATATAATGTTTGATTCTATAAGCTGGTTTGCAACTTTTCTTTTTATGTTGTCAAATTGACTATAGATAACCAAATGTGTAGTTATTTCATGGCTTAACAGATTCTATCTCTACCTTCTTTCTTGCTTACTATTGCAAAACTGATTATAAGTTTCATCATGGTGCTGAACATTTTGGAATAATGCTTGTAATGTTTAAAATTTTATTTGGGTGATTTGTATAAAATGTTTTGAGTGAAGTTATTCATGTGATTTATCTAGAATTCCTTATTTGTGATGATCTATGTACGTCAGGAGTAGGAGAAATCATAAGTAAATTTTCGATTAATTTGTTGCTATCAAATAGTTCTTATTTCTTGTTCTTTGATTTGCTTGATATCTTCCTATGCACTCCATTGTGCTTTTCTAGCTATTGTTTGCTATGATTATTGATAAATTTAAAGTAAGATTCAATTATTTTAGCAAAATATTGCAAGTGGACTATGACCAGGTTTGTATTCATTTGGTATGCATCATAAATGGATGAGCTTTTTAAAGTTGAATATGATTGCTTAGGATGGTTGTAGTTTGTTGATGTCGAAGCGATAACATCTGACATAGTGTGTGAGAACATACTTGTTCAAATGGATATTTTAGACAAATAGGCCTTAAATGTAATTGTACACTAAATTTGCCCTAGAGCATGAGTTGTGTACATGGCATAAGTTTGGATAAATCTTAAATTCATGATTTAAGTTTGATATATGCTATTCCATTCTTGATGGGTCAAATCTGGAGTCCTTGAGTTTTCTAAGTAGGACTTTCTTGCTAGATTGATGTCTAATTGCTATTGATTGTCTTGTGTATGATTTTCTAGGAAAGAAAATTGCAAAACCATTGGCAACAACAATATGATATGATCTTTGATTTGACTTTTTGTTCCTTTCTCTAAATGAAAATGTTATTTGTTTTACAAATGCAACAAGTTACTATCAAGTTGCTTGTAGTTATGATTTCTATCATATTGGTTTGTTAACTGTCTATAGAAGTTCACAACTTGATTAGTGGCTACACATTTTTATTGGTACTTACCCTTCTCATGCATATCAAAAGTCAAAACCATTTCATCTCATATATAGTAACATATGGGGTCCAGCTCGTCATACTACTCTCACAGGTTCTAGATTGTTCATCGCATTTATCGATGATTATACATGAGTGTGTTGGGTTTATCTCATGAAAGAAAAACCATAAGCCAAATCCATTGTTAAATAGTTTGATAAACATGTCTCAAATGTCTATCAAACCAATATCCAAATTTGAGAACTGGTAATGGGAGAGAGTACTTCACAAATGACCTAACCTACTGCCTAAAAGACAATGGAGTGTTCTACCAAAGTTCATGTACATATACTCTCCAATACAATGGAGTGGCAGAGAGAAAAAATTAGCACTTACTCGAGGTGGCCAAATCCCTTATGTTCACTAGTCATGTTTCAAATTCTTTATAGGGGGAAAGCAATCCTAATCACAACCTATCTCATAAATAGAGTCTCATCCAAAACCTTAAGTCTTTGAGCCCTAATAAATTGTCTTCTTGATACTCATTCCCGTGTTCAATCCTTAATTTCCTTTCTCCTAGAGTCTCTGGTTGTATTACATATGATCATTCTCCACATAAGCGTAAACTTGAATCTAAAGCAATCAAATGTGTTTTTGTTGGTTACTCATCCTCTCAAAAGGGATATAAATGCTTCTATCCCTCTTCCACGAAGATCGTTATTTCTTATGATATCACTTGTTTTGAGGATCAAATATTTTATTCCAACAATCCTCTTCAGGGGGAGAAAATGAGTGAAAAAACCATTGGGATCCATCTATTTTCTTCCCATGTCAATTTCAGCTGAATCACTCAAGTCACCCTCCTTGTCAAAGGCATCTCTCTTATCACCCGAACCTAATACTCCTTATTCCTCCAACATAATCATGAATTGAATAAAGGGGGGAATCGGATATGCCAAGACTAATAATGATTTATTCACATAGACCAAAGGCTCCCCAAGCTATGCAATTATCTGAACTGAAGGAGGATCTTGAGCCCATGAAAGAAGGTACTATATTATTTGACAATTTGGATTTAGATTTGGATCTTCTTATTACTCTCAAGAAAGATGTTTGGACTTGTACTCAACATCCCATTGCACGATAGTTATCTTACTCAAACTTGTCTCATCAATACAGAGCATTTATAGCCAGTCTTGACAGTGTAGAGATTCCAAAACAAGTTCAGACAACCTTATAAAATCTGATCTGAAAAATGGCAATAGAAGAAGAAATGAAAGCTCTCCGCAACAATGACATATGGAAAGTTGTTGGTCTTCCTCAAGGGAAGAAAGTTGTGGGATGAAGTAGATCTTTATCGTAAAGTTCAAGACAGATGGAGAGATAGAGAGGCATAAAGCCCGATTGATGACTCAAGGTTATACTGAGACCTATGGCATTGACTAAGAGCATATTTTTGCTCATGTTGCAAAAATGAACTCAATCAAAGTATTATTGTCTATTGTTGTTAATCTTGATTGGGAACTTTATCAGATGTATATGAAAAATATATTTTTGAATGGTAATCTAGAAAAAGAAGTCTTTATAAAATTGTCACTTAATTTCGAGATAGAGGACAACAAAGTGTGTGGATTTAAGAAATTATTATATGGATTGAAACACTCTCTTAGAGCATGGTTTTGTAGATTCAGCATGATTTTGAAAAGTTTTGGATACATCCAAGGGCAGGCCAATCATAAAATCTTTGTAAAAGAGTCTCCAGAGGAAAAAAAATTTCATTCTTATTGTCTATATGAATAATATTTTGGTTACAGGTAATGATCAAGCTGAAATTGCAGAACTGAAGGCCCAACTAAAAAATGAATTCTAAGTCAAGGATCTTGGACTTCTGAAATACTTTCTTAGTATGGAAATTGCTAGGAGCAAATAAGGAATATTTTTCACTCAAAGAAAATATGTCTTTGATTTACTAAAGGAGATATAGGGAAGTTGGGTTGTAAATCGCCTAGTACTCCAACAGGATGAAATTAGAAAGAAAAAATTACAAAAGATGATCCTCCAAATTACTGTGAGCAATATCAGCATTTAGTAGGAAAATTGTTGTACATCTCACTCACAAGGTCAGATATCGCCTTCAGTATGAGCTTAATTAGTCAATTTATACATTCTCCTATAACTCAGCATTTGGAAGTAGCAAATCATGTACCCTGATATTTAAAGTGGTCTCTAGGAAAAGGTCTTTTGTTCAGAAAGGGTAATTCACAAGTAGATAGATTTATAGATGTATATTGGGCTAGCTCAGTAGAGGACAGTAAATCTACAACCGAGTACTGTGTCAAGCTATGGGGGAATATTGTCACATGGAGGAGCAAGAAACAATCTGTGGTTGACAGGAGCAGCGCATAAGCATAGTACCAAGCAATTGCACAATGGACTTGTGAGCTCATTTGGATCAAAAGACTCATGAAGAATCTAAAGATGACCTATACTAGTCTTAAAAAACTCTACAGTGTAGTAAGTCTGCAATCAGTATTGTGCACAACCCCATTCAACATGACCGGATGAAACATGTCTAAATGGATAGAAACTTCATCAAGCATGAAATAAACTCAAGAACAAGCAACCTCATCTATATTCCCACAAAATACCAGGAAGTTGACATTCTCATGAAGACATTATCAAAACTGAGCTTTGAGTCGTTAGTTCGTAAGCTAGGAATAATAGATATCAATTCACTATCTTGAGAGAGTGTTGGAAAGTCAAATAAAATCTCGGTTAATGGGAATTATTTTTAGTGTTTTTATTTATTTTCTCTAGAGTCAATATTTTATTTTCATTTTCTTCTTATAATTTAGAAGTCTATTTTTGGTGTTTCTATTTTAGTTTTTGAGAATGAAGAATCTGCTCATTCCTATAAACTGATGTAATTAGCCATTTATAAAAAATAATTCCATGAACAACTTTATCCAATACATTCCGAGCAGATTACCTAAGGAAAATTCTACGCATCACAAGCTTTATTGCAAAAAGTTCAACACCAAGATGAAACCATAATCAATTCTTTAATAATAACAAGCACGAAATTAGGAAGAGCTAAAATTTGTAAGTCATAAAATAATATATATTTGGTTATCTACAGCAAGTTTGACTACATAATAAGAATTGTTACAAACCAATTTATAGGATCAAATATTACATCTACACATACTTGATACCACATTATATAATGAAATAGACAAGTAACAAGAAATTATAAAACAATGATAAGAAAATAAAAAAAAAAAAGCACACCTACATGAGAATCCAATTGATCTACAAAAATCCAAAATTGAAGTAACAAACTTTAGAGATAGAGTACTTACCTTCGTCTAAATTTGTGTTGCATCGCAATGGGCCAACCAAAACCCAAATTGAGACCTTGAGTTTTGAGATAGAGCACAATTACATGAAAATAAAATCATGTTGTGTGGTTATCAACCTACAAAAGATCAGATCATGAGACCAAGTGGTTAAGATACAACACTTACTTTTAATTGTCTTCTTCTGAAATAATATTATGCAGCAATGGACATACAAAATAAGTGAACTGAAACCTACACAAGATAGAAAAATTACCTTCATCTAAATCTATTTCACATGGAAATGCACCTATAAAAAACCAAATTGAGACCATGAGCTTGTAATAGAGTCACTTAATAAAGGGCATGAAAGTATAATATCCAAAAGTTGCAAGAACAAGCAACTAAGTTGTTCAAAAGTAACCCATAAGATATTTGATTTGTCTTATTGTTCCTTGCTTTAACTAAATCTATTGGTTGTTTGATAAATCTTATGGGATCTATTGTTATTTGGGGATTATGAGTTCTATTAGTTTGTATCTGATTGTGATATCTGTCATGTTGGTTGTTTAATAGAGTATTTTAAGTTCAGTAGCACAGCCCAATAAATGACTACAAATTTTGATTGGCACTTGTGAAATTTATTGTCTTCTAATTTCTTCTTTTTTTTTCCTTTTCAAATTTATTTGTTTCTCTAGAAATTGAAGCGTTGGCCACTAAATGGTTGACCTTTTGATAGAGAATGATTGGATCTAACTGGATATAATATCTTTTATTGTAATTTTCTGTCACGTTTGGGAAAATTTTTTGACTAATGAGCTTTTTAAGGTAGGTTGATTGTTGATGGGACAATGTAGTAATTTTGTTTCTGGTGATTTGTAGATGACATCCGATTTCTTCTGGTACTAGCATGGTGGCTACCTAAAGGGACTTGTGCATTGACAATTTGTGAATAATTGAATCCACGCATAGTTGAGATTATTTTTATTACCTTTTGATCTTTGTTTTATAATTGTTTAGGACTTTGTGTTTCGTGTATATTATGATGTCAAGTTTGTGTGGATATGATGTTTGATTTTATAAGCTGGTTTGCAACTTTTCTTATTATGTTGTCAAACTGATTATAGATAACAAAATGTATTGTTATTTCATGACTTATAGATTCTATCTCTACCTTCTTTCTTGCTTATTACTATTGTAGAATTGATTATAAGTTTCATCCTGGTGTTGAACATTTTGCAATAAAACTTGTAATGTTTAAAATTTTTTTGGGTGATTTGTATAGAATGTTTTGAGTGAAGTTATTCGTCAGATTTATCTAGAATTCCTTATTTGTGATGATCTGTGTAGGCCAGAAGGAGAAAATGGAGTTTGTTGAAGGTAATATTAAAACCCACATAATGCATTTGAAGTTTGTTGAACTACTAATCACCAAATATTTCATTTACTAAGGCCACATACAAATCAATAATCAAACCCAATAAACTAATGCTGCAACATAGCATCGTCACTCCAAGGTAGATACTCTTTCCTAAGAATAGAATTCAGACCTAGAATTTCTTTAAATTCAACAAAGATCTATAATTAGAAACTAAAACTTAACAATACATATTCAAACACAACACCAAATTGTTGTTCAAAAAATTGTGATTGGTATAAAAGGATTTGGAAGAGAAAATTATACAATAAATGATATATTATCCTTAAAACACAATGTAGATACCAAATTAATAAATGATATATTATCCTTAAAACACAATGTAGATACCAAATTTGTCTAAGGTAGTGATTTAAACTCCGTTTTTCACTCCAAATATGCACAATAAAAGTTATTAAATTATTTTTACTAGAATAGCCATTTCTTTATTCTAATTAATCCATTTTCATACCCTTAACAACAAAGAATGCTACACATCAAAGCCTAGATCAAAATGTTTACCAATACCTCAATACCGACCAGTGACAAATCATTTTCTTGTCTTTGAAAATTACGTAATATAATGAAATGCTCTACCCTTGTATGAAAGAACCATAAAGAATGACACTAATACTTATACCAAAGAAGGTCAAGAAAAATCAAGAGAACAATGTTACGAAAATAGATATTTGCCTTGAATTGCCTTCATTCAAAATTATGCTATGTGGATTGATAAAACAAGTAAATTGAAACCATGTGCTCCAAGTTAGAAAACTTACCCTCATCCGAATTTATTTTGTGTAGCAACAGACCTGCAAACCCCCCCAAAAAAAAGGACTCAAGCTTGAGATGGAGACAATTACTTTCATTTGGACTCATGCAATGTAGCAATAGACTTTCAGAAAACCAAAGGTACGGCAATGAACTCTAACCTAAATCCAACCTGAAGTTGGCTGGTCATCATCTTACAAAAAACTAAAATGAGACCTGGAGGGTGAGATAGGGCACTTACCCAAAATTGTGTTGTGTGCCCAATGACACTCAAAAAAGCAAAATAAAAAAAAAAAACTTGAGATAGAACACTTATTTTCAATTTTATTCACCCAGAATATTTTTATGTAGCAATGGAGTTAAAACAAAATTAGTAAACTAAAAAGGAATACATGGAATTACAAGACTACCATAAACAAATAAAGACTAGCCACTTTTACTAGAAAAAGAGACTACTGCTAACTGACCTTTCAGAAGGTTTGGCATATTTGCATCATATGGAACTTTAAAAGCTTCGTAATTCATAATATGAGGGAACTTTTTTGTAACCTGAAATTATTGCATAAAAAAATTTTCAAGACATGAAAATCAGATGAGAATTAGGTAGAAGAAAACATATACAACAAAAAAAAACAAAGAAAAGAAGAAAACATTTAAAAGAACAAAAAATTAGAAAACCTAAAGAAGAGTGGGATAATAAGAAAAATAGTGAATGTTAATATAAAATTGAGTAAATAAAACAAAAATAAATAAAAAAGAAAGATAAGAATAAAAAAAAGAAGCCATAAGATAGAAGACAAGAAACATATCAAATAGATATTAGGAGAACAAAGAGAGTTACACAATAGAAAATATAGAGTAAAAATCTAAGAAAAGAATATACAAAAATAATATTAAATATAAACTAGAAGACCAAAATTTACAAAATTTAAAATAATAATGAGAAGAAAAGAGTAAACAATAATAAAAACCAAAAAACAAAAACAAAAGACAATAAGAAATTAAAAAAATTTAAAAATAATGAAATAGAATATATAAAAAAAATGTAAAATAAAAATTAATAGGAAAAGAAAAGAAAAACATAAAATTAAATGTAGAATAAAAAATTGAGACAAGAAATACTAAAGTAAAGAATTAACTACAAACTAGAAAATAGATAAGAGAATAAAAAAAATATTGAAAGCAAAAATGCAGAAGAAGATGAAAAAGAATAAGAAGAAAAAAATAAAATAGATAAATAAAAAATAAGAGAAGTTATGAAATAAAAAGTTAATCACAAAACAAAAACATGAGAAAATGAAGCCACAAAATCGAAGAGAATGTACATATAAAATGAGTGGGTATAAAATCCTATCGATTAGATTTTAACTTTAGTCCTATTGATTGGATTTTAACTTTAATTCTATTAGCTTTTAAACTGTTAGATTTACTAACAGTTCGATTCGCTTTAGCATTTAGGATTTAGAGTTCGTCGTTTAGGATGTAAGATTTTGGGTTTATGGTTCAGAGGTTAAAATTTAGGGTTTAAGATTTAGCATTTAGATTTTAGAGTTCATGTTTTTATATTAGACCATAATGAACTGAACCAAACTAAACCATTAGTAATTTTTGTTACATCATTACATATCAATTATTTAATTATCACTTATATTAATCCCTAAATAAATCTAATTGTTTAAAACCTAGTAGGCTTAAGATTAAAATGCTACTGATAAAATTTTATACCCACTACATATAAAATAGATATTAAAAAAATAAAGAGTGTATAATAAAAAATATAAAATAGAAAGCTAAAACAAAAATATACAAAAAATAAAAATAAATATAAACTATAAGATTACAACTTAAAAAATTTCAGACAAGAACAAAATAAAAAGGAAAAAAGATAATAAAAACAAAGCAACTAAAAAAATAAATAATTAATTAAAACGATAAAGAAAATAATTTTAGAATGGAAGCTATAAAGAGAGATATAAAATAAAAATTAATAGGAAAGAAAAGGATATAAAATAGAAAATTGAGATAGAAAATATGTAAATTGTAGAATTAACTAGAAACAAAAAAAAAGAAATAGAGAATAAAGAAATAGAAAAATGGAAAATATCAAAGAAAAAGAAGAATATAAAATAGACAAATAGAAAATAAAGAGAACTTACAAATAAGAAGTTTAATTATATATAAACAAAAACAAGAATAAAAACCACAAAATTGTATATTAAAAAAATAAGAAGAGTTTAAAGACATAAAATGAGAAAAAGAAAATTAAGAAAAAACGAACAAAATATAAGATAGGAAAGTAAATAAAATATATAAAATAAAAAATTAATCATAAAATACAAAATAAAAAATTATAGAGAAAAGATAAACTTAAGAAGTAGAGGAAAAAGAAAATTAAGAACGAGAATTTGAATATATGAAAGAAAAAAAATTAAGAGAAGAAGAGCAAGATGTAGAGTAAAAAATAAATAAAAAAATATAAAACATAAAATATGGCACAAAATTAACCTAAATGTAGAAGAATAGAAGAATATGAAGAAAAAAATATTAGACAAAAAAAATAAAAAGAATAAAAAATAGAAAAGATGAAAACTAAAAAAGTAAAATAAAAAAGAAATTGAAACACAAAATTGTATATTAAAAAAAATTTAAAGAGAATTTAAAGATATAAAATAGAAAAAAATAAGAGAAGAAAAATCAGATGTCTGAAAAGTAAATGTGAATTATTACAACTTAAAATAATTTTGAATGATCTAAGAATTAAAAGAGGAGTCATGAGATTCTATTGTGACAACAATCCAAGTATAAGGATTTTCCATAATCCAGTTCAATCTAACATGACAAAGCATATTGAAGTGGATCGATATTTCATTAAAGAGAAGCTAAATAACAATCGTATCACTATTCCATATATGTCTTCCACGAATCAACAAACTAATATTTCAAGAAAAAGACTTACTACTGCGAGATTTCATAAAGTTATAAATAAGCTGAAAATGAAAAATATGTAATCTCTAGCTTGAGAGAGAGTGTTGAAAATCGCTATTTTTTTATATTTTGCTCATATATAGTTAGATTATTTGAATTTTATTTGGTTGCACACTATCTCTATTCTTTGGGAATACTGTGTACTTTTTGTTGTTACTCTCTTGTATTATTATTGTAATTATTCAATTAAATTAGGATAGGTTAGACCCTTTTCATTCACAATTCATAAGTCAGGAAAAATTAACTTAAATTCACATTCAAATCAAAAAAGTATACATTAATCTTCATGCTCCTCCAAGCATCACATAAATTGGAATAAGAGTACCAATAGTATGCAATGATAAAACTAAATCAATATAAAATGTCTAGGGTTTTAGGATTGAATAGAGACTAAAAGATAATAGATTTAAACTTGCAAAATATCAGAACAACATACCTTGGGCTTTTAAATTCCTCTGCTTATTCTAAAGAAATAGCACAAACCTTATTTCACATTAAGTCCTTCCACTTGATGTAACTAAAATAGCTGAGATTAATGGCCCATAAACATTAAGTTTTAGAATGTCGTGGGTGCCTTTCCGAGCCCACTGAAAGTGAATCTCCAGAGTGTTACCATCTACATCAGTATCATAGCTTTTGATAATTTCCCAACCAGTTCCATTAGCTTCTTTTGCAATATTAAAGCCACTCAAAACCTTCTTGCCCTGCATAGTATCAGGTTATGGCATGTAGACTCTGGCGACTTGCAAAGTTCTTGCATCAATTAATATTTCTCACTCCAAGTTTAGAAGGGCATATGGAATTGAATACAAAAATATGAGGCCAATTTTTCTATTTGTTTCCTTTTGAAATGATTATATAAATATAGAAATAGATTCAAGGCAATTCACTAGCGTTATAACAAGTAGACAGAACTAGTAGTTGAGATGGAAAAATAAGCACCTGGATTGACACATCAAACAAACACCTTCCAACACTAGAATAAGTATGATCATTATTATCTTAGCAAAATGAAGTTGCACTTTGTAATGTCCATTTTGCAAGTGAAGGCCATAATACTTCAGAGAAAGAGGACAAAGACGAGCAGTCATGTACAACTCTGTGTTCATCATGTTCAGAACAGAAGTGTTTGTCGCAATGTAACCTAGCTGGTGCTTGTCAACAAAGTCCCTGTAGAGCTATAAGCTAAATTTTGAAGAGTAACACCAAAGCATGATGTCATGATATCTCATTCCCTCACCCTGATGTCCCTAAGCAAATGCAACATCCAAAGCAAATAAACACTCATAACAACATAGCTTAGAGATGGAAAACTAGTGAGATCAAGCACAAAATGAAAATACCACTATATACTGCACCACCATGTGGCGACACTTTTGGTGTTTCACTTCATTCTCTTCCAGCTAGTCAGCTAGAGATCTGCAACAAAAATAGAAACCATCAAACTCAAGGAGATCCTAATCTAATTTAACTTTGATAGTAATAACAGTTTGCTCTCAAAATACTGGCAAAATATTCATTGTAAATAAACTATGAGATCAATCAAGAAAAGAATCATCAATCAAAGCAAATATGATTTCTCTACAAACCTAAAGAAACAATTGTCATCAACTGTGACCTGAACTATCTTTAACCCCAGTGCATCAGGTTGAGAGTGGAATTGGGCCACATCACCTTGCTTTCCTTGCTTCTTCACTTGTCGTGCGTGATGCATCTTGAGTTAGAGAAGATGCATGGATCCTCTGCAAAATAGAAATCCAGATCTTAGAGTCAACACAAAACAACACAAGATGTTCAAATCTTAGAACAAGAACGATTGGGCCACTTCATTATAAGTAGCACTAAGTTATGGTCACTAATTTTTTGGATCTTCATAGCTATTTACCTCCTACATTTGAGCATTTCTGATCATTGTCAACCTATCAGAAGAAAAATATCTTGTTTCTTAAAACACAAATACACACACAATCATTGTCCTTATCTGGTATATCTTCATTTCCTTGCAGACAAAAAAACCAAATCAGATCAAAATTTTGAATGACCTATATTACCTTTCAATCAAAACATGGTGACCAAGAATCACAATGTGTCCCAGGAAAATAAAATTATGAACTTCAACAAACTAATTATAAAGAGAAGATCTGTTTACTTTCTACTACATGCCTTAGCTGGTTTTCTACATCCATTCTAGGTAAGAAATTACATGAAATTCGGGCTTAAAGCCCATAGAAACATCACAACAAGAAGAAGAATCAATGAAAAGACAAAAAAAATCAAATGAAACAAAAGAGAAGATTAAGAGGAGGCTTCTTTCGGTTTTCCTTCAGCTGATATACCTTCATTTCTCTTGTGCATAAAAACCAAGACCGATGATCCATCATTCATACCCTAAATTACCATCCTAATTTGGATGACAAAGAGGCCCAAGTATGATTGACAACCCTAGTTAACAATGCCAAATTAATCACAAAAAAAGAAATTAATTCATTTTGTCAATGCCCTATCCTGCATCGGTTCTTGATAACAAGTTGTTTCTTAAACATTACAAGAAGAACAATAATGGAAGAGAAATAACATGAAAAATATGAAATAAGAAAACCAGAATTGAGATTCTTCATCCGTGACCTAAATTACCATTCTAGCGAAATAGGAAGTAATAGGATCCAAATTATCACAATGAAGCGAGATTTAAAACTTCAAAAATCAATCGCAAAGAAAGGATCTACGCTTTCTATTGGAAACTCTAACCCCGATTCTAGTATCCGTTCTTGATAAGAAATTACTCTAAAATCAAGTGAAATCTCCGAAGAAATATCACGAGAAGAGAGAAGAGCAAGAATCCAAGAAAATGAGGGATTAATCATAGAATCAAATAGAAAAAAGGAGGGAAACAGAGAGAGAATGCTTACGAGTCTGTGATGGGGCTTTCGCTTTGGCTGGTTCTTGTTCTTCACTTGAGCCACTTGCTCGCTCTTCGATTTTGCTCGGTTTCAAATGAGATGGACAACTATTTATAGGTGGAAAGCAGAGAGATGGACAAGCACAAAGCACATTATTATTTTCTTTTACGCTATTCTTAGTTAAATTAAGTTATTATAAAAAATTCAAGATCATTCTTAAAATAATAGAAAATAAAAATATTTGAATCAATTTTTAATTTTATTTTAGTGATCAAATAAAAAAATATTATCAAACTTAATATCAGATATTTTTTTATCATAATTTTGAATTATTTTTTAGTAGAAAATAATTATGAACAAATTTTCAAATTTATTTGAATTTTTTATTTTGTAAATCTAATCCAACTTAATATTTTTTTGAAAAGATAAATTCAATTAATATCTCAAAATTGAACGAAAACTTGAAATTTTTGGGCTAACTTGATTTTATCTTGAAGAAGTTTTTCATGTATATTGTGTTTGAAATAGGGATGTTAATTTAGCTTACAGTTTAGAAACAGTTCGAGCTCAAAAATTTAGCTCATTTTGTAAAATAGTTGAGCTTGAGCTAGAACCGATTAGCTCAATTCTAAGATATCTTATTTATTTTAAATTTATAAATAGATAATTTTAAAAATATAATATATAATATATTACATTATTTAATTTTTTAATATGATATATTTGATATAATTTGATATATTTAGATATTATTATGTTAATTCATCATCTAAATATTAAATTTTTTTAGAATTATTTTAATATAAACTAATGAGAAATAATTTTTGAAATTTAAATTTGAGTTCAACTTGGCATGAGCTTGAAGAGTGTTTACTGGTTGAGCTCAACTCAAGCTCGAGGCAATGATTTGGAGGTCAAACTGAGCTCGAGTTGGCTCAACTCAGCTAACTTACAATCCTAGCTTGAACCGATGAAATGGAGAAATTATTTTGCACAATTGTTTTCCTTTTTTAGCAACATTATGAACAAAAGTAATAATAGATAAGACACAAAGGCAATTCAATCATTTGGACAATCAACAACTTTACTTTTTTACAACTTACTAACAAAATTAACGAAATGCAACTCTCACATCAAACCAAAATAAAACATTTACACAATATGATCTCAACATTTTGTGAAAAAAAACATAATTCAAAAGATAAAATAAAGAATTATGCCACCTCCAATCTTAAAACTTGGAGTAATGGAAGCATCAGAATCACTTTATAGGATGCTTTTCTAGCAATTAGATCCACATATGAAACAGATTAATATAACCCAAAAAACTTTTATTTCATGGAACACCAAAGAATTGCTTCACTCCTCGATTACTGCATTGGGCTCTAGTTCCTACACCTGTGATCCAAGAAAAGGCATCAAAAATTCATTCAAAAAACAAAAAAGAAAGCTATCCCAACCCTTTTTCTACTTACCGTGTAAGACAATAAAAAGTGGGATTGGCAAGGAGATGGGGACAAAGAAGAAGAAGAAGATGGAAGGGGATGAGATGAGGATGAAGAATAAGAAGATGGAGGTGGCGAGGAAGATAGAGGAATCCCTGGCCATTTTCACCGCAAATTTGCTGCTGAGATATAGGATGGCTCTTTTTGGGTTTCTCCTATTTGAAATGAGAGGAGAGATGGCCATAGGTTGGAGGCTGCTTCCTTATATAGTAATGCAGTGTGAATCACAGACTAGTTTGACTCCGACTATAACTAAGACTTGGGCATAACAGTTGGATTCAGACAAATCACGGTTGGACTCAAACTCCAACTAGGACTTGGGCATGGATTCAATCATGTTTGAATATTGCAAAAGAATTTTGGAATTTTGGCATATATATACGTTACAAAAATACTGAATTAGTATATATATCCCTCTAAAATTTTTAATTACATTCCTATCTCTCTAATTAATATTTTTTGCATCTACACCTTTGAGACCAAATTAACAACTTGTTTTCTAATAAATATAATGTAAAATTATCAAAGTAAATTTTTATATAGTTAAACTCGACCCATTTAAGAATACAAATGCAAAGTTCTGTTATAAAAATTAGTATTATTTTAATTTGAAGGGCATAGATGTAAAAAAAAGTTTCAAAGAGTATAGATACTTTTATACTAATGATACAATGCACTCTTGAACAAGTTCAATTAAGGCTAGATAAGTTGGTCCAAAATAAAATCCAGAAGAAATCTATTATAAGAGGGTAACTATATTTCAGTAGATAATCATGCCAAATTTTCTAACAATTAAGGATACTATTCCTATAAAATATAGTCCATTAAGGTATAGAAAAATGTACCTCTATCTTTTTTACAAATATACAAGCTCTTAGTCTCTGAATTTCATTATTATTTTTCTTCTAAAGATCACTCCGGCGGTCCCCCTCACAATATTTCCATCTAGGTCATGAGACATAGATTGAATCAGCTAATCTGATCTCAAGGAGTCTTCTAATTTTGAAATTGATAGTGAATTTGACTTTATGAATAGTGATACTTTCATTAATATCACTAGCACACCTAGAACAGGTAACACAATCCTAGGCACGGTCTTCTGTAATTCGGTTTGCAAGACAAATGATGTAATTCTAGGCACAATCTCTTATAGTTCAGCCTTCAGTAATAAACTGTGTGGGATAGAGTAAAGGCCCTTCTCACCTCCTATGAGTCATCCAAACCAGCCAATAAATTACATCAATAGTAATAATAAGCCTAGTATTTTACTTCATCATTGTAAAAATAATTCACTTGGAAATTCCCTTGCAATCCATCCTCAATCCCAAAAAATATTCAACAAAAAGCATTGGCATATTATAATTTAGTGATATTTCAAATTAATTTACAATTTACTTGAATGAAATTAGCTACTACCACCAATAAATTAGTAGTTAAAAAAATAGAATACTAGATTAACATTACCTATACCTCTTTACATTGAAAGAACATGGATGACAAAAAACCCTTTGAACATCCAAAACACTATTATCTCCTTGTTTATATATAATACATTTTCTGACTGTGATTTAGGATAACTACATCCTTTTTACAGTCAAATCAGATATCAAATCCAAGTTAAATTGTAACTTCAATTGGCATCTGTTACAATTGGTACAGCTACAGTCTAAAGGTCATATCTCCTAAGATATTCATCCAAATCTAGGAAATAACTGCCTGTTGGAAAGCTGAGATCAATTTCTATAATTTTTTTATTTATGATTTTGGCTAATTTGGTATCTATATTGATCAAAATTATGATTTATTTAGAAGTCGAAGTTAATAACAGCCCTAGCCCAATAAGGAATAGGATTTAGATCTTTTTATTTAAGATATGTCAAGTAGAATTCTTATTAGAGTCTAAGTCCTATTTTTAATCTACACCAAGTAGGACTCTAAGTTTATTAGAGGACTATATATACACGGTCCAAGGTTGTAGCAAAGGGAGAGTTTTTCTATCAATAATATTATCTTATTTTGGTTTTGTTCCCTTTCCATCTTCTGTGTGGATTCAAGGATCTATTGTGATGAGAAGATGGTGATCTTCTCCCTATTCCTCATGCCCCCTCCCACTACATCAAGTGGTATTAGAGTAAGGCTACTTCCTGGCTCAACTCCATCGATTGTAGTTGGTGACGACAACTCCATGGACGGTGATCTAGGAGATTATGAAATTCGAGATTTGATCAAATAAAGTTTTCTTGCTTCTATCACTAGGAAGTATGAAGGTTTGAAATAGATTAAAACTAAGAACCAAGTTCATCAATTGATTATCAAAGAAGCTCACAGTCTGACATCCTGGAGATTAACATACGAAGCTACTCAGAAAAACCAAAACCTTGGTGAGGTGAATATTCCATACTTTCATGGTTATGACGATTTATTTATTTGGATGGATAAAGTTGAGAAATTATTTAAGCTTATGGAGATTCCTGAAGAAAGGAAGGTGAAGATTATTGAGTGCAAACTTGATCATTATGCTTCATCTTGGTGGGAGCAAATTCAAATCCAAAGAACATGTGAAGGCAAGCAAAAAATCCGCTCGTGACTGAAGATACTTAAACTATTCAACATGAAGTTCTTAAAATGGGATCAAAATCAAGTAAGACATATCTCTTATCCAAGGGCTTTCAAAATTGAAATTGATGGAGACAACCATGAAGTGTTAATTCCTCATCTTAGTAACTTCCCTCTAGTATTAAATTATCAAGCTAAAGAAGGGGTTGTGGATCATGTGGAAGACAAACAAACTAGTGAAGAACTTATTGAGGGCCCCAAAGATTCTTTCTTCGATGAGTTAGAAGATCATACAAAAGTGGCTTTTGATGTTATAGAAAATTTTCAAGAGACTATTGATGAGAATTCATGTGAATCAGTTGATAATCTTGAAGGCTGCAAGGTAGAGTTTGCTACTTGTGAAAATATTGATTATGCTACTCATGATTATCCTTTGAATTTATCAAAAGCCAACTCTCTTAAATGAGCAAAGGGAACTCCTATAGGAGTTATCACTATATAATATTCAATATTTGCAATGACATATTTAGATTATTTTAGTAATTATCAGTAAATTTGTGAAGAATACTTTTATTCCATGAAAATAAATTATAAGTTGGTGTGTACAAAAATTTTATTTCAAATAAGGTCAAAGGAAATCCTGCAAAAGTTCAATTGGTTATGCCAAAGGAAATAAGAGAGCAAAGTACTGAAGATGTTACTCGAAGAAATCTTATCAGTTTAAATCATCAAGTTCTATGCTGAAAAGTGTTTGAGGAGAACACAACTGCAACAACAAAGAATTCAAGTTTTGACTTAAGGACAAGTCTTTTACAAGTGGAGGGGTCTGATGTAGGATAACTACATTCTTTTTACATTAAAATCAGAGATTGAGTCTAAATTAAATTTCAACTCTAATTAGGATCCATTAGAATTGGTATAGCTATAGTCTAAAGGCCATATCTCCTAGGATATTCACCCAAATCTTTAAAAAAAAAAACCATCGTTGGAAAGCTGAGATCAATTTCTATAATTTTTTTTTATTATTTTGGCTAATTTGGTATTTTTATTGATCAAAATTATGATTTATTTAGGAGTCTAAGTTAATAATAGCCCTAGCCCAATAAGGATTAGGATTTAGATTTTTTTATATAAGGTATGTTAAGTATAATTCTCATTGGAATCTAAGTCCTATTTTTAGTCTACACCAAGTAGGACTCTAAGTTTATTAGAGGACTATATATACACAGTCCAAGGTTGTAACCAAGGGAGAGTTTTTCTATCAATAATATTATCTTATTTTGGGTTTTCTCCCTTCCATCTTCTTTGTGGATTCAAGGATCTATCGTGATGAGAAGATGGTGATCTTCTCCCTATCTCTCGTGCCCTATCCCGCTATATCAAACTAACATAAAAAAAAGACATTTTCCATAATTAATAGCACTATTTGCAAGTTTGATGACTGATTACCAATTGCACTTATTGTGTGGAAGGAAAAGAGAACAACAAACAAAAATTTTCAATACTTGGCAAAGCAAAATAATAACTTATTATTATATTATCAGAGAGTATTTCTGACCATTTGGATGCATTGTATTGATTGCCCCCATTTGGCAAAAGCATGATCCCCAAGCCATCAAGCCATAGCAGCTGCAGCTTGCAGTGCAAAAAGCTATAGGCATCCATAATAGGCATTGATGCCATGAACCATCTATCATAGGTTTGATATGGAAAACTATCATTCTCAGTGAGACCATCTCCATAATGATCAAACTGTTGCATGTAATCCATAGCTACACATACTGAAGGCTAGACATTTTGACATGTCACCAATTGCAGCAAAATCCCTGTACACTTGAATATCATGTATATTTGAGGGATTCATTTCATGCTAGGGATCATGTGGTCTTGAGGAACTGAACCTCTAACCTTTCAGATACCCTGGTTTCCTTCAGCTAGTAACTTAACTTTTCTTCTATCCTCATACAAGACAGCAACTACAAAATCATGTCGATGTTTAATTCAATTTTGGGAAACAAATCAAGAGAATTCATATGCGTTGAAGTGCACTTCATATGTACACCACATGATATACTCCACTCCTTCCAAATACAAGAACCTCCTAGTGTTTTCACCACCATCCTATGAATACTCATGGCATAATGGCAATAAAATAATTTTTTGAAATACAAAGCAAAAACTAAGTGAATGATCTGGATGTGAATGGTTGTTGTTGCTGATGCAGGATTATTGTAGGAACAATGGGCCACGTATACATACTCATCAGTGTGTCATGTACCAAATTAATTTTTGAACTTTCAAATATGCCATAGAATTTGGTAGATCTCCTGTAACAAGGGAAAAGAATAGATAAAATATAAAGATCCTATGAGATAGCAAGACAGTATTTCAAGATCCAACAGTCACCCTTAAATCATTTTGAGATAATCATTTTATTCTACACCATTTTGCTCAAAGAAATTACATATCACTTTATTCTACATTTTGAAATAGTCAACTTATTCACATTCTGAACTTTCAAAGGATGACTATAAATAGAATGCAGTGTACTACAATACTCCATAAGGAGCATGAGGGGCAGCATGTCATATCAATTAAATGTAACAAATGATTACTAGTACAAGAATAGAACAAGTACCTTCTTCCTACACTAAAGTCTAAATAGGGAATTATATGTGGTAGGTGCATCCCTTCTGAAACTGCATGTTTGGTGATGCCCATGCCAAAAGCACAGGCAACCATGCACGTTCCATGAAGTTCAACCCAATTGGAGGCTGAAACTATTGCACAAAGTTTTTCTCTAGGAAAAGAAGGCATGCTATGGCCAGTATTAAATTACGCACCTGGACCTTATCATTTTCAATTGCATTAAGTTTTCCAATGCCCCAATAGAGCCTTTTTAACCTTCTTGGATGAGAAACCTTAACATAATTCAGCAGATAACACCATATCATTCAAAATATAGAGATCGTTCATAGAAGTCAAAGAAATCTATAAAAAATTCAAAGCACCACAGAGAAACCCATACTTCGATGTGCAATTTCGCACCCATTACATGTATTCAGAATCAAGAACATAGATCACCTATAGCACCCAAATCAAACAGATGGAAATTTTGAGAACTATCTCAATAGCAAAAAAAAAAGAATTGAGAGGAAAAAACAAAGAACTCATAAGAAAGTGAAAAGAAACCCATGCTTACCATTCCCAAGTTGTTCTAAAAAATATAAAAATTGAAAGAATTGAAAAATTGAAAGGAAAAGAAAGCCCTAACATTCAGAATCAAGGTTATAGATCATACATGGTAGCCAAATGCAATCAACAAGAGCTTTCAAGAACTATTTCCATAGAGACTAGAGACTGTATTTATATGTTCTCATTGTTAGATAACATTAATAATTTATTGGATTTCACAAAATAAAATAAGTTAATTTTTGTATAGAATTTCTACTCCAAAATAACAATTCCATCACTTAATGGAGTTAAACAATCCGATACAGCTCATAAGTTTTTCATATTAAGCTAAGTACCAAAATCAAATACAAAAAAGATTAGAAAAACCAAAAATGTGCCTTACCTCTTGCCTGATGGCTAAATTTCACTTGAAATTTGTACTCAAGGGGTTTGATGTAGTGAACCACTACTAATACGCTAAATTAACATGAATAACGCATAAATAGTATGACAAAATTTAAAAATGATGAATAATTTAGTTGTACAAACCTCTTACTATGCCATTCAAAGCAATCAATAAAGAAAAATATTGATTTATAAAGAAGATAAACAAAATAATACAAAAAAATTCGAAAACAAAATACTGGTACTTCATATCAACGGATAGACCTATTTTGCAATATTGACGAACTAAACACATAAAATAGCAACTAAGATGTGACATCAAAAATATCTTGACTGCAACTAAGATTATCTAAGAACTGCAGAACATCTTGAGAGTCAAAACACAAAGGTAGCATAAATCTGAAGCATTCATAGCATTCCAGTAGCCAAGCGAAAAGACCATTTTGTGTAGCTGATAGTGAAACTCAAGTTGCATGTCCTATATGTGAGATGAATAAAGTTATCGAGTAAAATAAATTGAGGATGAGAAAGGACCACAAGTAGAACTCTCATCTAGCAATAAATATTTCTAGAACAAGCTTACTAGCCAACATTGACTGAACAACCCTATTTATGGATGTAAATGGTAGTAGATCTAGTATGTTGCCCTCTCTGGACCTTAACATTTCTGGTTGCAGAAAATTTTCTGATGTGCTAATAGAGCATTTTCATCCTTCTTGCACAAAACTTTTATTTCAAAATAGAGCATCACACAGAAACCCATACTTATAGCTTGCATTTTCCTACTCCATGTCATGCAAAGTCAAGAACAAAGTTCATCCAGAGCAGCCACAGCAATCTACAGACATTTCAAAATATTACGAAGAATCCATAGTTATCATCATGCCCATATTACTCATTAAAAACAGGCACAAAAAGAAAAGAAACCAATTTTGTACTTATAATTGCCAATCTTAGCAGCCTAAATAATCTACAGTCTTCGAAAACAACATGAAGAATCTAAGCAGCCAAAGCAATCTACAGCAATTTCAAAACACCAAGAAGAATCCATACTTGTCATGCTCAGATTGCTTAGAAAGGGACAAAAGGAAAAAAAAAACTCACACCATCTTATCATTTGAAATCTCCAACCAATTCCACATCATTCAAAATCAAGAGCAGAGATTGTGTCCCGCTGCCCAAATGTAATCAGTGTAAACTTTCAAGAACTATCCCAATTCAGAAAAAAGAAGAGAGATAGAAATCAGAGAATTTGCAAGAAAGAGAAAGAAGCACACCTAATACCCCAACGATCCAGACCAATTTCTTGAGTACACATTAAAGTGGATTGAACAGGAGACCAAAAATTGGTAATTTAATAGCTCCAAATTCCTTCAATTGCTCCAATCTTAGTAGAAAAACTACACAAGAACAATGATCACACACAGTTAGGTTCTATGGCAATGGACCTACAAAACAAGCAATATCTTGAAAAAAACAAAATTCAAAAAAAAGTGAAAGAAACCCATGCCTAATACCTGGTGATCCAGAGCAATTGCCTACTGGATGATATCAGACAAGAGGTCCAAAAAATGGGCACTTTCAGAGCTCCAAATTCCTTCAGTTGCTGCAACCTTTGAAGAAAACTTACAAAAGAACAAAATTCACTCATGGTTAGAAGACAATGTCATGCTCTATGGCAATGGATGTAGAAAACAAGTAAAGCAATATCTTAAGAAAAACCAAAATAATGACAATCCCTTATGAACTTTCCAATCAATCCCAGACAAAAGACAATTCGAATCACAAAAATCAAACTTAAACCCACACAAATGGTTTACCATTAGAGCTCCAAATTCTTTCGATCACTCCAATCCCTATTCAAGAAAAAGACTACCAACCAAACACGACAACACAAATCAATTCAAAATCTAAAATCATCTATTTCAGATTAACATTGGAACAGAAATCCAAGCTCATTAGCTCAAGAAACAAATATGAAACCAATTTTGAGAAGGAAAAATCCAAGGATCCAGATCTCTCAAATGCCACTCTATAACCAAATCAACTCACTATTCTCATATGGAAGAATCACAATGAATGAAAGTAATATCTTAACCTAAACAATGTGGTTAGAGAAAGAAAGAAAAGTATAGAGACTAAAGTAGAACCCTACATAAACTCCAATCAGTCCATAACAGGACAATTTGCAATAGAAAAGCTGATTTCAGCAAAGCCACAGAAAGGTCAAACTAGTTACTCTAAGGGCTCCAACTCCATCCAATGGCTCTGAACCGTAGCAGCAAAACCATAGAAAGAACACCAATCATTATTTTTAAGAAGACAAAATCAAAAGAAATCTAAAATCAATAAGAACTCAAGGAAAAAAACAATCAGAGATCGAGAAAGAACCCTTACTTTCGTCCACACATATGTTATGCTACAATGGACCTCCAAAGAAAAAACCATTGCCATGAGCTTTGGAGGAGAGAAATGAAAATGTGTATAATCATTTTGACAATTAAAGTAGTAGGGCAGTGAAATTGATAGAGTTGCTTTTTTCAATTTGTAAAAATAAGAATTATACAAGCAAATGTCACCGTGTAATTGTGTCCATTGTTTTTTGGCTCACTGAGAACAGTTAGAGCTCTCACTCTTCTTGTGAAGAACATCATGTGCAAGTAAGTGTAGACTTTATTTTCTAAAAAAAGCTCCAAATAATCTTAGGAGCAAAATACTGAAGTTTAATTCGTGCAGCACATGAACTAAATTCTCAGTATACAAAAACTCGCTGAATACTAATCACCCAACTAGTTTATCGCTGACTTTAAAATACAAATAACTCTTGAAGAAATTTGTTGGCATCTTTACATAGATACAAAATGGAAAATACTTCACATGGACAGTGAATACTGATTCTACAACATTATTTTGATATATGTTAAAGCACTAACAACATCCAAGCATGGAAGTAATGAAACTTCACAATTTTTAGAAACATGACTTACAGAGAACCACAGATTGAGGTTCTATAAGAGGCAAGATTCTATTCCTAATTACTTGAGAATCCACAATGGCCTTGAAAAATGCAAAAGAAACATAATGCGAATATACATGAAATGTTTGAAATTAGGTGGCAATCGCTAAGTGAAACAGTTATACAAAAGTAAGTGAAAGAGTAAGTGAAAGAGTTGTATAATAGAAAACCTAGATGCTAGACTTCTTTTGGCCTATAAAAATCGTGTTAATTTGTTCTACATGGCATATGCTATTGAGTTGGACAATTACTAACTGAAATACTTATTGCCATTAAGTTAATAGAAATATATCTTCTCTAAGCTGAAGCTCGACTTCAGAACAATAAGTTTCTCTTATCAATATTTTCATACCATCTTTAATTTGTGCTAGGCTGAAGTGCTTCGTGAACATCTACATGCTGCAAGGAATGATAAATGCCTCTCACTCTTTGACTTATGTGTTTTAAGAGAAGATAGCGAATGAAATACATGGATAGTAGTAATTAGATATCATTCAAATGCATAACAAAGAATTACCAAGCAAGCAGGGACAGCATTAAATCAGTTAGCAAATCCTTCCATTTGGCCTGCTCAAATCCAATAGCTGTTGAAGAATATAGGCTCTGATCAGGGACCATTAGGCTTAGAATATAGTTGCAGCAAGTACCCTCCTATACTAGCAGTCACATTTTAGTATCATCACAACCTAGTAAAACATATCTAAAAAAAGAGCATGGAATTAGGTCATGAGTTAAGCCCACTAGGAGTCTAATTAGGGTTTCAAGGTTGCTGAAGTAGCATATCAAATAGAGAGCAATTCTAGGATTTGTAAGGAATTGAATTACTTCGCAGAAAAGTAGAGAAGCAAGCTCTTTCACCATTCAAGTGAAACTCTAGCTGTCAAATAAGATTTAGGAAAATCAACAATAGTTTAATGCCATAATTGACACACTCCCTAGCTAGAACACTTGCCCTCTACATCTTAAATTTTAGACCTGATTTTTTATTCAATCTTGAGATTTAAGAGTTCATAAATTTAAGTATTAATTGCAAAAGAGTTAAAAATCTGATTAAGTATTGGGAGATCTAAAATGCTAGGTGTCATGTGAATTGTTAAATAAGAAAAGTTTGCCGTAAAGTTTTAAGCATTCAAAATAGTGCAGAGTTATTATCTTGAGTGTTAAATGTTTAGAAAATTTTAAAAACAGAAAAATTAACAGAACACGAAGTAAGAAAATACAAAACAATACGTAAATATAATGAGAATAGAAAAATATAAAACAATAATTAGATGCAAAGAAGAATGAAACAGAAAATTATGAGAAGATGAAATATAAAACATAAAACTCGATACAAAACAAAATCAAGAAGTAAAACATATAAAAGATAGAAAAACATAAAATTAAGATAATTAAAATAGAAAGAGACAAAATTAAAGAAGGATTTGAAATAGCAAATACAGAAGCAAAACAAAATATAGAACATAAAATTAAATAAAAACTAAAAAATAGAGAAAAAAATTAGGTTATTAAACAAAAAATAAATAAAACTGAAAATTAGTAAGAAAATAAATAATTAAATATAATTCAAAAAATAGAGAAGAAGAAAATAAAGATATAAATAAAAATAAAATAAAAAATAAAAAATAAAATAGAGACATACGTAGTAGTAGGAGAAGAAGATATATACAACAACAAAAAAAAAAGTTGGCGAGAAGAAGAAAACAAAATAGAAAATTAATCAAAAAATGAAATTATAGAACAAAATATAGAGTAGAAGAATAAAAAATTAATAAAAATGATATTATAAAACAAAATATAGAGTAGAAGAATAAAAAACAAGAAGAAAATACAAAACATAAAATTAGAAATACTTAAGATAAAGAAGAGCAGGATAATAAGAGAAATAGTGTAGGTTAATATAAAACTGAATATGTAAAATAAAAATGGATAACCAAATATAAGAATAAAGAGAATAAGTTACAAAATAGAAGACAAGGAACATATAAAATAGATATTAGGAGAATAAAGGGAGTGTACAATAAAAAATATAAAAAAATCTAAGAAAAAAAAAATATATAGTAACATTAAATATAAACTAGAAGACCAAAACTTAGAAAATTTAAAACAAGAATAAGAAGAAAAGAGGAAAGGATAATAAAAGCAAAAGAATAAAATAAAAGACAATGAAATATTAAATAACAATTTTAAATGAGAGAATAAAATAGAAGATATAAACAAAAATATAAAATAAAAATTACTAGAAAAAGAAGAGCAGAATATAAAATTAAATATAGAACAAAAAATTTAGACAATAAATATATAAAATAAATAATTGACGATAAATCAAAAAATTGAGAAGAGAATAAAAAAATATGAAACATAAAGAATACAAAAGAAAATGAAGAAGAACAAGAAGAACAATAAGAAGAATACAAAATAGACAAATAAAAAATTAAGAGATGTTACGAAACAAAAAGTTAATCATAAAACAAAATTAAGAAAAGAAGAAGCCACAAAATAGAAGAGAAAGAACATATAAAATGAATGGATATAAAATCATGTCGATAGGATTTTAACCTCAATCCTATTAGGTTTTAAACTATTGGATTTATCTAGAAATTAGTATAATTGATAATTAAAAAATCGGTCTATAATAGTATCATAAAATTTACTAATAGTCTGGTTCAGTTTAGTTTAGGGTTTAGGATTTAGGACTTATGGTATAGAGTTTATGATTTAGAGTTTAGGGTTTAGGATTTATGTTTTAGGGTTTAGAGTTTTGGGTCAGTGTTTTTTAATTAGGCCAAACTAAGTTGCTAGTAAATTTTGTTACACTATTACATGCCATTTTTACTAATCCCTAAATAAAGATAACAATTTTAAACTTGATAGCATTAAGAATAAAATCCTATTGATAGGATTTTATATCCACTCAATATAAAATAGATTTTAAGGGAACAAAAGGAGTATACAACAAAAAGCATACAATAGAAAACTAGGATAAAAACATATAAAAATTAAAACTAAATATAAACTATAAGACAACAACTTAGAAAATTTTGGACAAAAATGAGAAGACAAAATAAAAGATAAAATAAGAAATTAAGAAGATAAAGAAAATAATTTTAAAATAGAAGACATAAAGAAAAATATAAAAGAAAAATTAATAGGAAAAAAGAGTGAAATATAAAATAGAAAATTGAGATAAAAAATATATAAAATGTAGAACTAACTACAAACCAGAAATAGAGAAAAAATGAGAAAGATATAAAAATAAAAATATAGAAAAAAAAGAATATAAAATAAACAATAGAAAATTAAGAGAAGGGATGAAACAAAAAGTTAATCATAAAATAGAAATAAGAAAAAAAAAATCAAAAAATTATATATTTGAGAGAAAATTAAAAAGAATTTAAAGATATAAAATAGAAAAATAAAAAAATTAAGAAAGGAGGAACAAGATGTAAAATAGAAAAGTAAATAATATATATATATAATTAATCATAAATACAAACAAAAAATTATGTACAAAAGGTAAACTTAAGAAGTAGAGGAAGAGAAAAATTAAGAATGAGAATTTGAACATATAAAATAAAAAAATAAAAATTAAGAGAAGAAGAACAAGATTGAGAGTAGAAAAATAAATAAAAAATATAAAACAAAAAATATGGTACAAAATAAACCTAAATATAAAAGAGTAGAAGAATATAGAGAAAATAAGATATTAGACAGAAAAATAAAAAAAATCAAAAAATAGAAAAGATGAAAACTAAAAAGTAATATAAAAAAGAAACTAAAACACAAAATCGTTTTTCAAAAAGAAAATTAAGGAGAATTTAAAGAAATAAAACAACAAAAAGAAAAATTAGAGGAACAAGATGTAAGATAGAAAAGTAAATATGAGTTATTGTGACTTAAGATAATTTTGGATGATCTAAGAATTAAAAGAGGAGCTGTGAGGTTGTATTGTGACAACAAGTCAATTGTAAGGATTGCTCAAAATCCAGTTCAACATGACAGGACAAAGCATACTGTGGTGGATCGACATTTCGTTAAAGAGAAGTTAGATAATGGTCTTATCACTATTCCATATATGCCTTCCAAGAATCAACAAGCTGATATATTAAGCTCCTCCAAGAATCAGATAAACTAGAATGAGTGTACCAATAGTATGTAGTGATAAAACTAAATAAACATAAAATGTCTAGGGTTTTAGGATTGAATAGAGATTAAAAGATAATAGATTTGAACTTGCAAAATGATCAGAACAACATACCTTGAACTTTTAGATTCCTCTACTTCTTCTGAAGAAATAGGACAAACCTTGGTGCACATTAAGTCCTTCCACTTCAGCTGAGCGATCAACATCTTTGTGATCTCCTTGTCCTCCATTTTTGCAAACCAAAGCCTCACTAAGAAGAATCAGAAACTTAATTAGCAATTGGTTCTTGATTTATGTGCATAATTTTTTGAAAAAGAACTCAAATACTATTGGTAATACTATGCATTGAAACCTTGATAAGAATCTCACACCATCTATTGCTATTAGTGTCATGTAATTAAAAGTTCATGTGATCAGGAAAGAGAGACTTTCGGATATAGTGATGTCCCTATTAAGATCCTCATATGCAATGACAAATCACAACAAAGAAGATGAATACAAATGCCTGTAAGCAACAGAAATGTTATCCAAAAATAACCCGAGGCCTCTTGGACCCCAATTAGCTTTAGCAAACAGATGAGATAATAAAAAAAGTCTAGCTAATAGAAAACCCCGATTGATACCTACTGATAACTAAATCAAGATTGCATCCTTTAACAATAATCTTATGATAATAACATCTGGACTCAGGAAAGACTACAAAATAGAAAATCTTAACCTTTATTTATTGAAAACTAAAGCAAGAATGCAACCTTTGCTAATAATCTCGTGGCATCAAGTAGTATTTACACAAGAAAAACACAGAAATCAAAAACACAAAAAAGCAAAATGATCACAGAATCAAAATAATTATTAAAAGAACAAAAAAAAAGATGATAGCTCAATGATTTTAGAAATCATATTACACCATAATCAGTAAATACATGATGTATACCTAGAAGGTGTGGAACCGCCAGTTTTTTCAACTAATTTTACTTTTGGTACTTCCTTTCTATGTCTACTTGGAGCAAACCTTTCCCAAGCATTTCCTTTCTTTAATGTAGCTTGCAATGCAGCCTTTGCCTGAAAGTATGCTATGTGCTCTTGACAGTGTATATATCCTCCATGTTCTCAAGTTCAAACAGAAACTTGAGCTCAAAAACTCCAAAAAAAAATAAAAATCAAAAGATGCTAAGAAACAATCAATTCAAACTCCCATAAAGTTTAGAAATGTGTACCTTAGAATGCCTCCAATTGCTACAAGAACTCCAATAGCATGCAATGATAAGGCAATAACAACCATCTAAAACCCTACGACTTCGTATTTGAAACCCTAACACATCATATCTAAGAAAATAATCAATTTAAATCCACATAATGATAAGAACAATGTGCCTCAATCCTTAGAGCTCTAAATTCCTCCAATCACATGAAGCCACAAAACAAACTCAAAAAAGAATACCCATTGCATACAATGAGAATACAAGAATACAGAAATCAATTTGAAAAACCTATAATCAATTGTTGTGGTCTCAAATTCAAATAGAAACCTGAACTCAAAAACTCCAGAAAAAGAAACAATCAAAAGTTGTTAAGAAACAATCAGTTCAGACTCCCAAATATATTAGAATGTGTACCTCAGTGCCACCTCCATTGCTCCACGAACTCCAATTGCATGTCATGACAAGACAAAACCAATCATCTAAAACCTAAAATGACAACTATGGCTTCAGTTTTGAAACCCTAACTCAACAGCCTAAGAAAAATCAATTTAATCCAAGATAAAGAAAATGGCCGCATACCGTAGCCCTCGGAGCTCCAAAATCCTCCAATCGCTTGAAGCCACAAAACAAGTCCAAAAAAGAAATACACAATGCATATAATGACAGTACAACAATGCATACATCAATCTAAAACCCATAATCGGCTGATATCTTCTCAAATTCAAACAAAAACCCCAAACACATAAATGCCAAGAAAGCAATCAAAAGATGTTAAGAAATAATTAGTTAAGACCCCCAAAAAGATCAGAATAATGTACCTCAGAATGCCTCCGCCATCGCTCCATGAACTCCAATCACATCCAATGAGAAGACAAAACCAATGATCTAAAATCTAAAATGGCCATTTATGATTCAATATTTTGTTGAATTGCACAAAACTTGCCATTTCAGTATCTGTAAAAGAACAATTGATACTTCGGTTTATTTGCAAAATAGTGGTTTCCAATATATGGAAAACAACTAGAAGCCTAGAATCCTTTCTGCACCACATATATTTGATTTAATACCTCTGAGAACTATGAACAAAAATTGAATATTTTGTCACAGTATCAAAAGATTCTAGGCAACAAGGCAACCATGCCTCTTTCCAATTTAGATATAAATGATGCAAACTTCAAATCCTAGAGTGTAATTTCCAAAATAAAAATCAAAGCGTAGAAACCTTGAGTTCATAAAGAAAATCAGAAAACCAGCAAAAAAAAAGAAAAGTAGTTTCTAACTCGAGAGACTAGCTAATAATACATAATAAGTTGTGAAATAGGTTTGCTGAAGGAGTTAGATATATTCTAATAGACAAAAAACATAAATTATTCACAAAGATGAAGCTAAATAATTATAGACACTAACACAACATAGAAGTCTTACCCGTCAGACAGAAATTCACGTGAAGAGAAAAAATTATGTAGGAAAGTGAAAGCTCTTCTCATCCAAGAAAAAATTTTATTACAGTTCCAATGAAATTGGTCAAGGTTTCTGACCATTCAAGGGTCACCAAAATAACTAGTTTTAAAGCCTCCAATTACTAGCACCTATCCATCAATGAAATTCAAATTTTGGAGTACCTAAAACCAACCCAAAAAAATTAAATCATAAAGGCTTAGTAAAGTTCTAACCAAAATAATGCACCCACACACTATGGCTAGCAAAAAAATGCTATCCAGCATCCTATCTAAATTATCAATAGTATAAAAATCTCCAAAGTGACCCTAATCCAGAAAAAGTGAAGGCAGGTCTGACAACTTTTTGCCAACCTTTATAACCCTTATAAGCATTCTTTATTTGATTTTCAGCCGCATATCATATCACAACCATAGTCAAAGTTCCAACGAAAATAATGCACCCACACGGTATGGCTAGCAAAAAAAAACTAACCACTATCCAAGTGTGAATTATCATTAGTATAAAAATCTCCAAAGTGACCCTACTCTAGCATATGTGAAGGCAGGTCCCACAACTTTTTTGCCGCCCCCTATAAGCATTCTTTATTTGATTTTCAGCTGCATATGATACCACAACAGGCATCAAACAAATAAGGGCAGATCCAAGACATAATCAACACAATCAAGAAATCAATGTGTTAAAAAATGTTAAGGAACAAAACATTTGTTTTTAGTCCAATGCAGCAAACATTTAGGATTTGAACCTTAATAGAACCTAAAGGAATCTAAGAGTGATGTACAACTTCACCATAGAAAAGAAATATTCAATCAAACTCAACTAGATCAAATCCCGATGGAATCAAACTCAACAAATAAGAATGGAAGAGCAGAGGACACACAAATAAAGTTCAGAATAGTGTACCTAAGAGTTCTTCCAATGACTTCGAGCCCCAACACGAAACTTGAAGGACAACAAGTGCATGCATAGACAAGACAAGGTTTAGAACAGAGCATATCAGAACCTGTCCAGTGACTCCAAGCTCTAGCACAACCAAATAAAATACCAAGTGCATACATTTGGCTAAAGAGCACAATGTCCGAAAGCAAGCCAGCATAACCTCAAAATAACACGGCAATAACATGATAATGCCCCACCCTTTTATGGGATGAGGGCTTGAACAAATTGTAAAGTAATAGATGCCTTGATTTTATGCGGAAGGCAACACCAAACTAAAGTAGGGACGCCAATAGCATGCCATGACAACACAAAACTAATCATCTAAAACCTAAATGGCTATCTAGGGCTTTAGATTTGAAATCCTAATCCATCTAGCTCAAAGAAAACAACTAAGAAGTCAGATTTAAACCCATAAAGATCATAACAACGTACCTTGATATCTAAATTTCTTCAATCACTCCAAGCTGTCGCACATGCCCAAACAAGAACAACAATCACATGCGGTTTAGCAAGAAAAAATTGATCTGAAAACCTAAAATTTGTCATCAGGTAGTGGAATGAACGAACAACCAGACTAAGACCATGAGAATCAAATAGGATTGTAAAGATACCTTTATCTGAATTTGGCATAGCTTGGCAATGGACCCATAACAACCAAATTGAACAAAGATCAGCACAACGTACCTAATAGCTCCAAATTCCTACGATAACTCCAACCCATAGATGAACCCCATATAGAAGCCCAACCACAAACAGTGGAATGAAGAAATCGACCCAAAATCTAAATTTCGCTATTTGGGGTTTTGGATCAAATTAAAAGCCCAAGATAGGCTCCAAAAAAATAAAAATTATAAGAAACTATAACAAAGATACAATCATCGCACCTCATTCCTTGAAGCTCCAATTTCCTCCGATTACAAAGCCGAAACAGAAACCCAAAAGGCGAGTACTAGTGGCATACAAAGTACAACAATTCTAAATTCAATGTAAAAACCTATAATTTGCTGCTACTGTCTTAAATTCAAACATAAACCCAAACTCCTAAACTCCAAGAAAATAATCAAAAGATGCCGCAAACCAATCAATTCATACCAAAAAAAGATCAGAATAATGTGCCTCATAATGACTCCTCCAATTGCTCCAGGAACTCTAATAGCATGCAATGCCAAGACAAAACCAACAATCTAAAACATAAAATGGTTGTCTATGGCTTCAGATGTGAAACCCTAATTAATAATCTCAAAGAAACCAACCACAAAGTCAAAGTTAAACCCATAAAGATCATAACAGCATACCTTGATCTCCAAGTTTCTTCAATCACACCAAGCCATCACATCTGCCCAAACAAGAACAACGATAGCATGCAGTATAGTAAGAAAAAATCAATCTGAAAACCAAAAATCTCTCATCACGCAATGGAATGACTGAACAATCAGATAAGGACCATGAGAATCAAACAGGATAGTAAAGATACCTTTATCTGAATTTGGCATAGCTTGGCAATGGATCTGTAACAACCAAATTGAACAAAAAATTAGCATAGTGTACCTGATAGCTCCAAAATCTTATGATCACTCCAATCTAGAGACGAACCCCATTCTAGAAGCCCAATCACAAGCAATGGAATGAAGAAGTTGATCCAAAACCTAAATTCTATCTAAGATGAGTACTATACCTATAGGCGGAGCCAGAGTTCCAAGCACATCAAAGTAGAGAAAGTGACAAGAAGAAGAAGAAAAAGATATGGCAAAAGAAAGCAACAAAACTGGAATATTACTCAACTTGGTTCTCATGCTCTCCATCCTCCAGCTTATCATCACCGCCATGGCTAGAACGAGGTGGAACGCAGTTACGCAAGTGAGTGAATGTAAACAAGACTGTAAACAAGACTTCGAATAAGATAGAAGTATTAGAAATTATTCTGCATCGTTTGAAAGAGTTAACCTGAAAAATGATGTTCTATTGTTCCTTGAAGCTTTCTTCAATAGTTATATCTGTGAAGGAGTCTAGTCCAAGCCCGAAATGTTATACTGTTCAAAAAGGGCGACACATGCTTTAGGCTAACACAACGGTTCAAGCTGACAACAAACAAGTTCAGCGCCGTTAATCTGAACCTGGACTGTTCGAAGCTTTTTTTTGGATAGTGGGTCTGTGTTGCCGGAAGAGCTTGAACAGAAGCTGCACACTCTTTGCTATAAAATAATGAAGCCAAGAGAAGAATGATTTGTACTACTGTTTATGCTTTTAATTGGAAAATACAACTTTCGTAAATGGTAAACTGAGCCAGGGTAATGGGAACAAAGCCTGGTCTAATTTAGGAAAAAAGAAAAAAATATCAGTTAATGAAGGAAAACAATCAGGTCAATTCAAAAAACAAAGCAAACCACAAAAATTATAAGGTACAACTCATAACTTCTAGATCTCTGGGTATTTGGTTTGGCACCAGCTCAGATGGAATTATGCTATGCATTAGATAATACAAAGGTGAATTACCAATAATCTCAACAAAATATAAATATTTTAACAGAGACCCATTAATCCGCAGCACATAGAAGGATTTTCAGCCTCAAATGATGCCAAGATCCACAAGCTGAATCTGTTCAGAGGTCAAAATCTATCCAAAGCTGCAATATCAAATTACTAGGCAGAGTATATTTAGGTTTTGAACCTCAATAGAATCTAATGTAAAAAACATATAAGACTTCACCAGTGAATAGGAATATTCCATCGATCACAAATTCCCGAAGTAGATCAAATCGGGACAAAACAAAACAAAAACAAATAAGAATGCACGAGCAGAGGATCGAGCATACATTTAATCAATCATGTATAGTTTTCTCCATGAGTCTCAATCGATTAGAGACCCTCTCCCAAGAGATGAATATCCAGCTCTCAATTTGCAGAAGAACTGAATAGAAATCAACCAAACCATGAAACTTATCACAAAAACCAAGCAATAAAAACCATTTGCAAAGATTGCCCCATCCACAGTCCATCTTGACTATTGCCATTGAAAGTACAATGCAGAATCCAAGTGAACCTAGTAACACAGAATTAAAGAAACACGAGATTGAAAAGGCATAGATTGAAAGTAGAAACAATCAAAACATTCTGACACAGTTTTAAAAGATTATGGACAATAAAGCAATCATAACTCTTTCCAAATTTGATATTTTATATTCCACACTTCAAAAAGAAAAATCACAGTGCAGGAACATTGAGTTATTGACAAAGACAAACAGAAAAATAGTTAGCATGTAGGAGGTTGGATGCAGGCAAAATGGCAGCAATCAACATATATCACATCAATACCCCTTCCAAGGAATAGATGAAGTCTCTTGCCACAACACAATGCTACCCTTGTAAAGCATTACTTATTTGAATTTCAGCCGCATGTGATGCCAATATACAAACCTCAATGCATAAGGGCAGATTCAAGACATAATCAACGCAATCAAGAAAATCAATGTGTTCAAAGATGTTAATGAACATAAATCTATTCAGAGTCCAAGGCAGTGGACATTTAGGATTTGGACCTTAACTGAACCTGAAGGAATAAGAAAATGATGTACAATATCACCATATAAGAGAACTAGATCAAATCATGATAGAATGAAACTCAACAGATAAGAATGCAAGAGTTAAAGAACTGCATACAACTACTAATCTATTGTAGATCATTTTCCTTGAGTCTTTAGTGATTAGAGACCTACTTTAAAGAGATGAATATCCAAGCATTCAACTTGCAGATGAAATGTATAAGCAATCAGCCAAACCATTAAATTCATTTCAGAACCAAGCAATAGAAAAAAAAACTCAATTTGCAAAGTTTGACACATCCAGCATTCAACTTGTAGATGAAATGTATAAGCAATCTAGGCTATTGTCACTAACAACAAAATGCAGAATCCAAGCGAATCTATTGAGATAGAATAAAAGAAAAAGAATTGGTAGAAGATAAAAAACCAACAATCACATCTCCATTTGCAAACATTGCCCCATCCACATGCCATCCAGGCTATTGTTACTGACCACAAAATGTAGAATCCAAGAAGTGAACATAGTAAGGCACAATAAAAAGAACACCAGGCGAAAAGGCATACGTAGAAATTAAAAACTAGCAATCAAAACTCAATTTGATAGAAAATTGGCAGCAATCAACATATATCACATCAATACCCCTTCCAAGGAATAGATGAAGTCTCTTGCCACAACACAATGCTACCCTTGTAAAGCATTACTTATTTAAATTTCAGCTGCACGTGATGCCAAGATACGAACGTCAACGCATAAGATCAAATTCAAGACATGATCAATGCAATCAAGAAAATCAATGTGTTCAAAGATGTTAATGAACATAAATCTGTTCAGAGTCCAAGGTAGTGGGCATTTAGGATTTGGACCTTGCCTGAATCTAAAGGGATCCAGAAAAAGATGAATTGCAACAGAAACATAAAAAATTCAAACAAAGCCTGGATCTACAAGCCCAAATTTCAAAGAGGAAAAGGATATCACCTCCACACACTTGCTTCAATGCATAATACATTTTGAATCCAATGCTCAGGTAGCTAGCACACACAATTAGGCATCTCTCATAAAACTTGATAACCTGAAACAAAAGAGAAACTATTGAAAGCAAAATAGGGGAAAAATCACATTAGCTTTGGATGTCAGAGAAATGAAAGTGTATATGAGCATTATGGCAATTCAGGTTGCAAATCGATGCAATATGAGTTGCTTTCATTTTTTGGTTTATATAAACAAGAAACACACAAACAAATGTCCTCATGCATAATGCTGGCATCCATTAAAAGTTAGTTCACTCAGCTCAGTCAGAGCTACTAGACTTACATTTTCAGAAAATGTCATGTGAAAGTGAACACAAACTTCTTTTTCTTAGAACAAGATCCAAACTATTTTAGAAACGCAATCTTGATGTCTAATATGGCAGCACATTGACTAAACATCTCAGCAAATGCTGAAAATTATTCAGATTAAGTTGCTAATTCATCACTGACTTAAAAATGTAAAATAGTCTTTGGAGGACCTCGTTGGAATCTTTATGTAGATAAAAATGGAAAATGCTTCAAAGAAAGTCAACGTACTAATCTAGCACATTATTTTTTTATAAATGTTAAATCCAGAACATCATCCAAGTCTAGAAGCAATGCGACTTGACAATTTTGAGAGACATGACTTTCAAAAAACCAATTGAAATTTTAATAAGACTCAAGGTCCTCTTCTTGATGGATGTGTAAGCACTTAAGGACTACTATGGACCTAAAAAATGCAGAAAAAAATAGAATGTGGATCTAAATTAAATATTTGAAATTAAGTGGCAATCCCTAAGGAAGTGAGTTGTATAATGGAAGAACAAACTGTAGAACGCACCTGAACTTCTAGATTGAAATCCAAACCTATTCTCTCCAGGATTTAGCTTGCATATTGAGAGTTCATCAATAGATAAAATCTGGACAAGCATCAAAATAATAATTCCCATAGCTACAGATGTTCTTTCCAGCAGTTAGAAAGGTCAAATCGCACCATATAACCAAACAAACCTGGATCTGCAAGCCCAAAATTCAAAGAGGAAAAGGGTATCACCTCCTTGGCTCTGTTCTCGATCAATTTGATCAAAGATCTGCCGCTCCTCCGCCTCCGTCGTTATGATGCTGATAGGGTATACATATGAATTATAGGAGAAATGGGGTTATGAACAAGACGAATTGCTAGAAAAACATGAAAAATTCAAACAAAGCATGGATCTACAAGCCCAAAATTCAAAGAGGAAAAGAGTACCACCTCCTTGGCTCTATTCTCGATCAATCCGATCGAAGATCTACCGCTCCTCCGCCTATATCGTTATGATGCTGATGGGGTATATATATGAATTATAGGAGAGATGGGGTTATGATGCTGATGTCATCGTGTGCGAGTGATTTTGAATTTCATTCCGGTTCAGACTTGGTTTGGGGTTTTCTGACCGTTGTTCTGGTTCAGATTCAATTTTGGATTTTTGACCGTTGGATCCAGTCCGACTTGGTTTAGGATTTTAATGGTTTGAGATGGAATTTCGTGATTGAATTTTGATTCATTTTAGTGTCTTTCATCATTTGAGCTGAGAATTTTTAACCCTTTCATCAAATTCTAATTCAATTTTGGTTTTTGGACTCTTGATCAAGTTTAAATTTGATCTAGAATTTTTTTAGACTATTTATATCATTTTCGTTGCAATTTTAATTTGCACTAGACCCAATCCAAATGAATTGTTACTTAATATCAATCATAATACTATAACCCTTTGATCAAGATGATTGTATCCCATCAGATATTATTTGATTTATTTTAGTATCTTGAGCACTAAATATATAGAATAAGATAAATCAAGAAAAAAAATATTTGAGCTTTGATTCATACCCACTATTTAGACTTAGCAATCAGATTTTAAAAAATAGATATTTTTGAGAAATCAAATGATTTTTTTCTTCGGACTTATTTTGACTGAAATACAGTTGTCTCTATATATTTTTTTTGAGTTATTACATCTATTCATTAAATTATTACATCCATTCATTAAATAAGTGATGATCAAAGGGTTCTTACTCAGAAAGTCTTTGGGTTTAGCTTAGAGTTTTATTAAATAAATCATTGTGGTTATAGTATGAATCTAAAGTTTCAATTGATTCATGGGTCTCAACAAGAAAATTCCTATTAAATTCCTATTAATATTAATTAATATTAAAACAAGAAACAAGAGTCAATTTGCATATGTATAAAAAAAATAACAAATCAAATAACAAATAAAAAATAGGGAAGAGAAGATTCAAGAGTCGTGTAACGATCAACATAAAAAAAAAGAGGGCATCAATAGACAAATTTATTTATGAGAATTTATCGTCCACTAATTAAAAAGATCCTCCATTTTTGTTTCTAAATTTATTTATGAGAATTTTTTTTGTTCTTTTATATAATAAATTAAAAAATTAATGACAATGAGTTTGCTGATAAAAATTGTTGAGAGAATCTAGTTTACCACTGATTTCAATTTGAGAGACTATTTTAGATTGGTTTGTTTTTGATCTACAAGATAGAAATACCATGGAAAAGACCATCGGGGCTTTCTAGTAGCTATTATTTCAATGCTCAAATTAATTATAGTAAAAATTATGTGGAAGATGAAAAGAATTGAGTATTAATCCTTTACCTCTGTGAATACCACTATTTATACTAAATGAGGCCGATCTAACATATATGAGACTCCTTGATCTTGTCATTATACTAGTTGGATCTTTTCATAGCTGATTATTATAGATTCTAGATTTTTTGGGATCGTATTGGGAGGATAAAATATCTATTTGCCCTCAAAATACTTGCCTAATTGCCATAAATTAAGGTTCCCGAGCTTGGCCCTATTGTTTATTCCTTTGTAGTTTTGATAATAAATAAACTTTGTATTTAATTATGTCTTGAGCATGTGTAGCTAGTAGTCAAGTTGAGCCGAAAATGAAAATCAAGCTTGTTCGGAAGTCTCAACTATAGATGGATATGAAGACAATATTAAGAATAAGATGTGATAGTGGATCAACATACAAAACTTGAAGAATTGAAGATTTCTTGATGGTGGATCAATCGTTCGGTATAGGTTTTGGTCTCCCGAACTATACTAGTTCAGACACCTGAACTTGATGATGGGACATTCAAACCCATGACATTAATTACAATGGCTAATTATTTTTTACTGTTGGGATATTTCAAATATTCAAACCTTATGATCCGGATATCCGAACATGCAAAGCATAGTTAGTACCGGCTAATTCTCTCCCCAATGGGTATTTAAGAGCTTGGAGCTTGTTCAATAGACAACTTTTGCATATCTCAAGCAACCCTTATCAAAGAAAACAAGCTCCCACTAGCCCACTAGCCTCCAAGTGCTTTGAACTTTGTTCTTCAATTTTTAAATCTTCAAAGCCCTTGCATTCTTTAGAGAGGTCTTATAGTGAGGCTAAAATGTTTGTTTTCATCTCTCCTCAAGTGTAAACACTTCTAGATTGTTAAGCGTGTGAGAGATTCAAAACTCTAGATTAGAGTGGATATTTGCTCAATTAGAAGCAAAGGTATAGGAGGATGACTTTAACTACAAAATGATAACTCTAGTAAAAAGTTCAAGTTCTCAAGATTGAGGTAAAGACTTTAGAGTAGGTGTAGTTGGTTGTTGAACCACATAAAAATCATGGTGCATTCGTTCCACTCTCTATTTACATTATAGCACTTATGGTTTGCTTGGTAATCATGTGAATTTTCTTTGGTGAATTGAATTAGGTATTGATTTTGTGCAAAATCATTATTTGTTTTTACAAAACCTAATCCCCCTCTCTCTTAAGTGGTTTTTAAGCTTTCAATTTGTATCAGAACTTCATGTTCATATTTTGTTTTAACCATTTAGAGTTTTTGATCTGTTTTCATGGCAAATTTTGTTATTTCTTGATCTCTCCAAGAAGCACAATCCACTACAAGACCTTCTCTTTTTAATGGTACTTATTTTAATTATTGGAGGTCATATATTAGAATATTTATCAAGACCATAGATATAATCTTTGGCATATTGAAGAAGAGGAGTATACTCCACCCACTAAATAGTTGATGTTGTGAGAGTCCCCAAAGCTACAGGAGAATGGAATGATTTGGACAAGGAATATGATTCTTTGAATTCAAAGGCAATAAATATTTTATATTATGTTATTGATCCAAATGAGTTTAATCACATAAGCATCTATGATATGGCTCATGATATTTGACCTTGCGTTTAAGTCACCCATGAGGGAACAAGACTAAGAGAGAGTCTAAAGTGAGTATATTAGTTAGCCAATATAAACTCTTCCTAATGAAACCAAATGAGTCAATCTTCGACATATTCACCCATTTTACCAACATTATAAACACTTTAAAATCTCTTAGAAAAATTTATACTAATGATGAGATGGTTAGAAAAATATTGAGATGTCTTCCTAGGTCTTGGAATCTGAAAGTGATCGTGATACAAGAAGCAAAGAATTTTAACAAGCTACCATTGAAAGAGCTATTGGGGTCACTCATTATAACCTTAAAAGACTAGAGTTAAGAAGAAGAGAAAGACAAAAATAAGAAAACTATAGCACTCAAGGCTAAGGAGTCAAGTGAGGAGAAAGAAGAAGATAGGGATAAAGAGATGACTTTTCTCTCAAGAAAATTCAATAAGTTCTTGAAAAAGAAGCACATGCCAAGGAGACCAATGAGGAACAAGAAGGCCATCACTATCAATGAAGACAATAATGCAACCACTTGCTGTAAATGCAAAAAACCTGGGTGAATTGTCCTCTCAACCCCAATCAAAGAAGCTCAATGAGAAGAACAAGAAAGCAATGGTAGCCACATGGGATGAATCAGAGGTTGATAATGGAGATGCTTCATCCCACAAACAAGTGGCTAATTTATACCTCATGGCCTATGAGGATTAGGAATGTGCTAGACATGAGTATTACTTCATAAGTATTCTTTTTTGAAAAATAAATTACTTTCACTTGAAAATAAATTTGATGTTTTAAAATTATCTACTAGTTCTTATGATCACAAGAAGGACTTGGAACACCTTGAAAAGAAAAATCATGCTTTAAAATCATCTAGAGTCCATTGTGATTGCAAGACTAGTATTGATAAACTTTAAAAAGAAAATTTTGATTTGAAATGAACACTTGAAAATTTCTTAATCGACAATTCCATTTTAAATATGATTTTGAAAAACCAAAAGAATATCTTAAGTAAATCCAGACTTGATTGTATTTTCTCTTCTAGATCTAAAGGAACTATGTCTACATTTGTAAAAGCTTCAAGTTTAAAATTTTCAAAACTAAAATGTAGTTATTATTGTCAAAGTGGACATATCTCCACTAGTTGCTAATAAAGAGAAATATTTTTCTTGCCCAAATTTGGGTATTCAAGGGGATGATCCCAAAAGCCAAAGAATCCAAACTAGTTTGGGTATCTAAAGCACCTTTCACTTGAGGAGTATAAATTAGCTAAAGATGACCCATAAGCTTTATATTTAGTATATTCTTATGGCCATTCTCTAGCTAATCTAAAGTAAGGTTTTACGCTATTTATTAGCTTATCTTTTATTACATTCTTAATTTATTGTTGTGTTATTTTACTCTCTAACCTTATGAATCAATACTTGAAGTGGGTTCCATCCTAATGTTCTTGATTATTTTTAGCTATGCTTTCACTCTAAGGATCAAAGAGAAAAATAGTTTCCTAGATAGTGATTACTTAAGGCACATAATGTGAAATCCATCCATGTTTGTACAGCTAAAAGAAAGACATGGAAGATATGTCACGTTTAGGGATAATGGTAGATGCAAAATTATAGGTATTGGTAATGTTTCGGTTATTTCATCTTTGATTAAAAATGTTCTCTTAGTAGAAGGACTTAACCATAATTTATTCTTCATTCATCAACTATGTGACAGAAGATTTCATGTTTTATTTAAATCTAAACTTTGCATAGTTAGAGATGATGTTGATGATGTAATAGCCTTTTTATTGGTCATCATGATGGTTAATATTTATGCTATTGATCAACATGACTTGAAAAATAAAAAGTGCTTTGTAGTTCAAGATGATAGAGAGTGTTTTTGGTATAGAAAAATTGGATATATAAGTATGGATACCCAACCAAAGTCAATTGGAAGGAGCTAGTGAGAGGTTTAGCCAAGGGCAAATTTATCAAGGATCACATATGTCAAATATGTCAAATAGAAAAGCAAGTGAAGACCTCCTACAAGTCCAAAGATATGGTAACTTCATCAGTACAACTTCAATTTCTTAATCTAGACTTATTTGAACCTATTGAAACTACAAGTCAAGGATGTAAAAAAGAAGCTTTTGTTATTATAGATGATTATTGTAGATATTTATGGATTTTGTTTCTCTCTTATAAAAATGACTCTTTTGATGTATTTGTTGGCTTTCACAAAAGAGCTCAAAATGAAAAAGACTATATGATTTCTAAAATCATAGTAGTCATGGTGGTGAATTTGAATATCATCCTTTTGAAAATCTATTGCATTAAAAATGGCATTGAGCATAATTTTTTGGCTTCACACACTCCACAAAAAAATGGAGTTCTCAAAAGGAAAAATAGATCTCTTCAATAGATAGCAAGGGTTATGCTTAACGAGTATTCTCCACCCAAGTTTTCAACAAGTCTTCTATGATTATTGAAAAATCTATAAATATTATATTTGATAAAGCTAATTCTCCATTGGAGAAAAAGTCAATTGGTGATGATGTAGTTATCTTTAAGAAATTAGATGAGATGCAACTCAAGGAAGAAGAAGAAGGTGAGTTAAGTAAAAATTCAAAAGGAAAGGATGATGAAGATAAAGGGGACCAACAAGAAGAAGAAGATGGAGATAAAGAATTCCCCAAAGCATGAAAATTCAAGAAGAATTTCCCTCAGGATCAAATAATCAGTAATACTAATCAAAGGATAAAAACTAGATATGCTATTAAATACAATCTTCATCATATTACTTTTCATTTTCAAATTGAACCCAAAAGTCTTGATGAAGTTCAAAAGAATGCTAGTCAGATTCTTGCCATGCAAGAAGAATTAAATCAATTTGAGTGAGACCAAGTTTGGTAGCTTATTCCAAGACCAAATGACTACCAAATAATTGGTACCAAATGGATCTATAGGAATAAGCTAGATGAAAATGATGTTATGGGTCAAAACAAAGCTAGATTAGTGATCCAAGATTTCAACCAAATAGGACTTGATTTTGATAAAAACTTTTGCTCCTATAGATCATTTGGAATCCATTTGGATTTTGCTTGTATTTGCAAGTTTCAAAAGCTTTATACTTTTTCAGATGGATGTTAAAAGTGCTCTTTTGAATGGTGTATTATTGGAGGAAGTCTATGTTAAACAACCTCCTGGTTTTGAAGACACAGATTTTTCCAATCATGTTTTTAGATTAAGAAAAGCTTTGTATGATTTAAAGTAAGCTCCAAGAGTTTGATATGAAAAACTAAGTTCTTTCTTGATTTTAAAGGGTTTTCAAAAGAGTTGTATAGACACCACATTGTTTTTGTTAAAAGTAGATAATCATTTGTAGGTAGTACAAATTTATGTTGATGATATTATATTTGGTGCTACTAATAAAAATTTGTGCAAGATTTTTGCAAGCACTATGAAAGAGGAGTTCAAGATAAGCATGATGGGAGAATTAAACTTCTTTCTTGAACTCGAAGTGCTACAATTGAAGGATGGGATGTCCATCAATCAAGCTAAATACACCAAAGAACTACTCAATAAGTTCAACATAGATGAAGCTAAGCCTATAGGAACTCCAATGAGTTCTTCAACCAAGTTGGATAAAGATGATGATGGTAAAAAGGTTGACAAAAAGAGGCATGGAGGTATCATTGATAGTTTATTATATCTTACGATAAGTAGACGTGATATAATATTTAGTGTTCGCTTATACGATAGATTTAGAGCTTCACCTAAGATATCTCATCTAGTTATTGTTAAACATATACTTAGATATTTTAAGGACAAACTAGATCTAGGTTTATAGTATCCTGGGGTTTATTACTTTGATTTGGTTAGTTTTTATGATGCGGATTATGCCAAATATTGTGTGGATAGAAAGAGCACAAGTGGTATATGCTAGTTTCTTAGAAAATCTCTAGTATCATGGAGTTTCAGGAAATAAAATTTAGTGGCTCTTTCTACCACTGAAGCTGAATATGTGGCCATGGGTTGTTGTTGCTCATGAATCATTTAGATGAGGCAAATACTCCAACATCTTAATTATGAGTTTTCAAATATACCAATTTATTATGACAATACTAGCTTTTAGGTTGTCTAAAAATCCAGTTCTACATTCTCATTCAAACTATATTGATATTTGACATCATTTCATTCATAATCATGTTTCTAAAAAGAATATTTCATTAATTTTTATTGAAATTGATCATCAACTTGCAGATATTTTTACAAAACCTTTGGATGAGATGTGATTTTGTTTGATTCGAAATGAAATTAGCATTTTACAACTTACTTAATTTGATTGAGTATTTTTGAGAATTGATTGACAAGTCTTATTCTTTTGTAAAATTTTTTCTATCTATCTAGTTCGGACCTCCAACCAGGATAGTTGAGACACCCAAACTATTTGATTTTTGCCAGCTCATTAGGACCAAAGGACTGGTTGGGGAACTAGACTACCAACTGTCTAATATGCTCTCTATCTGCTATCTTTGAATGCTTGAACTAATTGGTTTGGACATTCAAATGCAACATTTCTAGCTTATCCTAGCCAGCCACCAGAAGTTTTTCATTTTCTCTCTTGTGATCTGTCTGTTCTGGCCCATTGTCAACCCCAAGCAGCTCCTCCAACATTCTAGAGACTCTCTCATGCCTTTCCTCCCCTTCCTCATCCTTCGTCACTTATTTTTCCTCAATTTCACCATGGCTCCTCACACCAAAGCCCCCGCCTCCAAATGCAAGCATCCTACGGTTTCAACCCTTGGTGAGGAACCTTAATTTCCTTCTCAATTTCATTTCTTGAATAACTTTACACATTTTAAAGATCAATTTGCTAGTGCTAGGATCATTCCTCCACACATTGTTGATTTTATAGACCTAGCCTTTCTAAACTTGTCCAACCTCTTTGTTGTCCAAGAGTGGCTTGATTTAGTATTCTCTTATGAGACCTACAATGAGGAGGACTGGCAGATTTTCTATTCCAATGCATCTCTTAACTATGGTCACATGACCCTCACATCCTACTATGGGGATACATAGTTACCCTTGAGCCTGACAGCTTTGGTTTGATCTTAGGACTTTCTACTAAGGAAAAAGAGGTCACCTTTACTCAGCAATGATCTAATATAGACCTTCTCCTCAAATTCTCTGATGCTATTTAGCGAGTTTTTGGGGAGAACCGTGCACAGCTTCTGTGCATGACAAAGGTCCTGACCTTTAACCTCCTTTCTCTTAGATTTTATGTCATCCACCAGATTTTTACCTACGCTATCCTTCTAAAGGGTGAGCATTATGATGAGGTCTTTTATATGGAGTTTTTCTTGATTTACTGCCTTCTAATAAGGTGATTGGTCATCTTTTATACATTATCCTTTGTCACATGACCCGGTACATCCTACATTCTACCATTGTCTTTGGCTATCCTAGCATTATTGCTCATATCTTTCATTACTTTGGGATAGTCTCCATCTCTCAGGGTCCACTTCATCGCTATACCCCTCCTCGGGCTTTCACCCGAGCCTCCCTTCATAGTATGGGATTCAACCTATAGGAGGATGGATGATGATACTGTCTAGACACGAGACAAGGCACCTGCCACAAAAACCAAGTCTGAGAGGTTGCCCCTACTACTGATTGAATTGGTTCAAATCAAATCAATGCAAACCCTACCTCAATTGGGTTTAAATAGCATCAATCTGAAATCAAACTAAATCCAAATCAAATTGTAATCGAGCTAAACCAAGTTTGAACTAAACCATAATTGGGTCGAATCAAGTTTAAATCTACCCTAATTGGATCAAAGTTTGAACCAAACCCTAATCAAGTTAAATCAAGCTCAAATTATTAAATCAAGTTTAAACTAACCCTAATCAGGTTAAAACAAGTTTGAACCAAACTTTAATTAGGTTAAATTGAGTTTGAATCAAACCCTAATTGGGTTAAATCAAGTTCACACTAACCCCAATTATAATCAAGTTAAACCAAGTTCGAATCGAACCTTAATCAGGTCAAATCAAACTCAAATTTGAACTAAAACTAGGTTAAACCTAAACTAGAACTAGGTTAAACCAGAACTAGAACCAAAATTAGGTCAAATTTGAACTTGGACCAACTTAAATTAAACCAGAATTAGGTCAAACTTAAGCCAGAACTAGGTCAAACTTAAATCTGAACCATGACGAGTCAAGCCCAAAACAACATGATAATATGGGTCCAGCATGTTTCAAACTCAAACTGAATTAGGGTCCAACATGGTTCAAATCCCGAACCCATTAAGGCTCCAATATGGTTCGGACTTGATCCAACATAGTTTGAACCCACTCCCAATAATGGTCTAACTTGGGACAAACCTAAATCCATTAAGGGATCAAGCCTAAACTCAATAAGAGTTCAAACCCAAACTCGGTCAAGTTTCATTAAGGATCTAATAATAACCCATAATCCAAGATCCATTAAGGATGTAATAAGAACCCATCAAGGATTGGATTCAAGATCCATTAAGGATCTAATAAAAATCCAATCAAGGTTTGATCCAAGATCCATCAAGGATCCAATGAGAACCCATCATGGGTTGGATCTAAGATCCATTAAGGATCCAATAAGAACCCAATAAGGATTGGATCCATGACCTATTAAGGACCAAATCCAAGGCTTGATGGGAATTTAACATAAGGTCAAACTCGAATCAAGCTAAGTCAAGTTTAACTTAATCAAAATCAACTTTTGAATATTAAACTGAATCAAATTAGACTTTATCAAAATTAAGTTCTGAAGATTAAATTGAATTAAATCAGACTTGATCAAAATTAAGTTTTGAACATTAAATTTAATCAAATTAGACTTGGGTTGAAATCAAGTTCTCCAATCAGACTTGACCAAAATCAAGTTTTTAATATTGAATTAAATCAAATCAAACTTAAACTAAAACCAAGTATGAACTACAAACTGAACCAAATCAACTTGAACCAAAACCAAGTCTGGGTCAAGTCAAATTTAAATCAGTTAGGGTTAGTCAACAACAAACTCAAAGCTATCGATAACACCTTAAAACCTAATCAACACAAGCTAAGAAAGGCCATCGATTATCAAATCAAGGATGATTAGCATAATCCTAGGCTATTAATTGTTCCTTTAAATCAAACCGAACTAAAGGTACGCTTGAACTCATTTAGTTAGTCAGCAAAATGCCATGTTCAAAGGAAGTCAACTAACAACAAGTATAAAGCCATCAGTAATACTTCAAGCTTAGCCAACACTAGCTCAAAAGTCGTTGGTAATTCTTCAAACTTGGAAGCTCAAAGACCACCTATAGGAAAAAAGAAAAGGGAGGGGGGTTTGAAAAATAAATAGAAATTTTGCACAAAATCAAATCTCAATTTAATCCACCAAAGCAATTTAAATCAAACTATAACTACAATAACATAAATAAAGGGAAGAATGAATGCACCATGATTTACGTGGTTTGGAGGCCAGCCGCTCCTACTTCATAGCCCTTATCTCACTCTTGAGGACTTCAACTCTCCAATAAATGTCACTTCGTTGGTGAAGCCAACCCCTTACACTTGATCTTGCTCTAACTGGCAAGATGTCCTCCAAACCAGAGTTTTGGCCTCTCAACCACTCCAAACAACCTTAGAGTGGATTACAAATGGAAATGTATGAAATCAAACACTTTATGCTCGCAACAAGTTCTCTTAAGATTGAGAAAAAGGTAATAAAAATTTGTCCTGAGATTTGAAACCTCAAAGCATATGATGGCTAGAGAGCCAGAAGGACTTTGATCTCTTCTTTACAAAGATTTAGAAGTTGTAAAAACTAATTACAAAATAGAAGCTCATCCTAGCCTATTTATATTTTTTGGGTAAAAGCTAGTCATTGGAGGTGAAATCCCATAACTTTATTGTGTAGAAAATCCAAACAGATTAACCACTTGGACAACTAGTCGACCGATTTTGATCTATCATAACTGGGAGATCTCTCAGCTGATAATCTAGTTTTGATAGAAAATTAGAAATCCCAGTCAGGTCATTCGATTCCAAACTGGTCATCCAATTCTACACTAGTTTAAAAGATTTGAATCTTCTATTTAACACAACTAGTTGTTTGCTAAGCCAAGCGGAAGTTTGATTCTATAAGAAAAAACTTTGTTAAAGAGTTTTCTATAGAATGAGACATATGCTATAAATAATTAATCTCAAAGCAAATTTTTGACTCAAGTAAAAAAATGAAAATCTAAACCTAGTTGATACCTTTGGAGCACTTGGGGGGTCGTTGGAGGAAGCCACGTATGAAGAAGATAGAAAATGACCTAGCAGCTAGGATTTTCAAAGTTCAAAATCGGGCTAATTATGCACAGTATTGAAAGTCCATTTGATGAATTGGGCATTCAACTATGATTCTGGTAATTCAAAATTCTTTTAAACTGGATGTCCATTTCTCAAATGATCATTCAACAATGAAATTTGGCTAATTGGAAAATACAGAATTGAATGCTATTTATCAATCGAATATTCAATTCAATCCTAACTACAAACCCCTGAAAAGTTCAGAAATGAAACTAAAGACCCAATTTCAAAAGCTCTTAGTAGATCATGCAAGTTTTGAAACAGCAATTGAATTCCAAACTAAACAAAACCACATCTCATCCAAAGGTTTTGTGAAAATATCCACGAATTGATGATTAGTTTCAGTGAAAGTCAAAGGAATATCCTTTTTCAAAACATGACTTTGAAGAAAATAATGGCGAATGTCAATATATTTGAAAAATGAATGTAGTACCAAATTTTTGGACAAATTAATAGCATTAGTATTGTCACAATAAATTGGTACATTTGAAAAAGCACAACCAAAATCTTGAAGTATTTGCCTCATCCATAGAATTTGAGAGCAACAACACCTCGTGCCTAAATATTTGACCTCGATAGTAGAAAAAGCTACTAAGTTTTGTTTCTTAGAACTCCATGACACTAGAGACTTTCCAAGAAACTAGCATATACCACTAGCACTCTTTCTATCCGCATAACATCTAGCATAGTTTGTGTCACAAAAATTGATCAAATCAAAGCAATCACCTCTTGGATACCATAATCCTAAGTCAAGTGGGTCTTTAAGATATCTAAGTGTATGTTTGAAGAAAACTAGATGGGATTTTCTAAGGGATGTTTGAAGTCTATCACATAAGCAAACACTAAACATAATATTGGGTCTATTTGCGATAATATACAATAAACTACTAATCATACTTGTATATCACTTTTCATCAGCTTTTCACCATCTTTATCCTTGTCTAACTTGGTTGAAGGACTCATTGGAGTTTCTATTGCTTTGGCTTCATCCATGTTGAACTTCTTGAGTAGCTCTTTAGTGTACTTAGCTTGGTTAATGAAAATTTCTTTTTTCAATTATTGTACTTGGAGTCTAAGGAAGAAGTGCAATTCTTCCATTATGCTTATCTCGAACTCCTCCTTTATAGTGCTTATAAAAATCTCACATAGATTTTCATTAGTAATACTGAATATAATATTATCAACATAAATTTATACTACTAATAAATAATTATGTATTTTCAAGAGAAATAATGTGGTGTCTAATCTTTATAACATACAAAAGTAAGTAAAATCCGAATAGATTTCAAATGAGTAATGGGTGCAAAAGTTTCTTCAAAATCAGTGCCTTCAATTTGGTTGAAACCCTTGGCCACTAATCTAACCTTATTTCTAACTATGGCACCATTTTCATTTAGCTTGTTCCTATAGACCCATTCGGTATAAATAATTGGGTAGTTTTTTGATCTTTAAATAAGCTCCCAATCTTGATTCTACTCAAATTGATTTAGTTCTTCTTACATAACAAGAATCCAAATCTCATCTTTTTGAACTTCCTCAAGGTTCTTGGGCTCAATATGAGAGAGAAATGCAATATGATTAAGACTATACTTAATAACATGATGATTTTTTATCCCTTGATTAACATCATCAATGATTTGATCTATTGGATGATTTTTCTTGAATCTCCACTCCTTCAGCTCATCATCTCCATCATTAACATTCTTCTCATTTGACTCTTTGCTACTTTCACCCTCTTTTCTCTTAGATATTTGTAAATCATCTATCCTCTTGGAGATCTCCGCATCATCATTAATAATCTTTTCATCAAATTCAACATCGATAGACTTTTTAACAATAAGATAAATAGGGGATGATTTCCTTATTCTACACCAGAATAATGCATTCCTGATAACAAACATATATCTATATATAAATATGTATATTTTAAAGCTTGTCATCTACACTAAAAAATCATATCAAGAAAATTTGAATATTGCAGACTTCATCAAAAAATGTTCTAAACCAAAATAAAACTAGGTAATTAGTTCTACATAGTAATAATAAGCAAGAAATAAAAGTAGAGCTAGAAGTTGCCACTCTTGCAATAACTATATATGTTGTTATCTACAATCACTTTTAACTTCATCATAAGACTTGTAGTCCAAAGCATAGGATCAAATATGGCATCCACTCAAAATTGACACCATAATTCATCCAAACATGCAAGTACCAAGCAATCACAAAACAAAGCTAAGAAAATGATAAAATCCCAAACAAGTCCAAAACAAATTCTATGAATAACTTCATCGATTGCTCTGAACAAATGGCATAACAAAAATTCTAAACATCGCAGACCTGGTTGCAAAAAGTTCTACACCAAGATGAATCTAGGGAATCAATTATACAATAGTTATAAGCAAAAATTGAAGGTAAAGCTAGAATTTGCAAATACAATATTTATTTGCATTATTATTTGCAACCAGTTTGACTACATAATAAAAAAAATTCTAGTCCTAATTGTAGGATCAAATATGGCATAGATGCAACATGAAACCACAATTCATAAGAATGTACTAGGATGATGCAACAAGAAGTCAAAAATAAAATAATTTATAGATCAATCTCAAACTACCTGAAAATCCCATTCACAAAGTACACCAATGCATGTGTCCCTCTAGTCAAACACCACTAGCTTTATATCTATAAGACAAGGGTGCATTGTGATTGGACCAAATTTAAGCAAAAAATACAACATAACATGTAAAAAAAGAGGCCAAAAATGGAAATTGGATCTCATCTACCCAACATTAGCAACAAAATTACTAAATTGTCCCAACAATAGTCATCCTAACTTTAAAGCATCAATAAAATTTTTAGAATGCAACATAATATTAAGACAAGATATTCATGTCCAGTAGAATGCAGTAACTCTCAAAAATATCCAAGCATTCAACAACTAATAGTAGAATTTTTGGAGAAATAAATAGGAAAAAACATTAAACATGAAATCAGACCTCAACAAATTTTGCTGAAGTACCAACAAAACTGTGTGGCCACTAATCAAGTTGTGAACTTCTGCAGACATTTAACAACAAATATAATAGAAACCATAACCACAAGCAACTTTATAGTAACTTATTGCAACTATAAAACAAATGACATCTGCATTTAGAGAAAGGAACAAAAAGCCAAATTAGAGATCATATCATATTGTTGTCGCCAATGGTGTTGCAATTTGCTTTCCTAGAAAATCATGCACATGACAATGGATAACAATTAGATATCAATCTATCAACAAACTACAACCATCCTAAGCAATCATATTCAACTTTAAAAAGCTCATCCGTTTATGATGCATACCAAATGAATACCAACCTGGTCATAGTCCACTTGCAATATTTTGCTGAAATAATTAATCTTACTTCAAATTTATCAGGAATCATAATAAACAATAGCTAGAAAAGCACAACGGAGTGCACGGGAAGATATCAAGCAAATCAAACAACAAGAAATGATAACTATTTGACAGCAACAAATCAATAGAAAATTAAAACTATCATTGGCTTATTATTTCTCCTGCTCCTTCTGACCTGCACAAATCATCACAAATAAGGAATTCTAGATAAATCTCATGAATAACTTCACTCAAAACATTCTATACAAATCACCCAAAGAAAATTTAAAACATTACAAGTTTTATTGCAAAAAGTTCAACACCAGGATGAAACTTATAATCAATTCTATAGTAGTAATAAGCAAAAAGGAAGGTAGAGATAGAATCTGTAAGTCATGAAATAACTATACATGTTGTTATCTACAATCAGTTTGACAACATAATAGGAAAAGTTGCAAACCTGCTTATAAAATCAAACACCATATCCACACAAACTTGACACCACAATATACACGAAACACAAAGTACTAAGCAATTATAAAACAAAGATAAAAAAGTAATAAAAATAATCTCAACTACCCGAGGATTCAATTATTCACAAATTGTCAATGCACAAGTCCCTTTAGGTAGCCACCACACTAGTACCAAAAGAATTCGGATGTCATCTACAAATCACCTGCAACAAAATTACTGCATTGTCCCATCAACAATCAACCTACCTAAAAAAGCTCATTAGTCAAAAAATTTTCCCAAATGCAACAAAAAATTACAATAAAAGAGATTATATCCAGCTAGATCCAATAATTCTCTATCAAAAGGTCAACCATTTAGTGGCCAACGCTTCAATTTCTGGAGAAACAAATAAATTAAAAACGGAAAAAAAAGAAATCAGAAGATAATAAATTTCACAAGTGCCAATCAAAATTTGTACTCATTTATTGGGTTGTGCTACTGAACTTAAAATACTCTATTCAACAACCAACATGACATATATCACAATCAGATACAAACTAATAGAACTCATAGTCCCCAAGTAACAATAGATCCCATAATATTTATCAAACAACCAATATATGTAGTTAAAGCAAGGAAAAACAAGACAAATCAAATATCTTATTATATTGCAGCAGCTAGTGGGTTTGCAATAAGCTTTCCTAGAAAATCGTATAATAGTAAACTTGTAGACCAACTACTTATAGTTGATCTAAACAAACATAATTATGCATAAAAGTCTCAAACAACCACATTTGACAGTTGGATTCACATCTAGCAAGAAAGCCTTCCTAGAGATCTTAACGACTCCAAATATGACTTGTTGAAAATGGAGTAGCATATCTAACAGGAAGATTACATCCTAAAGAAACCAATTCATAAAAAATCTGAATGCAACTCCATTGAAAATAGGCTACAAGTACTAGCAGTTGCTTCCCAAGTCCCAAATAACAAAATATTTCATGGTACAAATGGAGGAAGCTATATAGTAAACCATGTTTCAAAAACCCTTCAAGGTAATATTAAAACCACCATAATGCATTTGAAGTTCGTTGAACTACTAATCACCAAATATTTCATTTACTAAGGCCACATACAAATCAATAATCAAACCCAATAAACTAATGCTACAACATAACATCATCACTCCAAGGTAGATACTCTTTCCTAAGAATAGAATTCAGACCTATAATTCCTTTAAATTCAACAAAGATCTATAATTAAAAACTAAAACTAAACAATACGTATTCAAACACAACACCAAATTGTTGTTCAAAAAATTGTGATCGGTATAAAAGGATTTGAAAGAGCAAATTATACAATAAATGATATATTATCCTTAGAACACAATGTAGATACCAACTTTGACTGAGGTAGTGATTTAAACTCCATTTTTCACTCCAAATATGCAAAAATATGCACAATAAAAGTTATTAAATTATTTTTACTAGAATGGAAATTTCTTTATTCTAATTAATCCATTTTCACAACCTTAACAACAAAGAATGCTACACATCAAAGCCTAGATCAAAATGTTTACCAATACCTCAATACCAACCAGTGATGGAGATCATGAGTTGTATCACAATGGACCTAATAAAATCCAAATTGAGATCATGAGTTTTTGAGATAGAACTATTACGTGAAAATAAATTCATATCATCTAGCCATTGACCTACAAAAGAATAGGAGACCAAGACATTGAGGTAGAGCAGAGCACTTACCTCCAGTTGCCTACTTCTAAATTAATTTTGTACAGTAATAGACATACAAAAAAAGTGAACTAAAACCTACTCAAGAATGGAAAGTTACTTTCATCCAAATTGATTTTACATGGTAATGCACCTGCAAAAAACCAAAGAGTGACTTACCTTTATCCAAACTCACATAATGTGGCAACGGACATACAAAAAACTAGAACTAGGATAACAAACTTGAGAAAGAGAGTACTTACTTTCATCCAAACTCATATTGCCTAATGCTTCTCCAACAAAAGCATTCTCATTTTCAACTTTAAAGAGTTTTTCACCTCAGTTTTCATCTCTTTGATTGATAGTTGGTGCTTCACCAAAGAAAACTAAAAACTACAAACAACATAATCTTTAGTTTAAGCAAAATAATTCAAATATGTAACTTAATGATGATTAACATATAAAAGAACTAATAAATTCAGATTATTTGTCTTTAATTAGTTAACTCTATCAATGTATTAGCATCAATATGTATAAGAAATGATTTAATTTTAGGATAAAAGTCAAATTATCAGCAAAACAAATGTGATATAACAAATATCGCAGTTTTGCTATGTTATGCAAAAAGTCATGTTGGGATCATCACAAATAAGAAATTGTTGGAATGTCAAAAAATCCCACCCAGTTAATGAGAATTATTTTTGATGTTTTTATTTATTTCCTTTAGAGTCAATAATTTTTTTCATTTCCTTCCTATAGTTTAGGAGTCTATTTTTGGTGCTTTTGTTTTAGTTTCCAAAAATGAAGGATCTACTCATTCCTATAAACTGATGTAATCAGCCATTCATGAAAAAATAATAAATAAAATTTTTTCATTCACCTCTTTATTCATGATATCAGAGCCCAGGTTAAATGACCAGGATAAATTTTGCAACCAATTCTCAATTGTCCAGTCTTCTTGCAAACATGTCAGTAATGATCATCACAACTTCATCCTCTTCTTGACAATTTGGAAAGCATTCTCTTCATATTACTCAGCACAAACTCAACAGAAACAATCTTCGTGAGTAGTTTCAATTCATTTTTCTTGTCTTTAAAGGCAAGAGCAAATCTAGCTATGTCACAAATGCAATCTCTTTTCCAGCAGCCACCGAGTTTGTCTATCACACTTGGGATGTAGAAAATTTCATCGTAATGACTTGGTTAATAAATTCAATAGAGCCACAAATTGGAAGGACTTATCTCTTTTACAAAACTGCTAAAGATATATAAATAGTAGTTTGGGAGATATATTTGGATTTGGAAAATACATCAGAGTGTTTTGAAGTTTGGTCAAAGCTTCGTGAGAGTTAAGAAAACAAATCAGTCACTGAGTACTTTAATTCTTTGACTAAATTGTGGCAGGAGATGGATTTATACTATAAGATACGGTGGAAAAATCCTAGAGATGGAATCAAATTTGCCTGAATGATTGAAAAAGAGCAAATATTCGATGTTTTGTAAGAACCAAACAAGGAGTTGAATGAAGTAAGAGGTCGAGTGTTAAGCACAAAACCTTTCCCCACTATTCGTGAAGCTTTTGTAGAGGTAAGGAGAGAAGAGAGCAAAAAAGGTTATGTTTCCCACTGTTCGAGAAACTGTTTCAGTTAGTTTATCCCTTGTCACACACCAAGGCAAGTGAAATTAGAAAAATCAGCAATCCAGAAAAGAGAAATTGTGGTGTGATCATTGTCACAAGACAAATCATATATGGGAGATGTGTTTCAAGATTCATTGCTATGCAGCAGATTACAAGTGACAGAATAATTGAGAGCCAATAAAAATCCTTGTTGTCGAGACTTCTGCCGAGAATGAGAAATCAGGTAATTTTAGCCTTACTACCAAATAGATGAAGCTACTACAGACCATCTTTAATAATCACAATCTGATCATAGAGACCAAAACTTTTTAAAGGGACCCATTGGATCAATAGAACATAGAGGTAACAAAAGTATTGCTTTGTTTACACACTATTATGCAAATAAGAATTGGATTGTAGACACGAGCACTTCAGATCATATGTGTAGAAATAAGAATTTATTGTCGAATATAAATAAGTGCCAAGATGATACTAAAATTATCGTGACTAATGGACCTATTTCGCAAACAATAGGTTGTGATTCAATGTCTCATCTGGCATAGATTTAAATTTAGTTTATTATGTTCCGAAGTTGAAGTATAATATTCTCTCTATTAGCAAATTTACTAAAGACCAAAAATATGCAATAACATTTTTTTCCTTCTCTTTGTATGTTTCAAGACCTATCTTCAGAAAAGATGATTAGCACTACTAGGGAGAAATATGGTCTCTACATTCTCAAGAGGTCCAAGGCTTCCAAAATGCTTCAACTCTGTGAAAATTTTTTTTTTCTTCCAGTTCAAAAATAATGCTTTTGCATAAATAAATGCCTTGATCATCCTAGTTTTGTTTATCTTAAATTTTTGCATCCAACTTTATTTGTTGATAAAAATCCCTCTGATTTTCAGTGCAAGTATTGTATTTGTGCAAAATAAACCAGAAAATATTACCCTTCTCATGCATATCAAAAGTAAAAACTGTTTCATCTCATACATAGTGACGTATGGGGTTCAGCTCGTCATACGACTCTCACGGGTTCTAGATTGTTCATCACATTTATTGATGATCATACACAAGTGTGTTGGGTTTATCTCATGAAAGAAAAGCCAAAAGCCAAATCCATTGTTAAACAGTTTGATAAACATGTGTCAAATATCTATCAAACCAATATCCAAAATTTGAGAACTAATAATGGGAGAGAGTGCTTCACAAATGACCTAACCCAATACCTAAAAGATAATGGAGTGTTCCATCAAAGTTCATGTACATATACTCCCCAATAAAATTGAGTGGCAGAGAGAAATATTGGCACTTACTCGAGGTGGCCAGATCCCTTATGTTCACTAGTCATGTTTCAAATTATTTTTAGGGGGAAAGCAATCCTAATCACAACCGATCTCATAAATAGAGTCCCATCCAAAACCTTAAGTCTTTGTGCCCTAATAAATTATCTTCTTGATACTTATCACCACGTTCGCCTCCTTAATTCCCTTTCTCCTAGAGTCTCTGGTTGTATTACATATGTTTATGATTATTCTCCACATAAGCGTAAACTTGATTCTAAGGCAATCAAATGTGTTTTTGTTGGTTACTCATCCTCTCAAAAGGGATATAAATGCTTCTATCTTTCTTCCATGAAGATCTTTATTTCTTATGATATCACTTTTTTTGAGGATCAAATATTTTATCCAATGTTCCTCTTCAGGGGGAGAAAATGAGTGAAAAAGACCATTGGGATCCATCTATTTTCTTCCCATGTCAATTTTAGCTGAATCACTCAAGTCACCCTCCTTGTCCAAGCCATCTCTCTCATCACTCGAACCTAATATTCCTTATTCCTCCAACAAAATCACAGATTGAATAAAGGGGGAGAACTAGATATGCCTAAATTAATAATGGTTTATTCATGTAGACCAAAGGCTCCCCAAGCTGTGCAAATATCTCAACTGAAGGAGGATTTTGAGCCCATGAAAGAAGGTACTATATTATCTGACAATTTGGATTTAGATCTGGATGTTCCAATTGATCTAAGAAAAGGTGTTTGGACTTGTACTCAACATCCCATCGCATGACAGTTATCTTACCCCAACTTGTCTCATCAAAACATAGCATTTATAGCTAGTCTTGACAGTGTAGAGTTCCAAAAAAGGTTCAAACAGCCCTACAGAATCTGAGCTGAAAAATGGCAATAGAAGAAGAAATGAAAGCCCTCTGCAACAATGACACATGGAAAGTTGTTGATCTTCCTCAAGGGAAGAAAGTTGTGGGATGTAAGTAGATCTTTACTGTAAAGTTCAAGACAGATGGAGAGATATAGAACCATAAAGCTCGATTGATGACTCAAGGTTATACTCAGAACTATGGCATTGACTAAGAGGAGATCTTTTCTCCTGTTGCAAAAATAAACTCAATCAAAGTATTATTGTCTATTGTTGTTAATCTTGATTGGGCACTTTATCAGATGTATGTGAAAAATATTTTTTTGAATCGTAATCTAGAAAAAGAAGTCTTTATAAAATTGTCATTTGATTTTGAGATAGAGGACAATAAAGTGTGCAGATTTAAGAAATTATTGTATGGATTGAAATAGCCTCTTAGAGCATGGTTTAGTAGATTCAGCAGGATTTTGAAAAGTTTTGGATACATCCAAGGGCAGGCCAATCATACAATCTTTGTAAAAGAGTCTCCAGAGGGAAAAAAGTTCATTCTTATTGTCTATATAAATGATATTGTGGTTACAGGTAATGATCAAGCTGAAATTGCATAATTGAAGGCCCAACTGAAAAATGAATTCCAAGTCAAGGATCTTGGACTTCTAAAATACTTCCTTGGTATGGAAATTGCTAGGAGCAAATAAGGAATATTTGTCACTCAAAAAAAATATGTCTTTGATTTACTTAAGGAGATATAGGAAGCTGGGTTGTAAACTGGCTAGTACTCCAATGGAACGAAATTGGAAAGAAAAAATTAGAGAAGATAATCCTCCAAATAATTGAGAAATATCAGTATTTAATAGGAAAATTGATCTACATCGCACTCACAAGGTCGGATATCGTCTTCAGTATGGCTTAATTAGCTAATTTATACATTCTCCAACAACTCAATATTTGGAAATAGCAAATCATGTACTCTGATATTTAAAGGGATCTTCAGGAAAAGGTCTTTTGTTCAGAAAGGGTAATTCATGAGAAGTAGAAAGATTTGTAGATGTATATTGGGCTAGCTTAATGGAGGACAGCAAATCTACAACCGAGTACTGTGTGAAGCTACGGGTGAAATTGTCACATGGAGGAGCAAGAAACAATCCATGGTTGACAGGAGCAGCGCAGAAACATAGTACCAAGCAATTGCACAACGGACTTGTGAGCTCATTTGGATCAAAAGATTCATGAAGAATCTAAAGATATCCTATACTAGTCTTAAGAAACTCTACAGTGTTAGTAAGTCTGCAATTAGTATTGTGCACAACCCCATCCAACATGATTGGATGAAACATGTTCGAATAGACAAAAACTTCATCAACCTCATCTATATTCCCACAAAGATCAGGAAGTTGACATTCTCATGAAGACATCATCAAACCGAGCTTTGAGTCGTTAGTTGGCATGCTGGGAATAATAGATATCAATTCACCAGCTTGAGAGAGAGCTTTAAAAAATCAAATAAAATCTTAGTTAATGGGAATTATTTTTAGTGTTTTTATTTATTTTCTCTAAAGTCAATATTTTATTTTCATTTTCTTTTTATAATTTAGAAGTCTTTTTTCGGTGTTTCTATTTTAGTTTCCGAGAATGAAAAATCTGCTCATTCCTATAAACTGATGTAATCAATGATTTAAAAAAAATAATTCACTCACCTCTTTGTTCAGAAATCCTAGATAAATTCCATGAATAACTTCATCCAATACATTCTGAATAGATTACCTAAGGAAAATTCTACACATCACAAGCTTTATTGCAAAAAATTCAACACTAAGATAAACCTATAATCAGTTCTTTAATAGTAACAAGCACGAAATGAAGGAAGAGCTAAAATTTGTAAGTCATAAAATACTATATATTTGGTTATCTACAGTGAGTTTGACTACATAATAAGAACAGTTGCAAACTAGTTTATAGGATCAAATATTACATCTACACAAACTTTATACCACATTATATAACGAAACACACAAGTAACAAGAAATTGTAAAACACTGATAAAAAAATAAAAAAAATTTCACCTACATGAGAATCCAATTGACCTACAAAAATTGAAAATTGAAGCAACAAACTTTAGAGATAGAGAGTACTCTTGTGTTGCATCACAATAGACCTACCAAAACCCAAATTGAGGCCTAGAGTTTTGAGATAGAGCAATTACATGAAAATAAAATCATGTTGTGTGGTCATCAACCTACAAAAGATTATGAGACCAAGTAGTTGAGGTACAACACTTACCTTTATTTGTCTTCTTCTGAAATAATGTTATACAGCAATGGACATACAAATTAAGTGAATTGAAACCTACACAAGATAGAAAAATTACCTTCATCTAAATCCATTACACATGGCAATGCACCCATGAAGAACCAAATTGAGACCATGAGCCTATAATAGAACCACTTAATAAAGGGCATGAAAGTATAATATCCAAAAGTTGCAAGAACAAGAAACTAAGTTGTTCAAAAGTAACAAAGGAGATTTGAGAGATCTCAAAAATTGAGGACTTCCAAAGCAACAACTATATGTAACAATGTATTATTTTCCATGAAAATATCTAAAAAGCATAAAGGATTTGTTAGAATAACTTTAATGTTTCTTCATACTTTCTTCTAAATCCTTCTAATCAATAAATGATCAATTTGCAAAATTTGAAAACCACAAATGCTGCCTCTCATTATTTTCATAAAAATATCAAGAAAAAGGTAAAATATTTGTTAGAATGGTCTTTATATTCTTTCACTCTATTTATAACCCCACATGAATATAAGAATCTTGAATTCTGAGACATTTGCAATATCTAAAATTGCTCTTTTGCTGATATACAACACCTTATATGTCTAGATATTGCAATAAGACATCATATGAGATTTAGGTTGAAATGCAAAAGGTCAAATTGATCCTTGGCAATTGGTATTTCATATTGGCATGTTTCACTGTAGGCTCCAACTAAGATGGCGAAAATTCATACAGAAGCTAGTATACTACCCAAGCTCCCCAGAATATCTCTAGTTATTTCTAATGAAAATAACAAAAAAGAATTGGAAATTGAAGATAATGTCATTCAAGATATTATGAACTCAAAATATCCATCGATAAGTGAAGGTTTTGTAGTACTTAGCCCAAAAATGACAACCTTAGCCTAGGCTTTATCCCCACTACAACATCTCATTTACATGTGGCTCAACAAATGCTTTAGCCATTAAAATATTATAATCCCAAAATTTGACAAAAAAATTTAACTAATGAAATCAGGATGCAAGTTGTTAGCAAAACTACACAGCCCAACAAAACTTGAAAGTTGTCTTTATTCCTTTATAGTTAGATTCTGAGGCATAAAACTTTAACTAACTTTGAGCATGGTGTAGGCTTAATTTGTCATGGCCATAAAAGCAAAGTAGCAAGTATAGAGAATATTGAGTTTTTATTGAATGTATTGTATAAAGCTAATATATTCAAATCCAAAAGTAAGATCCCCATCCTTGTCTAAAATGAAAATATTGCAAGGCTAGTTTTCCAAATAAAACTTGAGTAGATGAGACAATTGTTGGTTTACCAATTGTCATATAATTCCTACTATAATCACATAAAACAGAATAAGGTCTTATTATTTTTTAGAATAGATGATGTAACTGAAAACCACAATGCATTCAGATCCGAAAGAAATTAGACATATAATATAAACAAGAGTAACTTATCTTGCATAGCAACAATGATCAAATGCCCTATTAACTAATTAACTTCAAAGTTTAGGTGCAAGCTGCTCGAAAGATTCTACAAACATGAACCAACCAATACTAAAAGTTAAATACCAGTTAAACATGATATTTAGTCCTCTTAAACAAGTTAAATACTAGCCGCAAAGCTATTCATGGGTCTACCTTTACTTATCCTCCTGCACAACCAAAATCCCCTACCAACTAATTAGCTTTCAAAGTTTTGGAGCAAGCTACTTAGAAAAAGTCTACAAACAGTAACCTTACATGATGTTTACTCCTTTTTAAAAAGTGAACTACTAGTCTCAAAAATTATCCATAAGTCTATTTAACTCCAATATTGGGCTTAGTTAACAGTATTTTAACAAGAAATAAATATGATAATGGTGCTAATGATCAATGAGGTTTCTCATTGTATACTCAATTTCATGTTAAAGAGTAGAAGAAAATAGAGGAGACTACCCAAAACTTGACATCCCATATCTTGATGTATTGTATTAATTAACATCCATAGCTGTGCTTCACTCCCTCTAATGGGGATGATAAAGAAAGGCAAAAGCAAGGTTTCAAGTTTAGATTTTAAGTTTTGGTTTCAAAATCGAGTTCAACACCCATCAAAATTGATGCATTTTACTTATTTCATTTGTTTCAACCATTTCGGCTATTTCGACCAATACTAATCTCATTTTGATATTGGCCAATCATTTTTTATTTTTCTCTAACTATGGTTAGATTATGTTTTAATTATATTTTGACCAAATTTTTAAATTTTCGGTTTCAGGATACATTTCAATCATTTCACCAATAACTAATCCCATTTCGGTTTCAGTCAAATTATTTTTAATTTTCTTTGACTCTAAATTGACTTTAAGTTTATAAAAATGTGAAAAGCTTTATATACAATTTTTTTAATTATTAAATATATAATTTTTTAGGTAGAAAAATATTAGATTTGAACCTAGTAAAAGACAAAAGAACCTTACCTATTTCACCTAAATCACACTTTCAAAACAAAACAATTTATAAATATAAATATCCTATTTATTAAGTTCAAAACTGAATTTTAACCTGAATTATTGCAGGTTTGGGTGAAACTAAAATGTTTTGACCTTCACCGAAACTTAAAACCTTAGTTTTAACTATACTTTAAGTTTAGGTTTAAGAGTAATATAAAATTTATAAAAAATAAAAATTCACAAATTTTAAAAAGACCAATGATAATTTTTACCATAATATTAAATCATATTTTAATTAATTCAAATTAAGTTTTCTCCATATAATTATATAAAAAATAGGAAGTAACAAAATTTATTTGAAGAAGTTTAATAACTAATAAACATTTATAATTAACTTATGAAACTAATATAATATAATATAATAATAAATAAAATACACTTGCCTAAAATACCAAACATATAAATTATAAGTTTTAGAATTTGAAACTAAAACACATGTCTAAAATACAAAGACTAAATTGTAAAACCAAGGAATCGAACCTTAATTCTTTAAAAGAAAGTAGAACAACTTAACTATCTCTCCCAAAATCAACTTTTGAAATTAGAAATAATAAATAAGTAATAAAGAAAGTACATAAGAAACCAAATTCCCAGGCCAATATGTAGGGACTTCGGCCAAAACCAAAATATTTCAGTTTTGGCCGAAATTGAAAATCTTAAGCAAAAGTCTGCCTCTTGCATTTCAAATTTTACTAAATTAGTGAAATTTATTAGAACTAGAATAATCAGCATACCTTTTAATAGTTGTTGTAGCATCAAAAAGATAGATAACACTCTTGCAGTAAGAATTCAAAATAAAAAAAGAGGACTCTTTAAATGCCAAATTTTTATTGAGAAAAACACCCTTAATAGTCATTTAACCACAAGTTAGTAGACACAAATGGCTGCAAAAATTATTCAAGATAAGAAAAACAATCAGCAAATGCAACTCGTGTCATGAAAACAACCATGGGGCAAAGTGATATGCAAGTAAGAAAGACATACAAGGTTATCCATCAACTTTGTGACATTCAAAAGAAAGTTATCACTATTGGATCTTAGAAAGATGAAGTTGGCTAATCACAAGTCAAATTTCAACAATCTCAAAAAAATCAATAAATAGGATAGAACGCCTAATAATGCTAAAAAATTGAAATCCCATATTATGATCAAAAGAAGAGAGAGACAGAAAAGTAATGAAAAACTGCATGAATTTATAAAGAAACATCCTATGATGTATTAATTCCACATCTTAGTAACTTTCCTCTAGTATTGAATTATCAAGCCAAAAAAGAGGTTATGGAATCATGTGGAAGAAAAAAAAACTAGTGAAGAATTTATTGAGGGCTCCAAAGATTCTTTCTTTGATGAGTTAGAAGGTCATACAAAAGTGGCTTCAGATGTTACAGAAAATTTTAAAGAGACTATCTATGAAAACTCATACGAATCAGTTAACAATCTTGAAGGCTGCAAGAAAGAGTTTTCTACTTGTGAAAATATTGATTGTGCTACTCTAGATTATTTTTTGAAGTCATCAAAAGCCAACTCTCTGGAACAACTAGAGAAAATTCCTACAGGAGTTATCACTATGCAAGATTCAAAATTTGCAATGGCATATTCAGATTATTATTGTAATTGTCAGCAAATGTGTGAAGAATACTTTCATTGCATGACAACAAATCATAAGTTGGTGTGTACAAAAATTTTTTTCAAATAATATCGAAGGGAACCATGCAAAAGTTTAAGTGGTTGTGCTGAAGGAAAATAGGATATCAAAGTACTAAAGACGTTACTCAAAGAAATCTTATTGGTTTATATCATCAAGTTCTGTGTTGGAAAGTGTTTGAAGATAACATAACTTCAACAACAAAGAGTTCAAGTTTTGACTTGAGGACAAGTCTTTTTATAAGTGGAGGGGTCTGATGTAGGACAATTACATCCCTTTTATAGTAAAATTAGAGATCCAATCTAAGTTGAATTCCAACTCCAATTAGGATCGGTCAACATTCATACAACTACAGTTTGAAGGCCATATCTCTAAAGGCATTCATCCAAATCTAACAAATAACTATCTGTTGGAAAGTTGAGATCAATTCCTACAAGTTTCTTATTTACTATTTTGGACAATTCAGATTTTGTATTGTTTAAAATTAGGGTTTATTTATCAGTCCGAGTCAATAACAGTCCTAACCCAATAAGGAATAGGATTTAGATATTTTTATTTAAGTTATGTTAAGGAGAACTCTTAGTGGAGTCTAAGTTCTATTTTTAGTCTACATCAAGCAGGCTCTAAGTTTATTAAAGGGCTATATATACAGCCCAAGATTGTAATAAAGAAGAAAGCTTTTCTATCAATAATATTATCTTATTTTGGGTTTATTCCCTTTCCATCTTCCTTATGAATTTAAGGATCTATCATTGTGAGAAGACAGTGATCTTCTTCCTATCTCTCAGGTCCATGGGAAAATCACCATTTGAAATTGTCAATGAAAGAACCCCAAAGCACCCACTGAACCTGGTAGTGCTGCCCAAATTGCAAGGAACAAGCATAGCTGTAGACAACATGTTGGAGAGAATTATTAAAGTGCATACTAAGGTAAAGAAAAAATTAGAAGAATCCAATGCCAGATACAAAATTAAAGCAGACATTAATAAGCGTCCAAAAGAGTTTCAAGAAGGAGATCTGGTGATGGAGCACTTGAGGAAGGAACAATTTCTAGCTGAAACTTACAACAAACTAAAATAGAAGAAAATTGGGCCACTAAAGATACTAAGAAAGATAAATGACAATGCCTATGTCATCGACCTCCCGAAGGATTTGGGAATCATAAACGCTTTTAATATTTAATATTTATTTAACTACCATGCACCTGAGGACAATAATTTACGACAAAATAACTCAAGGATGAGTTCTTTGCAAGATGAGGACACTGATGTAGGATGCTTAAAGGAAGTAAGTTTAGAAACCTAGAGTCAAAAGAAGCTAATTCAAAAGTCAAAGGGCCATGACAAATGATCTGATTCATTCTTTTATTTAACTTAGGATTTATCTTATTTAGTGCTTCCCTATGTTGAAATTCTCTTCATTATGATATCATGAATCTCTCATAGTATGAGTCAATTAGGTCTTATTCTCGTATTCCACCAACCCAAGATTGACTTTGAGCTAAATCCTATTCGGTTTAGGACTTGGGAAGGATGAATTATTATTTAGGATTTTATTTTCATAGGTTAACTTATTTAGGACTTCTACCAACCCAATTAATGGGTTCAAGCTAAGTTGTATTTAGTTTAGGACTTGGAAAGCTAGAAACCTACTCAAATAGGACTTCTGATAATTGTATAAATAGGCCTCAACCCTATGGTTGGGGGAACCACTTTTATTCTCAATAAAGTTCTACTTTAGTGGATTTTCTCTTTTCTCTGTGGACTCAAGGACTCTTAACAGAGGCAATGGTGTTTTCCTTTTCTACCATGCTTGTTGCTATGTCATATCTTAGCCAGCCTTTGAGCTTATATCTAAGTCAGCATTTGGGCTTACACTAAGCCAACTTTTAAGCTTGTAAACTAAGCTAACTCTTAGGTTCATGCATTTCAAATCGGGTTGTGGGTCCTTCTAAAATTATTATAAATTGCCAAGGACCCTCAAATTAAATTAATTAATGAAAATAATATAATTAAAATAAATGGACAAAGGCCAAGTTGATTCAAATATACTTAAACAAAAGGACTAAAATCCAAAATGAGTTAATATAAACTTAGACTCAACCCTAGCCATGGATTACCTTGAAATCAAGTTAAGTTCAAGTCAAATCCAATCAAGATTGAACTAAGTTGAGATTAAACCCTAACTGAGTTAAGTCGAGTCCAAAATAAAAGGTAAACTCAAAATCAAACAGAACTAGGCTAGGCTAAGCCTAAACTAAAATCAAGTTAAACTAAATTGACTTAACTTGAGTCAAAGTTTATTAAGATACAGACCCAAACTCGATGAAGGTCCAACATATGGTCGAACTTGACTCAAACTAAATGACACAAACTTAGACCCAAACTAAATAGGATCAAACTAAGTCCCATTGTGTGTGCTGAATCCTTGGTAATGCTCCAAGGCTATGAACAAGCAGGTGATGTTACTATCTGATGCAGTGGGAGAAGGGGCATGCGAGATAGGGAGAAGATCACTGTCTTCTTCTTGATGCAGCGAGGGAGGACACGAGAGATAGGGAGAAGATCACTGTCTTCTCACAATAATAGATCCTTGAATCCACAAGGAATATGAAAAGGGAATAAACCCAAAATAAGAGCATATTATTGATAGAAAAGTTTTTTTTATTACAACCTTGGGCTGTATATATAGCCCTCTAATAAACTTAGAGTCCTACTTGATGTAGACTAAATATAGGATTTAGACTCCACTAAGAGTTCTACTTAACATATCTTAAATAAAAATATATAAATCTCAATCCTTATTGGGCTAGGACTATTATTGACTCGGACTAATAAATAAACCCTAATTTTAATTAAAAAAATCCGAATTATCCAAAATAGTAAATAAGAAACTTGTAGGAATCAATCTTAGCTTTCCAATGGATAGTTATTTGCTAGATTTGGATGAATATCTTAGGAGATATGGCCTTCAAACTATAGGTGTTTGAATATTGACGAATCCTAATTGGAGTTGGAATTCAACTTGGATTGGATTTCTAATTTTGTTGTAAAAAAGATGTAGTTGTCCTACATCAGACCCCTCCACTTATAAAAAGAATTATCCTCAAGTCAAAACTTGAACTCTTTGTTGTTGTAGTTATATTCTCCTCAAACGCTTTGCAACATAAAATTTGATGATGTAAACCAATAAGATTTCTTCGAGTAACGACTTCAGTACTTTGATCTCCTATTTTCCTTTGGCACAACCACTTGAACTTTTGCAGGGTTCCCTTTGACCTTATTTGAAATAAAATTTTTAAACTCATCAACTTATGATTTGTTGTCATGGAATAAAAGTATTCTTCACAAGTTTGTTGACAATTACTACAATAATCTGAATATGTCATTGCAAATTTTGAATCTTGCATAGTGATAACTCTTGTAGGAATTTTCTCCAGTTGTTCGAGAGAGTTGGCTTTTGATGAGTTCAAAGAATAATCTTGAGTAGCACAGTCAATATTTTCACAAGTAGAAAATTCTTCCCTGCATCTTCAAAATTATCAACTGATTCATATGAATTCTCATCAATAGTCTATTGAAAATTTTTTGTAACATCAAAAGTCACTTTTGTATAATCTTCTAACTTATGAAAGAAAGAATCTTTGGAGCCCTCAATAAATTTTTCACTAGTTTGTTTATCTTCCACATGATCCACAGCCTCTTCTTCTACTTGATAATTCAATATTAGAGGAAAGTTACTAAGATGTGGAATCAATACCTCATGGTTGTCTTCATTGATTTCAATTCGAGAAGTCCTTGGATCAGAGATCTGCCTTACTTGATTTTGATCCCCTTTTGAGAACTTTATGTTGAATAGTTTAAGCATCTTCGGCCAGGAGCAGATTTTTGGTTTGCCTTCACGTGTTCTTTGGATTTGAATTTGCTCCCACCAAGATGAAGCATAACCATCAAGCTTATATTCAACAATTTTTGCCTTCTTCTCTTCAGGAATCTCCATAAACTTAAAGAATTTCTCAACTTTATTGATCCAAATAAATAAATTCTTGTAGCCATGAAAGTATGGAATATTCACCTCACCAAGGTTTTGGTTTATCTGAGTAGCTTTATATGTTGATCTCCAAGACATTGGACTATGAGCCTCTTCGATGATCAATTGATGAACTTGGTTCTTAGTTTCAATTTGTTTCAAAGCTTCATACTTCCTAGTGATAGGAGTAAGACAACTTTATTTGATCAAATCTCGAATTTGATAATCTCCTAGATCACCGTCCATGGAGTTGTCACTACCAACTACAATCCATAGAGTTGATCTCAGGAACAATGTCACTCTGATATCACTTGATGCAGTGGAAGAAAGGGCATGCGAGATAGGGAGAAGATCACCGTCTTCTCACCATGATAGATCCACTTGATGCAGTGAGAGAGGAGGCACGAGGGGTAGGAAAGAAGATCACCGTCTTTTTCTTCATGCAGCAAGGGAGGGCATGAGAGATAGGGAGAAGATCACCGTCTTCTCACAATGATAGATCCTTGAATCCATAAGGAAGATGAAAAGGGAATAAACCCAAAATAAAATAATATTATTGATAGGAAAGCTTTTTTTTTATTACAACCTTGGGTTGTATATATAGCCCTCTAATAAACTTAGAGTCCTATTTGATGTAGACTAAAAATAGGACTTAGACTCTACTAAATCTAGGATGATTATTGACTCAAACTAATAAATAAACCCTAATTTTAAACAATATAAAATCCAAATTATCCAAAATAATAAGATACTTGTAGGAATTGAGGTCGGCTTTCTAGTGGATAGTTATTTGCTGGATTTGGATGAATATCTTAGGCGACATGGCCTTCAGACTGTTGCTGTATGAATAATGACGGATCCTAAGTAGAGTTGGAATTCAACTTGGATTGGATCTCTAATTTTATTGTAAAAAGGATGCAGTTGTCCTACATCACTATCCTGACTTGAACCAAAATTAGTTTGAATAGAACTAAATAGGGTCAAATTGGGTCTCGCTAGATGTGCTACAAAAGCATTTAGCAATATTTCCAAGCTATATCCAATCCTGTAAGTTGTTGATGATGCTATCAAATCAAAGAAGTTAATCGCCAACATGCTTCAAGTCGTCGGCCATACTTCAAGCTATATCCAATCCCATAAGCCATTGGTGATGCTACCAAATCAAAAAAGTTATTTGCCAACTTACTTTAAGCCATTGGCCATACTTCAAAGCTATATCCAACCCCATAAGCCATTGGTGATGCTATCAAACCAAAGAAGTTAATCGCCAATATGCTCAAAGCTATTAGCCACACTTTAAAGCTATACTTGACCACCTAAGTCATCGGTGATACTACTAAATCAAAGTCAACCAATAATATGCTCAAAGCCATTGACCACACTTCAAGCTAGTTAACCCACAAGTAGTTGATGATGCGCCCCTACAAGTTAGTTAACTCCATAAGAAATTGACGATGCATCCTACAAGTAGTTGATAACATGTCCTTCAAGCTAGCCAACTCCAGAGCAGTTGGCAACACATCTTCAAGCTATACCCAACCTTATAAGCTATTGATGATGCTTCAAAAATACCAAAAACGTTATCACTTATGCTTTATTAGGTATGAAAGTACTTAAGGTTAAACAAAGTTATCGCCCATGCCTTATAAACTAACAAAAATACTCCAATCTAAACAGAGTTATCACCAATACCTTATTGGCTAACAGAAACACTCCAACCTAAATAGAGTCATCACCAATGTCTTATTGGCTAATGAAAATACTCTAATCCAAATTAAGTTATCGTCTATACCGTATCAACTATGGAAACACTTTAACAAATGCCAAAGAAGTTATTGCCAAAGCTCAAAGCTAATGGACATACTTCAAACTTTTCTCATTCCCTTCCACGGTTCAGGTTGGATGCCACACGGTCTAGCGCGGGGGGAGTGGAGCAACAACATATCAAAGCTTCTTCTCCATCCTTTCTCTTTTGTTTTTTTTCATTTCCTTTATGTTTTTTATAATTTTATGTTGAATTTCATTGCAAAGTGAGGGCATGTCCTTACTTAAGCCATATGTCACCTTTCTTAAATTAATCAAATAATACTTTCTTCTTTTCTTGCTTTTCTTCCTGTATTTAACCAGGTTTCTCACTTTAGGAAGTACCTAACAATTGTCGAGATAATTAACAATAGGTGTTTGTGCCTATTAAAAGTCATATTCTCACAACACCTGATAGTACATTTTAAATTAAAATAAATTTTGATTAATAATTCAAGATCACTCCTTGGGGTCTTTACTCTCTCAGATGGTCAATTTCGATCCCATAATTGTTAATAACAACCAAGAAGACTACAAAGAAAAAGTTAGAGATAACTTTCGTTAAATAGGATCTCAAATTCAAAAAGTGAAGTGTGACCAAGTCACACTAAAAATTGACTGGTAGAATCAACACCAATTTGAAAGCAAAAATCAGGTCAAATATTTGGGAATTTTTCAAAGATTTTGTGCCAAAAATTTGGCACCCTGATTCACAAGAAGGAGCTGAGAGGTCGACACACTAAATATTAAAAAAAATTTGGTTGCTAGGAACCTAGCACTTGGAAGTAAATCACACTCCAGATCCTCAACACAAAAAAAATGTGTACTAGGAGCTTGGTGCTCAAAATTAAAAATTTGCTCCAACTCTATAGCATATGAAAAAAAATTCTTAGAAATTTCTTTTTTCTAAGGATCTTCAACTACATCCCAGTGTGTGTGGTTTCATCAGTCAGAAAGTGACTGCAACATAGGACATTTTTTTAAAACCACCTCTTTGAAAATATCAAGTTGGTCGATTCCCTTTTCTAGAAGAACCCCTTAGCTTGACTAGTGGTTGACATCCTTTTATTTTTTGCATCCAAAGTTTTGCATTCTCTAGCGCCATCATCGTATTTACATCTCTAAGCATGCATACTTTCACTTGATCTACTCAAACTTTGACTAGTGTGGCAACTTCAAGATTTGATACCCCTCTTCAAGGAATAGTAGCAGTATCTTGGACGATAAAAAAATCACATTATTTGCATGTCCCTATCAACCCCTTACTTCTTCTCCTTATGTGTGTGATGATCGTAAGCAAGCTTATGAGCCCCTAGATTAGTCCAAAACTCCTAATATGTTTAATCAACCTCTTAACTCTTTTCAAAGCTAATAAATTAATTAACAAGATCAGTTCATTCTCAAAGGTGGCCACCAACTTACCCTTGCCACATGCTTTACTTTAGCATCTCGCCAAGGGAGGGACACTTTTAGATACCCACATTTTCCATTTAAAACTAGATATATACCCTCAAACCGACCTAATTGGCCAAATCCTATGGTTTGAATCTTTACACGATGCCACAATTTTCAAGGACTTTATTTATAAAACTACCATTCCCTAATCAACCTTCTCATATTTTAAAATTAGGATTAGTTGAGATTTTACAAATTTTAGGGACTTATTTATAAAATTATATATTTTGAGAGTTAGTTTGCAAAAAAAATGCATTTTCTGCTACAAAATTTCTTGAATATAATGTTTTAAAGTCATCAACTATAAATTTACATTAAAATGGATTTATCTATAGAATTTTGTTTTTAGGAATTTATTTATAAAATTACATTGCATTTAAAAATTTAGATTTTTGTGCAAAAAGTACACCAGAAATGTGGGCAATGAATTCATGAGAAAATGGGTTGATAATTAAATTGAAAATAAACTAAAAATGGGTTAAAAGTGGATTAAAGTTTTAAAATTTAAGTTTTTGAATTTCAAAATTCTAGCTGTCAAAATTTTGGCACCTAGGGACACTAGAATCCTATTGCTCCTTTTGGCTGGGGCACCAAGGATCTCCCCCCCACCCCCTCCTCTCTTCTTTTTTGGTGTGTTGCTAACCCAGATTTTCTTCGAAATTTTTTTAGTCCGAATTGATAACATGGTGTGATCTCTATTGTCCAATTCCTATGTCTACTACATATAGCCATTAATTAAAAATTACCCAAAATTAGCAACCAAAATCTCTCCTAAATAGCTCTTTTCTCAATCTTTAAATACCACCCACTTTCATTAGCAAGAGGAATAAAAAATATAGCAAAAAAAATCATTTTGCATAGAAGTTCTCAGCACTCTGATATAGAAAGAGGAGTTTTGTACCAATCACGAGGCTTTGTTGATATCCAAGTTGAATTCCTCCTCGATGTTGAAGTTTTGACTGAAGATTCGATCACTATCCTCTTTCTGCTAATAGACTATATCTCTATACTTTCTTCTCTATCTTTCTCGTTACTTTTTTTATTATATTTGATGCATTTAGACTAGAACTTCAATTTCTTTCATTACATTACATTTGAAATTTAATCCTTAAATACCAAAAAAGGGGGTAGATTCGTACTTTTGGGCGCTCCCCTATCGTGGTGGTGAGTAAGTTTTAAACTTATTTTTTCATAATTTCATCTCTTTCTCTTCTATTTATAGGTAAATTTGAAGGCAAGGCCACTAGGGTGGGCATATCCCATGCCTAGTGAGGAGGCTCCCACAACCTTCCCGAGGATCTCACATGCTTTGCAAGCTAAGCTTGCGAACAATTGACGCATATGCAAGCTTAGAGTTGAGTCCAACCAAGCTCAAGAACTGACTCACTATATGACTCAAAACCAAAATTGAACCAAAATCGACCGGAGAGACCTACACCACTTGCTTGGGTTACTGTCAAGGGCTTGAGCCCATGAGATAGAAGTTATCTAAGGATAAACAACACATGGAAATAGGAGTTATCTGACTTAGTGATAATTCATACTCTATTAGTGTTTTATGAATGAATCCTTGAAAGTGGAATTAGAGTCCTCTCTCAAACATATCTAGTATGTTAGGTAATGGTATATGTATTCTTGGCTTAGTGCATCTAAACTTTCTTGGTTCACAACAAAGTATATCCTAGTGCCTATTAGGAGTCTAGATTCTAACACAAGGAAGTTTATGCTTTTCTTTCTCAAAATTGGCTTCATAACCAAACACAAACTCAAGCCACACTTTGCTTCTTGGCAACCATGTTCCATTCTTATTATTGGGAGATCCTACAACACCTATATACTAAGGTATAAATAAGAATATGGCACAAGATATCCATTCTCTAAATGCTAAAGGATTCTAGGCCTTTGTTCTATGCTACTATCCAATTTATGGAAGCTCAGATAATAACAAGCATTATCCATTCATCATATAAAGGTTTTGACCTACAGCAAATTCTCAAAACTCAACTGCCAATCTATCGCTGGAAAAAGTACACATACACATGCCTAAACATGTGCTAAGCATATCTTTACCAATGGAACTACCATGGCTACTAGTGAGGGATTGAGGAAAACGTAAGGAACAACAACTAAAACTAGAAGAAATGACAAAAGAAAGGAGTGGAAACTCACCATACATCACTAAAGAAGGAAATTAGAGGGAAAGCATGCTAAGATTTAGATGGAAAGGTGTTGAATGCCAAACATTACGGATGTTGGTATTGCCAAAGCTCAGTGGAAGCTTTGCAATGAAGTGATGAACACGAATAGTATTTATATGTGTAATGAATCATAAAGGGCCCACATCACTCGAATCCAAGCTCGAGATCCACACTTTGACAAGTGGATCTTCGTCTACATTACTAATAGCCCTGATCTCCTTGATCCAACTCTAAGATATGAACCCCTCCAAGGGGGCATTTGGTGTACATTGAAATTCAAATAGTTAGTATATGTGTTAGGATCCTATATGTATGTTAGAATATCACTAGAATGGACCTTGAAGGTTCATGGTCCCATAACTCAGATGGGCAAGTACTTCACAAGAAGTCCACACCAAGCTTCAAGCCTTATCCTATACAATAGCTAAAGACTTGTGGGACAAAATAGACTTGGGGTTAGCAAGGAGAGGTAAATGATCAAGCATAGAAAATCAAACTTTTGAAGTCCATACACAACCTGATTGAATGCCAAGTAAGCCTTGTAATGTTAAGTTATTAGTTTATTTTGCCACTAATTTCACTCACAATAACCAGGCCATGTTATGGAGGCTCCATTATTGAGGACATCCTACAAGTTCTCATGCACACATCTAAGTGAGAGTTATAAAATGGACATGATGCTTAGTCATACCTTCACCTCAAGCATTTCACAAATCACCTACACATGTTTACTAGATCCTCGTATAGGTGGTCATCACCAACCTAACTAGTGATCCATGACACTCCCAAGAACTCCATCTTCTAAATTGGAAGAAAAACAATAAAACTCATGAATAAAATCACTTTGAATGGAGAAACTAGCAATTTATTGATAAATAGAATATAAATATATATACTGCATGCAATAATCAAAATATGATGTCATCTCTATAAACTATCGGCATACAATTGACATGCTCTTTAAATATTTTTACTGTAAGACCGTTAGTCATTTGCTTAGCAAATTATCTTTAGAGGAGATTTTTGAAATAATAATATCCTTTTCTAAATTTCTTCATAGACATAATAAAATTGCAACTGAATATGCTTTGCCTTAGAATGATACCTAGCCGTTTTAGTGAAAGATATAACTATATCATTATTATAGACTATCTGTATTGGTCTGTCAATATAATCAAGTACCTTGAGGTCAGAAAGAAAATATTTTAACCACATAACATGTTTACTAATCTCACAATAAGTTATGTACTTTGTCTCTATAGTTAATAAAATAGTGGTAGTCTATTTCATACCACATTATAAAATAACTCTCTCTACTAAAGGAAGCACATAACCAGATGTTGACTTCAAAATGTCAAAGTATCTTTATATCCTTTTCAATCAAAGTCTGTATATCCAAAAACATTTAATAGTTTATAACCATCAAAAAGAAACACATAATTCTGAGTTTTCTTTAAATAGTAAAAAACTTTTTTAACTGCTCTCCAATAAGTCATTTTTGAATCACTCTAATATCTATCATGAAATCATATAATAAAAGCAATACCTGGATGGGTACAATAAGTTATGTACTTTCTCTCTATAGTTAATAAAACAGTGGTAGTCTATTCATACCACATTATAAAATAACTCTCTCTACTAAAGGAAGCACATAACCAGATGTTGACTTCAAAATGTCAAACTGTCTTTATATCCTTTTCAATCAAAGTCTGTATATCCAAGAACATTTAATAGTTTATAACCATAAAAAAGAAACACATAATTCTGAGTTTTCTTTAAATAGTAAAAAACTTTTTTAACTGCTCTCCAATAAGTCATTTTTGAATTACTCTAATATCTACCAAGAAATCCTATAACAAAAGCAATACCTCGACGGGTACAAATCATTAAGTACATTAGACTACTAATAGTTGATGCATAAGAAATTTTCTATATTTTTCATTTTTCAATCTCATTTTGAAGACATTATTGGAGATTGAATTTATCACTTTTGACTATAGATGATTCTCCAGGCTTGTGATTATCCATGCCATATCTCTGAAGAATTTTAGTAATATATGTCTCTTGAAAAAGCCCAAACAATCAATGCTTTCTATTTGTATATATTTTAATACCCAAGACATAAGAAGCATTGCCAAGAATTTTCATCCCAAAAATTGTAAATAGCATCGTTAGTCTTTCTGAGAAAATTTAGTTCATTACTAGCCAATAAGATATCATTAACATAAAGTATCAATATTTGAACTTTACCTCTACTGACCTTCAAGTATACATAATTATAGGCCACATTCTCTTAAAAGCCAAACTTTGTAATTGTCTTATGAAATTTGAAATAGCACTGTGGATTAAATCTTAAATAGATTTATGCAATCTATAGACTTTTGCTTCATCACCCTTTTGGTTGAATCATATAAATCTCTTCTTCAAGAATTTCATTTACAAATATTGTTTCAACATCCATTTGAGTGAGTTCATAATCATAATATGCAACTAATGCCATAAAGATTCTAAATGAATCTTTCTTAGAGACTGGAGAAAAGATTTATCATAATCAATTCCTTCTCTCTGAGTATAATCTTTAGCAACTAACTTTACTTTGTACTGGTTAACCTCACCATTGGCTTTCAATTTTGTCTTATAAACCCATTTACAGCCAATTGGTTATAGTTTCTAAGTGCTTGCACAAGTGACCAAACCTTATTTTTTTTGCATTAAGTCAATTTCTTAATCATTACATTCATCCAAAATCTTGTATTCTTATTACTCATGGCCTCTGAAAAGTATAGCGGATCATCATTCTTTGTAATTGATGATATAGGTATGTTCTCTAGATAATTTGAACTCTGAGTATGTAAATCACTAGTTTCCTCTAGATATATAATGTAGTCATTAGATATATCTTACTTACAAGCTCTTTTAAGTCTTTCATTCAACTGACTTGGTGCAACCATTGGTACTTCCATTCAACTAACTTGGCACAGTCATTGGTACTTCATTTTGTTCAACCTTATCTGACTCATCCTCAAACTTAATTCTTTTCCTCTTGCTTCCTATGACAGATGTTCCTTGTTCAATAAATTTGACATCTCTGCTTTCAAATATAAAACCTTGAACTAGATTGTATAACTTGTAACCTTTAGACCTTTCAAAAACTCAAACTGTGAGATGTAGTTTTTGATATACCAGATTCAATAATTTTGACTTTTGTATTACAACACTATATTCTAAGATGATTTAAACTGAATTTTCTATCAATCCATAATTCAAAAGGAGTTTTAGAAATAGATTTAGATAGTACTCTATTTAAAATGTATATAGTCATTTTTAGTGTCTCATCCTATAAGAAGTCTGATAATTCACTGAAAACTAGTATACAATATACCATATCCATCAAAATTTTGCTTCTTCTTTTTGCTACTGCATTTTGCTCTATAATTTCTGAAATAGTTATATTTGCAAGAAATTTCGGAAAGCATCTAAATTGTACTCACCTCCTCTATCTAACTTTATGGCTTCAATCTTTCTATCTAGTTGATTTTCAATTCGGCTTTATATACTTTAAATATTTGAAATATATCTGACTTTCTATGTAATAGATACATATATCCATAGCGTGAATAATCATCAATAAATGTCATAAAGTACCATTAGTCATTCTAAGTAGCAACTCCATTCGGACCACAAACATCTCTATAGATCAAGTCTAATAAATTATCAACTTTTAATAATGCCTTTAGAAATGATGCTCTTGCCATCTTACCCTTAATACAATCCATGCAGACACCAAAATCATCAAAATTTATATTTTACAAAATCCCATCACGACAGAGTCTCTCCAATATGTATTTACCAATGTAACCTAAATGGCAGTGCCACAAATAAGAAGAATTTTTATCCAATTGTATATTTAGATCATAAGAAGACATATGCCTAGAATCAACATTATAACACTAAACTAAGAATCAAGATTTGGTTTCACATATAATTTGTACAGACCGTCAAATACAACACCAATAGCAACAACAACACTGCATACATCAGAGATACACAATCTCTATCAAAAATAAAAGAATAATCAGCTTCTATAAATCTAAAGATGGATAGTAAATTTTGCCTGATAACTAGTACAAAAATTGTATTTGGTAGTAAAACAATATGGCCACCATGAAGAACTAAAGAATATGTCCCAACACCGATGACCTCGGTCACTCATTATTCCCTATGAATACATACCTCTTCTAATTTTTTAGTTTCCTTAGGCTCAAGAACCCCTACATAACAATTAATATATGGATTGATAATTTTGAGTCCACAACCGATGCATTAGTAGAAACATCAATATAATTTAATTCAAAACAAATCAAATATTTCAACTTGTGCTTTGGAAGATCCAATAAACCTATCATGAATACTCAACTCTTTGATAAAATAAATATCTAGTAGACTAGCACAAATAGTTTCATAGACTATTCTTTTTATTATAAACTTTGTTAATTTATCTGATTTGTGTCTTTTTTTTTAACTGAGACCTCTCGAACTAGCTAGACCCAATAAATGATTTAGAAGTATCAAGAGAAATGTCAAAATCTTGAAATATCAAATAAATTTCTAGCTCACTTCTCCAAGTTGAGTAATTTGATCCATTCAAAATCTCGACCTTGAATAGTTGACTACTAGATTCTGTACTATAAATTTTATAATAGACAACTCAAAAGCACAACAAATGCATTTCAATAATAAATAATACATGATTTCATTGATTTAAATAGGAATTATATTGTGATCTTGCATTAGCTCTTTTGAGAGATTAACACAAACCATTACATCCCACAATATAACTATCAGAACCAAAATTGGGATTATATTGTGGTTTTCCACTACCTCCTTTAGGAAAATAATACAAATCATGACATCCCACAAATAACCATCAAAAATAAAATTGGGATTATATTGTAACCTTGTATTACCTTATTTGGGAGAATAATACAAGTTATGATATTCCACCTATAAAATCCACAACAATGAAAGTAAACAATAAAAGTCTACATTAACTTCCTTTTATTGTCATAAATAAATTTTCAAAATATTCTATATTTATTTATTCTCTTCACCAACTCAACTCTTGGTTCAAATTGACTAGAGTTAAAATAAATATAGAATAATAATATTTATAAATTAAAATAACTTCAAAATTTTTTGGAGAATATTTGGTCATTTTAATTCATAAATATACCCATGACTAAATAGCTATTAATAAGTTTTCATTAGCTTAAATGGTCATTAGCTTAATTATTCAAGATTAAATTTTGATTAACATAAGCATAGGGAATCACACATTTCAATTCATTCTGTAGGTAAATGAATTGCAATTTTGCAATTTACAAAATTTTCAAAAACCTAACCAGTGAATTGAAAAATCATTATAAATTCAAAATTTTGGAATCCAATTTTGAAATTCTCACTATCAATAAGATAAAAAAATATCAATAGATTACTCAAAACATTTTTGAGTCAAAATTTGAGACAAAAGCTCAATTTTTTTCAAATTGAGTTTCGAGAAATTCAACAAAAATCAAATCATGTCTCCATGTCTCGTAGACCAGACATCAAAAATAGGATTTGATACCAATTGTAGCCTCGAATACTATCTTTTGTTGTAAGACCTATGAGAAAAAAATATAAAACTAAATTAAATAAATTTACATACCTCAAGGCCAAAAAACTCAATTAATAAAATTCTGAAATTTTTTCCTCCGAATTCCAACTGATCTATCTTGAGTCTATGCCACTCTTTAAGAGAAAAAATTGAAAAGGAGAAAAAATTTCCAAAATGGAATTCATGGACTCTATTTCTATTTCATTATCAGAAGAGAATAGGGAATGAAAATGAAAACTTATTCATTCGTTCTGTGCCTACTCTCACCAACTAGAAAAGCATAAGTTTTGCCTTTTTTACAAAAAAAACCCCTAAGGGTTATGGAATTACAAATCCAAAGTTTCGTAATTACAAATAACGTCAAAACATCTACAAAAAATCTAAGGACCAAATAACTCAAATAAAATTTCAATCCAATTTCTCAATTGGATGCAAGCCCAAAAATTTATCCTTATTTAACCAAGCAACCTCAAGATGAGACTAGATACTAGATATACACAAAACCATTTTAATCCATTACAAAATACCTAATTGAGCACACATATAAAATTTGGCTTCGTCTATGCTATCATCCATTATCCTACAAATATTAGTCAGACAGTCAAACTTGAACCACTCACTATATTTTCAAAGTATTTGACTTGAATTGCATAATTCAATTCATTTAAAAATAAATCAATAAACAATCTATAAGACCACAAGACTAATATATTTTACCATATCATGCCCTTGGGGCATGCTTTAACCCATAAAGGGTCTTTTTAAGCTTGCAAATATGTTCAGGATAGGAACTTGGAACATACCCTGCTGGTTTCTCCATAAAAATATCTTTATCAATCTCTCCATATCGGAAGGTGTTTTTAACATCAATTTGCCATAACTTTCATCCTTGGCTAGTTGCCAAAGAGATATCACTCTAACAAATGTCATCTTTGCCACATAACTGAATATTTCTTCATGATCCTCTTCATATTTTTGAGAGAATCCTCGAGCAATAAGTCTTACTTTATGTTTTTTAATGCTCTCATTTGCCTTTTGCTTCAACTTGTATACCCATTTGCAAGAAATGGGCTGCATATCCTTGGTTTTCAAAACAAGTACCCAAGTCTCATTCTTGATTAGTACTTTCTTCATTCATGATCTCCTCCCATTCTTTGATGCCTTTATCTTCATCATAGAATGATGTTCATTGTCATCAAGAGGACCTGTAAAGAAACATGAACTTGAAGTGAGCAAGTTCCCATAACCATAGTGAACTAATTTGACAATCTTCCTTGTGGATCTGTGTAATGGTTGCATATGCACCATCTTTTGGGACTCATGAATTTCATGAGTATTGCTGCTCCCCCTTTCACCATTCTCTGTTGTTGGTGAAGAAGATGAAATTGTTGGAAAACTAGGAGCATTTGAACATATTGGAAGAGTTGTCTCCATCATTGGTACGTCAATATTTCCACCTACATCATCCAAAGAACTATTTTGAGAAAAATAGAAGGAAAACATTTCATCAAACACCACATCCCTCGAAACTACATATTTATGAGTTTTGGGATTCATGCACTTCCATCCTTCTTTTCATCATATCCAATAAATCTAAGAATTTATTTGCTTTACTATCCAACTTTCTTCTCTTGGAATCTGGTACATGAACATAGCATGGAGAACCAAAAATTTTAAAGTTTTTCACATTAGGCTTCTCTCCCCACATCAACTCATATGGAGACTTCATGTTGGTTGTTGGATTGAAAGGAAGTCGATTGATGACCAAAGCTGCAAAAGTCCTACTCTCCACCTACAGGGCTTTGGGTAAGTTCTTTATATGCAACCAACATTTGCAAGTCTCCATAAGATGACGAATCTTTCTCTCCACCACCCCATTTTGCTCTAGAGTGTGTATGCATAAGATAATTTCCTCTAGATTCCATGCTCTTGACAGAAAGAAAAGAACTCATTTGATGTGAATTCTCCCCTGTTATCAGTTCTTAACCTTTATATCTTCTAATGAAAAACACCTTCAACAGTCATCTTGACTCCTTAAATTTGGAGAAGACATTAGACTTTTATTTCACAAAATACACCCAAGTAAATATGATAAAATCATCAATAAAAAGCAACATATAAAAAGAGCTTGAATACGAAGGTGTGGTACACAGTCTCATCAAGTCACTATGTGCTTGCTCCAAAGGTGCTTCACTTCTTGATGTGAGCAATCTGTCAAATGGAAAGCAATGTGCCTTTCCATATTGACAGCCTTCATAGATATTGCCACAACCAAAAGAAGTAATGTTGGGTAATCCATTAACCAATTTCTTCACCACTATTGCTTCTAACTTTTTTAATATTGCAATGGCCCAACCAAGCCTGCCAAATAGAGGCTTCTTCATTTGTGCTCATCCTACCAACATAAGAAGTTCAGGCCAACAAAACAAAGAGATCATTAATTCTCTTACCAACATGGGTTATATCTACCTTCAAGTGAAAAATATTCCGGAGAAACTTCACATCTTTGGAGCCAAACAAGACATAGTGGCAAGCATCCACAATATTAGCCATTGAGAAGAGATTCTTTTTCATTCCAAAAATATGATAGACACTCTTGAGAGTAAGAGGATCACCGCCATTACTTTGTATAGTGATGATGCCCTCTTTCTCTACCAGATGGATGGTGTTGTTTGATATGATGATCAATGCCTTCATATTGTTTAATATGTGAGAATTTTGAGTCATTGTTGATAGCAACATATAGCTTCCCCTGAAGCTCGGCACAGAGCTCTGCCATAGCATTGTTGGAAAGCCATTGTGTATTTGGAGCATTTGATGGTGACTATGACGCATGAGGATTCTTGCACAAAATCCCATTAGAATGCACTACCCTCAAAAGAATCAAGCCATGATGATCGACTTACTGAGCAACATCAGTTGGAGAGAAATTGTAGTCACCAAATATGAGCAAAGAAGATCTAGCTGCAACAAAGTGTAAGAAAAGGAGCATGATCTCCAACAATCGATGGAAGATCTTGCTCCTTATATAGCCATAGATAGACAGCTTGAAGGGTTAAAACCACTTGCCAGAGAAAATTCATGTCCCAAAAAACCAATGGGTGGGAACAACATTCAAAGAGACGCCCTAAAACCTGATATGTCGTGAAGGCCACCAAGAGCATTAAATAAGATGCCATCAAGGGTCCAACATTTCCGGTTCCCAAAGGCAATGCACACTTGAGAAAGATAGCCGCCAAGAGCAATCTTTAAAGTACAAGCCCTTACCTTCCACCAATTAGAGGTCAAATGAAGGGTTTGGGAGGCATGATGTGCTAAAAAATAATATTGAAAAAGCCATGTCATAGGATAAACCAAAAGGCAGGTCGAGTTGAAATCAAAGCCACCAACATCACCATTGCACCCAAGCCCGATAAGTCTTTGAAAGACTAACTCCCATAGCTCGGTGGCTCTACAGCTCAGCCATCACAAGATGGGCTCCACAACCTAGCTATTAAAAGATGGGCTCCATAGCTCAACTATCTAAAGATGGGCTCCACATTATGACTATCAAAAGAATAGCTCCACGGCTTGACCACCAGAAAATGAGCTCCATAGCCTGGCCATTATGAGATGAACTTCATAGTTCATCCCTCAAAAGTCGAGCTCTATAGTCCTACCAAAGTAGGCCAACAGCCCAAGTACAGCAAGATTATTTGAACACTCTGCAACATTCTTTTGTCCTTATAAGAGACAGTCTTGGTAGTACCCTAGAGGACAAACACTTACATCACCAACTCCTTATGCTGCCTAAGCCAATTGCTACTCTTACTCCACCTCCCATTACATGACAAAACTCCACTAGATTGCAGTACGGAATAATCAATTGAATTTCCCAAATGCTCTCGATTAACTCATACACCAATCATGGTAGGCTTTAAGTCCGATCTGACATCCTAAAGTTGGCCAAATATCCCACCAATCCTTATTTTACTTGCATTACTTGTATTACCCTCCTTGTCTTCTAGAGGAGGTTATAAGTGGTCAAAAACTAACTTTTGTCTATTGCTTAGTTTCTAAAAGATTGATACCCTAGTTTATGCCAATGAGCCCTCTATTTTATCATCAAGGTTTGACATAATAACATCTGTTCTTAGCTCCTTGAATGGATTTGGCTCTTTCCCCCTAGGTGGACTTAGTCTTTGTCTTTTAGATAGGAGGAGCAATAATTGGATCATGGTAGTCATAACAATAGCAATAATTCTAGGAGCAACGATACTGTTGGTGAAAGTAGAAGCACCATGCATAAATTAGATAGAATTGGATGTAGCCTGATAGCTGATATAGACTCCAGTTATTCCTGCAGTTATTGTTGGTTAAGAAAAATGTACCACAGATCTTTGATTGAGGATGATGGTATAGGCTAGGGTAGGGGAATCATTTAATAATGCCATCTTTCCTTTCCTATAATGGAAAATAATAAATCAATAATTGATTTTCATATTTTCTTCTTTTGATATATTTCTATATTAACTAGATTTCTATATTTGAGAGGAGAAATCATATCCCATTAGGCATGCCATAATTTATGAAGCCAAAACTAATCACTTGAGATAGCTAAAGATTTTAAGAAGCAATCTCAAAATAACAAATGAAAATGAGGGTGGTTTAAATGCATATTAGAAATTGAAGGAACATGATTTCCAACAGACACAAACTCCTATTGTTAATTACCATGACAATCGTTAGAAACCTATTAAAGTGAGAAACTTAGTTAACAAAATAAAAATATAAGGCAGATAAGCATGATTCAATTAATTTAAGTAAAAGGATACATGACTTAAGAAAGGATTTATCCTTACTTTATAATTTAATGAATTAAATTTCATAATTATAAATAATATGAAATAGGAAAAATCTGAAAACTAATTATTGATTTATTATTTTCCATTATAGGAAAGGAAAGATGACATTATTGAATGATTCCCCCACCCTACCCTATACCATCATCCTCGATCAAAGATCTGTGGTACACTTTTCTTAACCGACAATCACTGCGGGGATAACTAGAGTCTATATCAGCTGTTAGGCTACATCCAATTCTATCCAATTCATGCATGGTGCTTCTACTTTCACCAATAGTATCGTTGCTCCTAGAATTATTGCTATTTTTATGACTACCATTGATCCAATTATTGCTCCTCCTATCTAAAGGACAAAGACTAAGTCCACCCAGGGGGCAAGGGCCAAATCCATTCAAGGAGCTAAGACCAAATGTTATTATGTCAAACCTTGATGATAAAATAGAGGGCCCATTGGCATAAACTAGGGTATCAATCTTCTAGAAACTAAGCAATAGGCAAAAGTTAGTTTTTGACCACTTATAACCTCCTCTAGAAGACAAGGAGGGTAATACAAGTAATGCAACTAAAAAAAGGATTGGTGGGATATTTGGCTGACTTTAGGATGTTAGATCAGAGTTAAAGCCAGATGTTGTAATCTCTGCCTCCAACTTCTTGGCAACGCTACAAGAACTAAAGAAGACCAGACGAAGGGCACATGTTTAATCTTCTTCGGCCGAGAAAAGAACAACACTATCTTCTAAACTTGCCCTACTCCAACATATCAATGTGGTGTTCTAAAAGGTAAGCCCTACAAAAATAGCAACTTTTTACTCCATTCTATGCTCCAATTCTCTTTACACAATGAGAGACACCAAGGTGTGATATGGATAATAAGGTGAAGAAGCTCCAGGGTCTCTCTCAAGATAACTCTCCAAGCTATCAAACTCAAATTGCTTGGATCGATTGGTCAGATTATCAACCACTATGTAAAGGGATTAAATATTGAAGGTAGAATATAGGTGGGGATTCTCTTGCCAACCATTGTCAAGTGACTATCTTCACTATTGTGGATACAAAGCTCTAGCCTACCAAAAAAGAAAGGTTGAACTCTTTTAGATCAAGATGGGATGTTTCACTTAGGAACAAGCACTATACTCCTTTTCTGGTCTATGCAAGGATGATGATACAAGATGTTCACATCTAAAGCATTTAAGCATATACAATAACTCTCTTCCAAAAATATATGACAAGGATGGAGGGCATATTCCCTGAGCATCCATTATGAATGTTCAATCAGACATTAAATCCACCCACTCATATAAAAAAGATAGGGAAAGTAAAATTAAGCATTCTTTCTTATTTGAATGCTTAAGAAAAAGTAGGGGTTGAAGCATTTGGAATGCACAACCGATCCATTGGCTTAATACCAAGTGAGATTTTTATTTTTTTCACCATCAAAGGTTACAAACAAGGAAATCAAGCTTTCCTTGTTTATGCCCACAAAGGAGGCATATTGTTGAGGTATAAAAAATGCAAAGAAATGATAAAGCATTCTTCCCTTACCTTAAAAAATTGGGGGCAAGTAAAATTTTCTTTCCCAATGTTTAAGAGACATCTATTGTCATGACATTTAAAAGAAACCATTATAGATGATATTTTCTATTACTTTCATAATCAACAAATCAAGTTAAAAGTCATAAAATTCTTGACAAAGACTTCAAATAGACTAATTATATAGTTGCAAAATTAAATATATTATCCTAATATGGCAAAAAAAATACACCACCTTCAATATGGTAAAATCAAGCTTATCACGTTTAATGTAGTAGAATCAAATGGATTACCTCCAAAATAGTAAAATTAAATACCTCATCTATGAATATTGCAAAGTCGAACATTTATCTCCAGCATGGTGAGACTAAAGTATTAACTTATGAAAGTAGCCAAACAAAGTCCATTTTATGCTGCAATTAAGCCTATTGTTAAATGACAAATTAAATTCCTTTCCATATGACAAATTAAGCCTATTTTACATGGCAATCAAGTCCATATTTATATGATAAACTAAATCTACTCCCATGTAACAAACTAAAGTCTATTTTCTATGGCAATCAAACACGTATTTATATGATAAATTAAGTCTACTTTGATGTGGTATACTAAGTCTACTTTCACGTAGCAAATGAAATTCACTTTCACATGGCAAATAAAGTTAACTTTTACATGGCAAATAAAAGTCTATTTTATATGGCAATAGAGTCCATGTTTAAATGGAAAATTAAATCCACTTTTGTGTGAAAAACTAAGTTTGCTTCACGTTGCAAATAAGTCCATTTTACGTGATGATCAAGCTCTTATTTAAATAAAAAAAAAATTCTATTTAAATAGCAAATCAAATCCACTTTCATGTGGTAGACTAAATTCACTTCTATGTGTAAACCAGATCTCCTCCCATGTGGCTAATTAAAATCTATTTTATATAGTGATCAGCATGTATTTATATGGCAATTAAGTCCATTCCCACGTAGCAAATTAAGTTTACTCTTATGTGATAAATTAAGTCTATTTTTACGTGATAAACTAAGTTCATTTTATGTGACAATCAAGCTTGCACTTAAATAGCAGATCTAGTCCACCTTTACATAGTAATTAAGTCCATTTTCATGTAGCGAATTAAGTTGACTTATATGTGGTAATTCAAGTTAAATTCACTCAGTGTGGCAAATTAACTCTCTTTTATCTGAAAATAGGTGAATCTAGTTCTACTATGATGAATTAGGTCTATTGTATGGCAAATTAAACTTCCATCTACATAGAAAAAAAGGACCCATTTCTATGCTACCGAGAGCCACTTCGGAATTGAAATGCAAGCAACACAGGATCACAATTAAAATCTAACATAAATAAAAGTAAAATAATTTTTTAAAGCTTTGTAAAGCAATAATGATGTTCTTAAATAAGGTGAATAAAAGGAAAATGAGAATCCTAAATAAAAAATAATAATAATCCTAAAATAAATAAAGCCTACTAATGCCTTTTGGCAATCATAGTGACTCAATAGTCATCTGCTCATGCTCCTCCATTATCATTTGAGCAAGTAAGTGTTATATTAGCAAAAAAAAATTTATAAATAAAAAAATCCTTAAGATAAGAAAGAACAATAGTAAACTATTGCCTGATGATGGTGATGGTAGATGAATACCCATGAATGCAAGCATCCCTCGACTAAAGCATGATCCAGGAACTACGTTTGTAGTTGAAATTTAAAGTAACATATATATCATATAAATAGAAAAACTTGGCAAAGTCCAGATATTCTTCACCATCCACATCTAAAATATCATTATCAAGAGGACCTCCAAAATCCTCATCGGGTTCACTTGAAAAGAGATGAGTTCTTAACTAAAAAAAAGAGAAAAGAGAAGAAAACAAACATAGGCTGAGATAATTATAGTACCTATAGACTCTATCCTCCCTAGACACTCACATTTGATGAATTGCCAGCTGATATAGGTAGGTGAAGCCAGTCCAAGCCTCCTACTCAAGTCCATATTAGAAGATTGGTGAATTGGTATTGGTGAAGGAAGGGTCTCTTCTGGCCCTACATTTATGTCAATCGGCTAGTAGGTAGGCATGGGAAATGGAGAAATTAGATCTCAAGATGGTGTAGGTGATAAAAGCAGTGGTATCAATCTTGATCCCACACCTCCATCTAAGAAAGAAATAAATAAAAAAATAGAAAAAGGAAGAAAATTTTTGGATGTACTTGCATACGTCGCTAAGCACTTTGGAATATTAAGAACAGGAGGATCATGTACAAATACCTCTCTCCTTAGACTCAATATTAGGCTCTCATTACCTCAAAATGGCCATTATCTAGTCCTCTCTCTATCTAGTCTGTGGCAAGCAAATTTATGAGCCGGGGCCTATTGTGTCTCCTGGGTTGTCTGTCTCTTCTACCCTTTGCTACTGATCACTTGCTTTCCCTTGTTATGTGAGTCTAGCTCATTTCTGAAGAAATACTCTGGGACCATGCAAAAATATTTCCTAATGCTATTAAACCATGTTGTCACATATAGTTGAAGAATCTTAGCCCCTTGCTTAATATTAGAAATATAATACACTAAATTATCTTGGAGACAAGTAAGATATAACCAATAGCCCACTAATTGGCCTAGAAATGATGGCAAAAAAAGAGCAAAAACATTCTCATGAAAGCCTTGATCATACCTGAATTGCCGACAAAATTGATGTAGATTATAAGATTTTATGGTCAAGTGTCCCCTTGAGCGAAGCGAAAGTACCTTGCATCTTAAAGATATAATATACTCACAAGCTTCTCGAGATAGTGGAAGATGAGCCACATCCACTAGCATATTAGAATAAAAAAAATATAACTATATAAGGGTAAACTCGTGACTCAAAATTTTAAGGATCCTGCACATGTATTCTAGCCTCTCTAGAAAAATAAGGGGAAGTAACAATATTCATAATCTGAATCATCTCATATATAAAGACCGAACATAAGTGACATAGGGTCTTGATTTCATCACTAGGATCCAACTCAATGTATGACCTCTTGAAGTGGGCATAAATCTAGGTATAAAGAAAATAAATGGAAAATGAAGTTGAAGAACTGCCTAGCCTTGTAGGGTTATCCACCATTGCTCTAAGACTTGCATATATTAAACCTAGCATTATGGGAGCTAGAGAAATCTTTTGTGTGTACACCATCCTATAGACCATCGTGAATGTCTCTAGTTAAATGTACTATCCATAGTGTGGCATAATAAAGTGGAAAAGTCATAGACAAATGAAAGCAGTAAAGTAAGTCTCGGGGCTAAATTATGGAAGAAAATTGCTTATGTATGTATAATCTAGCCGAATCTAGTTGTCTTACTCGTTAGAGTTCTCTCATAAAAATATCTAATTTGATGGTCAAACTACACTCGCTTCTAATTATTTAAAAAGTGTGTCACCATCCAATCATAAATTCTAAAGAAATCATACAAAATGTAACCAAAGTGAAGGATTATATGGGAGTTAGTAGGGATATATTCATCATAGAAACTTCTGAGGATAGGAATCTCAACTAACTATCTTATGTTCCGCAAAGAGATATCAACTTTGTCTTATAGAATATGAAAGTGTTTGTAACTTAATTCCACATCTCAATCACGTTGTGCAAAATCTCTGAGTCTCATGTATATCACTACTCTTTGGATGCTATGACTCCTCCTAGGATGTTGAGATCCATAAGTTTAGCTGAAAATAGAGATACCACATCATCAACCCACGTTGAATAATTTGGCAAAATTGACACTGCTCTGGCAAGAGGAAATGATCATCCCTAGGAGGGTGAACGGTTATTCAAGACACAAAATCCTAAGATCTTTGAAGACTTTCATTGTTTAAAGTGCCTAATTGGCTCTAACCTAAAAGACTCCTCAACACCATTAGCACATGACATCCCCTCTTTAGAAAAGAGGGCAAAGGGATGGTAGTCATCAAATCATATTCATTTTCGATGCTCCTGAGGCTAATTGATGTAGAACAACTACATCCTTTTTTAAGTAAAATTAGAGATCCAATCCAAGTTGAATTTCAACTCCAATTAGGATCCGTCAAGATTCATACAGGTACAATCTGAAAGCCATATCTCCTAAGATATTGATCCAAATCCAACAAATAACTATCTATTAGAAAGCTGAGATCAATTCCTACAAGTCTCTTATTTACTATTTTGGATAATTCGAACTTTGTATTGGTCAAAATTAGGATTTATTTATCAGTCCGAGTCAATAACAGTCCTAGCCCAATAAGGAATAGGATTTATATATCTTTATTTAAGATATGTTAAGTAAAATTCTTAGTAGAGTCTAAGTTCTATTTTTAGTCTACACCAAGTAGGACTCTAAGTTTATTAGAGGGATATATATACAGCCCAAGGTTGTAACAAAAAAAATACTTTTTTATCAATAATATTATCTTATTTTGGGTTTGTTCCCTTTCTATCTTCATTGTGGATTCAAGGATCTATCGTGGTGAGAAGACGATGCTCTTCTCCCTATCTCTCATGCCTTCCTCCCGCTACATCAAGTGAAGATGGTGATCTTCTTCCTACCCCTCGTGCCCCCTCTCCCGCTACATCAAGTGGCATTGGAGCGATGTTGTTCCTGAGCTCAACTCCATTGATTGTAGTTGTGCTCCTCTCGAACTCTTTCCAGTACAAAACTTGATGATGAAGACGAACTAGACTTTGCCGAAACATGTTAATTATTTGATCCTTGTTCTTCCAATGACTCAACCTGTTTGTCTCTACTATTAGTCAGTCCTTGCACTTTTACTCAACTCCTAAAATAGTCTTTATGGCCTGTAGACTTTTATGTTTAATTCTGCACCTCGAGTAATCATAATAAACTTTTGGGTATGATGAATAACAACTCAAATTAAGTATTATTTCATTATCCTTAAGTCGTGAAAAATTTTGTTGCATTTTCACATCTTCACTAGTAAATTTTGGATAAGATAATCGGTCCTCTCCAAAGATAATATTATGATTTGTATCACTAGTAACTTTACAGCTTTGATTGAAATTCTTAATATGTGCTGATAACTTCTCTTATAAACTGAAAATTTCTTGAGAACTATTAGTAGGCATGTACAAATCCTCATTTAGACTTACTTCATCCATAGGAAAGGTATTTGAATTACTTTTCCACTATCATCTTCTTATTTGGCATTCATCATTATAGAGGAACAAGGTGTATAGGAAGAAATTGTAGTAGAATTCATGACAAGACTAACCTCTGAATGATTTATCTCGAAATTTGTGATTTTCTTTTGAAATTTTTGAGAAGCTAGATTGAATTTTACCTTTTCTTAAATCTCATGCTTCAATTTGGTGCGTATGTCCTCATAGTGAACAAAGTAGTCCTCTTGTAGGAATTTTTTTTCTAAAAGATGCCGTACCCATCTCTTGCTCTTTGAATCATGCTGCCAAACTGGCTTTCTTCCTGATCAATTACAGCTCGGTGATGTTGTTTGGAGCATATCCAAACACCTTTTGGCTCACAATGAGGTGGACTCCCAGGTTGGGCTAGGCCCGAACCCTCTATTGTGGGAGTTGGACCACTTCAGCCGTGAGGTGTCAAAACTGCAATGGATGCTCCAAGCTTCTCATGATGAGCTCACTACGAGGAGGGAATAGGCAACCTTTTTTTAGGACCATGCCTAACGGGAAGAGGTAAGGGCTTTCTAGGAAAACATGGCCAGAGACTTGGCTGAGGGAGAATGGGCCAGGGTGGTGGAGGGGTTTTGCTCCAATGACAAGTTTCGCGCCTTGTTGGAATAGGCTTGGGAGGCCAAGACCACTAAGGTACAACGGATGCTCACTAAGGTGTGGTCTACTTCACTCTTATAGGGGTTTGCCTACTATTGGACTAAGGTGATTGGTCGGAGGTATGATCAGACCTTTGATTAATGCACTTTTTTCCTCCACGAGCTGGACAAGGACTGGGCCAAGTAGCCATTGCAATCCTACGTTGAAAGTGCAAAGGCAGTGAGGATTCTTCAGAGTTCATTTCCTCTTATTGTTATCTCTCCTACTTAGCTTTAGCTTCAGCTTCTACTTCTGCCCCTTGGGCTACCGAGAGTCAGGCCTCAGGAGTGGTACTTCCCAGTCTTGATGAGCCATTTCATTTCGGTATCTCATCTCATCTATTTGTAATTGTCCTCTGATAAATAAACAAATTAACTCTTGTATGACTTCTCTATCTCGACTTCTGCCAAATTCATGTTGGTGAATCTTTTGTCTTGCCCGTTGTACCTTGTGCGCCATATTTGCCTCATATCCTCACAAATGAGAGGTGTATGTATCATCTACACTTAGGGGCAAAATGAAATCATTGCCACATCACCACCATCCTTAATGGCTTTTCATTTGCTAAGAACTAATTAGGTGGCATTGCATGCCATTTGCATTATCTATCATGGCAGAGGCTCACGTCTCGAGTATCCATTATGATGTGGGTCTAGCTCAACTTTGGCTTCTAATTCTTGCCTATAAGTGAGGAGAGGGTGAAGCGATGTCTTCTTCCCTTCTACCTATGTTGCTTTTGGGCCCTACTCGCTACTTGTATTTTTTCCTTTTGTCCTTTCCTCTGGTGACTCGACCTTGCTTTGACATGTCAAATCCCAAGAGGCAAAAGGCCATTAAGCTTGATAGGATGCTTGTGAAGGTCGAGGGCCAACTCACGTCAGCTAGGAAGGAGGATTTTGGTGTAGGACTAAAGACTAAGGAAGCTAAGAGAGGGCTGATTCCCTTGAGAGTCAAGCTATCACCCTAGATGTAGAAGCAATGGGGACATTCGAGCGATTAGTAGGACAGTATGATGCTTTCACCCATGGGAGTGCCAACCAACTATTGAATGATTGTCGCATTGCCTATATGGTCTGTGGCACCTCCTTCACTCAAGACTAGAGAAGCCAGTCCTTTAGCCCAACTTGGTGAGGACACAAGGTCCTCAGGGGTCCACCTAGTAGGTGACCCTTGCATCTTCTTGCTTCCTAGTGTCTAGTGTGATGAGAGCTTTTCTCCCTTCACCGCCTTTTATGAAGACTTATGTTCCCTATGGTACTAATTATTTTATTTTGAATGTGACAAGAGGGCTTTGGTCAAGGCGAAGGAAGATGCACTTACTGCCTTTCGAATTAGTGAGGAATATAAGCTCCTCTTCCAAGATACAAAGGAACTCACTGTTCGAGAATACAAGAAAAGCAAGGAATATCTGAGGGAAGTCGAACGCCTCAATGCCAAAACATTTGAAGTTGGGTACTTGACCTACTGAGGTATAGTAATCCTCCTCTCGGCAAGGCCTAACTTTGATATGTTGTAATGTCAGGTGTGATGAATTAGCTCCACATCAGATATTGGATAGATAGAGTCCAATATATATAGTGAAAAAGGCTCATATCCCATAAGCTTAAACATTTGGGATGGTTTGGTGTCTAGCTCACTATATTATTCCGGGTGTCATTGACTCCCCAACAAGTGGTATCAAAACTTCAGGTTCGAAGTTGTGCAAACTCTTAAGATCAAAATTACCGTGATGGTGCTATTGAATTTAGTTGCATGTTAGTTTCTCTTTAAAAAATCAAAAGAATGAGACAAAAATCTATTGGTATGGGTCACACGGTGGAACTGGTCGAGTAAAAGAGTTCTTGATTAAGAGTGTTAAAATTAATATAGTCAAATCACACCTGAAGGGGGAGATTGTTATAATGTCAGGTGTGATGAATTAGTCCCACATTTGATATTGAATAGATAGGGTCCAATATATATGATGAAAAAGGCCCATATCCCATGAGCTTAAGCTTTTGGAAAGGTTTGGTGTCCGACCCGCTATATTATTCCGGTTCGACACTCTTTCAACTCTCCCAACAAGTGGTATCAGAGCTTCAAGTTTGAAGCTGTGTAAACTCTTAAGATCGAAAGTACCGTTAAAATTAATGTGGTCAAATCACACCTGAAGGGGGAGATTGTTATAATGTCAAGTATGATGAATTAGTCCCACATCAGATATTGGATAGATAGAGTCCAATATATATAGTGAAAAAGGCCTATATCCCATGAGCTTAAGCTTTTGGGATGGTTTGGTGTTCGACACACTATATTGATCTGGTTTAACACTCTTTTGACTCCCCCAACATGATCCTCATATGCTTCGAATCTAATTCTATGATGAGGACCATATTGAACACCTATGTCAAGAGTACAAAGAAGTCATCAACATTGACCCTCTTCCTCTAATGGGTGATGAGGACCAAGCAGGCTCAAGCTCTGATTATTCCCTTAGTTCTTCAAAGAATGAAGATAGATTGCAAGATCTTGTAACCGGGTCTTGCTACTTAGTCAACGATGAATCTTATAATCAGGTCTTTAGGGGTTAAGCATAGGAGCTTGTAACTATACATTGATCAAGAGCAAATCTTGAAATCAAGCCATATTCCTCAGTTAAGAATGGATCTTGTAATTGAGTTTTGCTCCTCAATCAAAAGCAAATCTTATAACTGGCTCTTCGAGGGTTAAGCCCAAGAGCTTGTAATTATACTTTGATCAAGAGCAAATCTTGTAACTAGATTTTTGGGAATGAAGCATAAGAGCTTGTAACCATACTTAGGTTAAGAGTGGATATTATAACTGAGCCTTATTCCTTGATCGAGGGCAAATCTTATAACTGAGTCTTCAATGGTCAAGCATGAGAGCTTCTAATCATATTTTGGTCAAGAGTAGATCTTGTAACTGGGACTTGTTTAAGTCAATTTTGACTGAAAATTAAATTTAATCAAAATTCAGTTAAAATATAGAACTGAATGCTATTGGATTGTAATCAAAATGTGGGCCTCAATTAAACCAAATTTGATCGAAAATTGGATTTAAATATTAGAAAATTTGAGTGTAAATTAAAGAGAACTGAATGAGCCCGATATTTGGACTAAAATATGACCCAAAATTCATCAGATATTTGAATTAAAATGAACATTATAAAATCTTTACAAAAGAGTCCCTGGCTAAGTTTTTCTGACAAGTAAGTCCCTGAGATGAAAATTTCGTGGAAAAGTCCTCAAAAGTTTTGAAATTTCAAATTGATCCCCGCAAAATCTAGGGTTTATAAATAAACACCTCAAAATGTTATATTCGTAATAAACTACTGAAATTTCTAACTTTCACAAATAAATTCTAACATTTCTAAAATTTATAAATAAGCCCCTCAAAAATCTTTATTTGCAATCGAGCTCAAATTTTATTCAAAAGGGACTCTAAAAATTTTAGAATGTGATTTTTTTTTATAAAAAGACCCCTGAAACATACAGAATTATATTTTTATCTAAATTTTTGAAAAATCATAAATAAATCCCTCAAAATTTTTATTTATAAATAAGTCTAAATCTTATTCAAAAAAGACCTTAAACATTTTAGAATTTTTACAAATATATTATTTTTGTAAAAAGGACCTTAAAATTTATAAAATTACACTCTAGTTTAGATTTTCTGAAAAATTTTATAAATAACCCCCTAAATTTCATCATCTGAAAATGGTATAAGATTTGATTTTTCTCATCACGAAATAAATCCCAATCCAAGAAATTATATTGCAATAAAAAAATAATTTTGGAATATAATTTGATCATCTATCCAATCCAACATGTCTCCAAAATGAGGCCAATTAGAGATATCAATCATAATCATAAACATTCCAAAAATCAACCAATCAAGATTTGATCTCAATTCTCCTTGGAGCCTATAAATTGATGAGAAGCTTGCAAAAGAGAAAAAACAAGAACACAGAAAATAAATCTAAACAAGGAGAAGAGATCAATATGCAACCAGAATTTGTAGACGAGCAAAAAGAAGATTAAAGGAGAGGGTGAATTCTTATCTTTCGATTTGTTTTCTTCTTCTCCTCTCTGTCTATTGTTCTTTTGTCTCTATGAGAGTCTTGACTTTTCACCATCACTGCTACCCCCCATATTGCCCTCCAGTGTGATTCAACCACTAGTTTGACCTCCCTACCTGAGCCACTAGAGCCTCCCAATCCCATGCCCGACCTCCTTGCCAAAGCATCGCCATGTGGCCAAGCCAGCACTTCTATTCTAGCTGTGCCTTGAGCAACACCTGTACCTCCATCGAGAACTTGAATGCTCCCCTCTTCGCTTGCACCCTCACCAATGACCACCAGGAGGCCTCCCGCATCTTCTATGACCTCCCAGCCTGGTACCACATTAGCCCCATCCTAAAAACCTACAACACCATCATGTCCTTCTCTAAGTCTAGCTACTCCTACCCCACAACATTGTTGAAGATGGGAGCCTATGAACCCATCAATGCTGATGACTACGCTGCCACTCTATCATTGTCGAGGCCAAATCCAGCCAAGTTTTGGTCAGATTTGGCCAAAGAAGGAAAGAGCGGGGCACCTCCTACCTCACTGTAGCAAAAGCTAGCTAGATTCAGCCAGAAGATAGCCGGATCTAGACGAAGGAGGAAAGGTGAGGTGCCTCCCGCCCCGCCACGGCCAAGGCCAGCTAGATTTGGCTATCTCCGACCATATTCAATCAGATAAGAGACCAAGCCATTCCCAACCTAGTCATGGGAAGACCAAGAAAAGAAAAAGAGGTAGGAGGAAGGGCAAGGGTCATGGGACGAAGCAGAGAGGAGATAAAAAGAAAAAATAATTGAAAAGTTGTTATGTAAAAAAAAATATATCTTTCTCTTATCTTGACTTTTGATGCAATCGACCTCACTGCGGCCACCCGCAGCCCCCTCAAAGATGATAGTGAAGGTGGTGGATCCATAACCTTGCTATGGCCATCCATGGCTCCTCAAAAATGATAATGAAGATGGTAAACCCTTGACACCATTGCGGTCACCCATGGCCCCTCAAAGATAATAATGAAGAAGTAGATTTATGACCTTGCTGCTGCCACCTGCAGCCCCTCGAAGATAGCACCAAAGATAGTGGATCCATTACCTCACCACAGTCACCTACAGCCCCTCAAAGCCAATGATAAAGATGATGAATCCTTATCATATCCAAGCAAGCCTTCAAGCTCACATCCAAGCTAGCCTTTGGGCTTGCACGTAGCTAACCTTTGACCTCACATCCAAGATAGACTTTCGGCATGCACATAGCTAGCTTTTGACCTCACATCCAAGTCAGCCTTTGGGCTTGCACATAGCTAGCCTTTGACCTCACATCCAAGCCAGCCTTTGGGCTCGCACTTAGTTAGTCTTTAGGCTCACATCTAAGCTAGCATCCGGGCTCCCACTCAACCAACCTTCGGGCTCGCACCTCAGCCAACCTTGGACTCGCACTCAGCTAGCCTTTGGGTTAGCACCTCAGTCAACCTTTAGGCTCACACCTCAACTAGCCTTTGGGCTTCAACTCACACCTAGTCAACCCTTGGGCTTACACTAAGCTAGCTTTTGAGCTTGCGAACTAAGCCAATCTTTGGGTTCGTGCATTTGAGAAGGCAAACTATGGGTCTATCTAAAATCATCATAAACAATAAAGGACCCTCAAATCAAATTGATTAATATGAAGTAACTCAATCACAATAAATGGATAAAGGTCAAGTTATCTCAAATGGACCTAAACTAATTAAACAAATGGACTAAAAGCTCGAATCAAGCTAGAATAAAAAAAATCCAAATTCAAAATTAGGTTATTTGGATTAAATGAAGCTTAAATTAAACCCTAATTGGATTAAATCAAATCCAAACTAAAAGGGCAAGCTTATAGTCAAACTGAAACTAGGCTAGGCTGAGTTTGAACTAAAACTAGGTTGAATTAAATTGACTTGAACTTGAGCCAAAGTCCAGCAAACCAAAACTCTATAATAGTCTAACACAAGGTCAAACTCGACTCAAGCTAAATAAAATCAAACTCAGACTTGAACTATATTAGTCTCGATGGAACTAAATAGGGTCAAACCAAGTTCCACTTGGTGTGCTGAAACTTCGATGATACTCCAAGGCTATAAACAAAAGGTGTCACCACCCTAACCTGAACTTGAATTAGTTCGAATATAACTAAATAAGGTTAAATTGAGTCTCGTTGGGTGTACTGTAAAAGCCTTCAATAACACTACAAAGCTATATCCAACTTCATAAGCCATTGATGATATTATCAAACCAAAGAAGTTAATTGCCAATATGCTCAAAGTCGTTGGTCACACTTCAAGATAGTCAACCCTAGAATTCATTGACAATGCACTTCAAAGCTAAGCTAACCTAAAAGCATTGACTACACTTCAAATCAAATAGAACTAAGGTAGGCTTGAACTCGCTTAGTCAGTCAGCCATAATATCTTATTCAAATGAAATCAACCAACAGTATCCACCAAGTTATCGGCCACACTTCAAAGCTATACCCAATCCCCTAAGCCATTGGTGATGCTATCAAGTCAATGAAGTTAACTAATAATATGCTTAAAGTTGTTGGTCACACTTCGAAACTAGTCAATCCCACAAGCAGTTGATAACACACCCTTCAAGCTAGCCAATCTTAAAAGTAGTTGGCAACGCACACTTCAAGCTAGTCAACCCTAGAAGTGGTTGATGACATATCCTTCAAGCTCGTCAACCTCAAAAGTAGTTAATGACATAGTCTTCAAGCTAGTCAACCCCAAAAGTAGTTGGTAATGAACCCTTCAAGCTAGTTAATTTGAGAAGTAGTTTATGACATGCTCCTCAAGCTAGTCAACCCCAAAAGTCATTGACAATGTGCTCCTCAAGCTAGCCAACCCTAGAAATAGTTGGCATTGCACCCCTCAAGCTAGCCAACCCTAGAAATAGTTGGCATTGCACCCCTCAAGCTAGTCAACCCCATAAGTACTTGATGATGTGCCTTTCAAGCTAGTCAATCCTAGAAGCAGTTAACAATTTACCCTCCAAGCTAGCCAACCCTAGAAAAAGTTGGCAATACACCCTTTAAGCTAGTCGACACCAGAAGTAATTGATGATATAGTCTTTCAAGCTAGCCAACTCCAGAAGCAATTGGTGATGCACCCTTCAAGCTAATCAAACACAAAAGCAATTGATGATGCGCCTCTTCAAGCTAGTAGACCCTCAAAGGAAATTGATGATGCGATTCTCAAAGTTATACCCAATATTATAAGCTATTGGTGATGCTACCAAACCAAAAGGAGTTGTCTCTTATGCCTTATCAGCTATGAAAATACTTTAAATAATGAGGTTATTGCCTATGCCTTATTGGCTATGGAAACACTTCAAGGTAAATGGAGTTATTACTAATGTCTTATTAGTTAATGGAAACACTTCAAATAATAAGGTATTGTTGAAGCTCAAAGCTATTGGAAACACTTTGATCTTCTCACATTTCTTTTCATGTCCCATTAAATGATGTCATCAATACCTGCTGAAGACTGAGTCAATCTGAATCAGATGCCATATGGTCCAATGCAAGGGGAGTGAGATGGCAACACATATTAGAGCTTCTTCTCCACTCTTTCTCTTTTTTTATTTCTTTTATATTTTCTATATTTCTAGGATGAAATTCATTATAAAGTAAGGGTATATCTTTACTTAAGCCATATATCCTTTTTAAAAATCAATCGAATACTTTTTTCTTTTCTTTTTTTGTATCTCTATTTTATTAGTTAGGTTTCTCTTTTTAGGAGATTCCTAACAATCGTCAAGGTAACTAACAATAGGGGCTTGCGCCTATTGAAAGTCAATATTCCCATAATATCTAATAGTGTACTTCAAATCAAAATAAACTTTGATTTGTGATTTGAGATCGCTCCTAGATCGTTTCCCGGGCCATCAAAATTGATCCCAAAAAATTTGGCATACCTGGTGGGACTTGACTTCTCCTCCAAATGTAGAAATCTAACTAATATAGACACATTATTAGAAGAAGGAAAACTGATAATTAATTTCTTATTAAAAGAAAAAATGGCATCATAAAGTGCCCCTCCCACTCCTAGCCTACATCATCATCCTTAGAAAAATATCTCTGGTGTACTTCATTAATCAACAATCATTGCAGGGGTAACTAGAGTCTACATAAACATGGAGCAACTCCCTATCTCCATTTAGGGGGTAATGACCTTCAACTAGGAAGCAAGGACCAAATCCATTCAAAAGAGCTAAGGCCAAATGGCATCATGGGGGAAATTGGAGTCCATATCAGCTATCAAGTTGCATTCAATTCCATCAAACTCATGTATAGTGCCTCTGCTTCCACCAATAGCATCACTGCTCCTAGCATTGCTAATGCTGCTGTCACTACCATTGATTCAGTCACTGCTCCACCTGCTTAGTATGGATTAATTCCTCACCTCCCATTCAGGGAGTAGAGACCTCCTACTTAGGAGGTAAAGACCTCTCATTTAGGAGGAAAAGGTTGAGTCCGTCCAAAGGTCAAAGGCAAAAATTCCTTATGCCAAACCTCGATGATGAAATAAAATTTCATTAGTACAAACTAGAGAATCGATCTTCCAAGGACTTGACAAGTAGGTAAAAGTCAATTTTTGACCACCTATAACTCACACTACTATTGATGCAATCACTACTCCACTTGCTCAGTATGGATTAATTCTTTGCCTCCCATTCAGGAGGTAGAGACCTCCTACTCAAAGGGCAAACATCTTCCATTCAGGAGGTATAGTCCAAGTTTGACCAAGGGACAAAGGCAAAAATTCATTGTGCTAAACCTCAATGATAAAATAAAATTTTATTGGTACAAACTAGGGTATCAGTTTTTCAATGACTTAATAAATAGGCAAAAGTCAATTTTTTTATCACCTATAACCCATGCTACCATTTATCTAATTAGTACTCTACCTACCCAGTACAGATCAACCCCTTGCCTCCCACATGATGAGCAAACACCAAATATGCCTAGGAAAGGCTGTGTTTGCCTCAGTGGTAAAGGTTAAATTTTGTTATACTGAACCTTGATGATGAAATAAAACCCATTGGTATGAACTAGGATATCAATCTTTCAAAGACTTAGTAATAGGCAAAAGTCAATTTTGACTACCTACAACTTGCCAAAGAAAGGATCAGCAAAATGTTCAGCCGACTCCAAGATGTCTGATTGAACCCAAAGCTAGATTCAACAAGCTCCACGTCCAACGGTATAAGGGCTAAAGGAGAACAATAGAAGCACAAGAGCTCAACCTTCTTTAGCTGAGAAAGGAGCAACACCATCTTTTAGTGCCAAAGTGATTAACTGATAAGAAAAAGGGTACTTGTGCCAAATCTATAACATGGAAGATTCAGATAGTTGCATGAGCTTCAAAAGCACAAAATAAAAAAATATTTAGCCTATGCCAAAATGTCTAGTTAAATCAAAATTTACTAGTCAAGTATGCATTCCAAACTTCTCAAAATAAAATATAAAATAAAAAATCTACTAAAAAAAAAACAAAAAAATTCTTTAGTATTCAATTGAAATACCTTCTATCTTAAAGACAAGGTCCCTAAAAATAAAAGGGTAATAAAGTCAAGGATGGTCGATGATGAAATATGGTGGAGTTGAAATCCCTACACCTTCCCTGCCCACCAATGCCCTAAATTAACTTCAAAAATATAAGTCTAAAAATACAGTGACCAATTTGCAAGTAACTAAAACCCTATTAGAAAAGTTGTTTTAAAGACAAAAGTGCAAAGATTGAAAGATAATCTCTCTAGAATCTCCTCCTAGAGGCAAAATATCACACCCCACCCCCACCCCACCCCCAAAAAAAAACCCAAATAAGCAATGGGAAACAAAGTCCTAAATAGATAAATCTTATATGAATGCCAAACTAAGAGAGGCGGGCTCAAAGAGTTAGAATCGGTTGGCATTTGCAAGCCCACGAACCTTAGGTCCTAAAAGAGGAATGAGATTACTAAGTCAAAATAAAAAAGAAAATAAAGAAAAAAATAATGATAAAAAAAAGAAAAGGGGAAGAAAATTGGATTGCATGCTAAAATTATAACTTATGCAGCTTTATCTCAGTGTATTATCGATCAAGAAAGACCACCTAAAGAACATCTATGGGTGTGTGAACCTTAGAAATTGAGGTTGGGAGGCAATTAAGATCAAAGGCAAATCAAAGAAGCAACTGGCCAATAGGAATATGGTGAAAGTAGTAACGTTACCAGAAAAAAAAAGGTTCTTGAAGAAGACATTGCACTAGGAAAATGATGTAGGGGGAGGTCGATTAGTGACCTAGCACATTCTAAGGCAAAATCATCCTTAAACTTCAGTAGATCGAATCAAGTGTGAGGCCTTAATCGAAGATGAAAGGGTATATCACTTGTCTACTAAAATAAATCTCCATAAAAAAAGGATATTTTTCTTTTAAATAAGTATAAATACATATGCTCTGCATTATTTACTTCTTCAAATATTACAATCAAAGAATATCACTCCATAAGGTAACTTCTTTTGAAGCTTATGTGCCAATTTGTCATTCTAGAAGATGAGCTATCAACTTGAATTACTACAATTTAACTAGCATCGACTTGAGCATCCGCTTGCTGATTTAGCTGGTCACTATAGAGTATCCTGCTCTAATGTGTCAATGAACATGCCTCATTGTCACTATTGGACCCATGATGAGGCTGACCTAAGGACATCAATGTCCCCTAACACATGTGTTGAAGTTGCTGTGACTTTTTGGACATCATAAGAAAGTGACATCCTCGATGAAATTTCATCAAAGTTAAAAGAAAAAGGAGATGATGCAACCAAAATGACTTCAAGTGAACCTTCACTAAACCTCACTTGACATGATGAATTAATTAGTGGAGAAAAAATTCTCAAACCAAAAGAAGCTCCACTAGAACCTGAGGATTAGGGGCAAGCCACAGTCGATGAAATGATGGAGATTAACCTAGGCTTAGAGGAAAACCCTAAGCCAACTTTCATTAGCACTCAAATTTCTGAGAAAAGCCAAACCCAACTCAAAGTCGTACTCCAAGAGTATATTGACTACTTCACATGGAGCTATAAGGAGATGTCTGGACTAGATTTTGAAATTATAATCCACAAACAAGCCATCAATCCCAAGCTTTTGTATGTTAAACAAGTACCTCGAAAGATGAAACTTGACCTATAATAGAAGGTGATAGAAGAAATAAAGAATTTGATCGAAGCAAGATTCATCAGAGAGGAAAAAATACCTGAATGGTTGGTAAGGATCATGCCAGTCAAGAACAAGAATGATCAAACCTGTATTTATGCATACTACAGGGACTTAAATAAAGCATGTCCAAAAGATAATTTTCCATTGCCAATAATGGAAATCATGATTGACAACACAGCCAACTTCAAAATATTCTCTTTCATGGATAGTCTTTTAGGATATAACCAAATCAAGATGCATCTTGATGATAAGAAACACATTCTTTAGGATACCAATTGATATTTACTGCTCCAAAGTGATGCCTTTTTGGCTTAAGAATGTAGGCACCACTTATCAAAAGGTTGTGACTCAAATCTTTATTGATCTCATATATCAGTTAGTGGAATGTTATATAAATAACTTGATGGTTAAAAATAAGTCCAAAGATAGGCACATCCAAGACCTAAGACTGGTATTCGATTGCCTTAGAAAATATAACTTAAAAATAAATCCTATGAAGTGTGCTTTTAGCATATCATCAGGAAAATTTTATGGCTTTATTGTTAGACATCGAGGGATTAAAATCAATCCATCTAAGATCAAAGTTATCTTGGATATGCCACCATCTAGAAATTTAAGGCAATTAAGGTCATTCCAAAGCCAACTTACATACATAAGAAGGCTCATTTCAAACCTCGCTAGAAAATATAAGCCTTTTTCCAAGTTGATGAAGAAAGACAACACTCCATTCATTTGGGATCAAGATTGTCAATAGGCCTTTGAAGAGATCAAGTAATATCTCCTAAAGCCGCTAGTCCTGGCAATGCCTCTACCTAAATGGGTAAAGAAGGTAAAGAAAATGCACTCTACTATCTAAATAGAATGCTAGTGGGCATAGAAGTTACTATTCCCCCATCGAAAAGTATTGTCTAATGCTCATATTGGTGGTCAAGAAGAAGCTAAGACATTATTTGCTTTCTCATCAAGTTATTTTAATATCAAAGATTGATCCTATAAAGTACCTAATGATTAGGCCTGTACTCACTAGGAGGTTAGCAAAGAGGGCTTTAATCCTCATGGAATATGATATTAAATTCATTCCCCAAAAAGTGGTTAAGGGGCAAGACCTCACTGATTTTCTCATAGCTCATCTAGTACTAGATGATTCTCCTTTGAGTTGCAAGCTCTCTGATGAAGAAATCCTTTTAGTCAAGAAAGGAGAACCTTACTAAAAGCTATACTTTGATGGAGCATCATCCATCAAACCAGAAATCAGACCAAAGTTTTCACAAATCAAAGCAGGCATTAGACTCATTTATGTCACTCTGAATGGGGGTTTTTTACGATACTCCTATTCTCTCTCAAAATCATACATAAATAATGAAGCTGAATACAAAACTCTAATTGTAGGACTAGAAATTGCCTTCAATATGAAAATATCACGCCCACATATTTTTGGTCATTTCTAACTGATTATCAACCAAGTCCAAGGTGAATATAAAGTATACAAATCTGAGCTCCTGAAATACCATGAAATGGATCAGTAACTCATAAGGCAAACCCATATGTTCAAGGTTGCTCGGTCCATTAATGCTAAAGTTGACTCTTTAGCGAAACTAGCCAAGGCACTAGCTGACCTTGATGAGGGAGAAATCCAAATCACAATCCGTAGTAGACAAGTGATGAGATCAATACTAACTATTGGCCAATGATGGGAGGAGATCGCATTAAATATGTGAGAAGATGTCACATATGCCAAATTCATGGTGACTTCTTCCATCAACACCCAACTCTACACCCAACAGTGTCCTCATGGTCATTTGAGGTATGGGATATAGATATCATTGGCCCAATTAAACCATCTTCTTCTAGAGGCCCTTGCTTCATATTGGCAGTAACCAATTATTCCTCTCAGTGGGCTGGAGCGAGTCCATTGAAAGAGAAAAAAGCAAATACTATTATCTACTTCTTTCAAGAAAATATCTTGTACTGATTTGGTATCCCTCGAAAGATCATTTCTAATAATGGACCATCCTTCAAAAGTTTCAAGGTAGGATGATTCACACAACATCACAAGATAGATTGGAGATATTCATCCATCTATAATATGATAGCCAATGGGCTTGCTAAGGCATTCAACAAAACCCTTTCCAAGATCTTGAAAAAAGTTATTGCTAGAAATAAGATATACCGGCACCAAAAGCTTGCTAAGGCATTGCGGGCCTATCACACCACATATTGAAACCCTACCCAATCAACACTATATGCATTGTGTTTGGAAATGAGGTAGTATTGTCACTAGAAGTACAAATTCCTTTTCAGAGGATTGTCTTGTAAGAAAAAATCATAAGAGAAGATAATGTTCATCTTCATCTTGATGAGCAAGACTCTTTGGATGAGACAAGGCTTGCAACCCAACAAAACCTAAAAATGTATCGAGTATAAATATCCAGGGCCTATAATAGGATGTCTTGGCTTAGATTCTTCCAAAAGGGAGAAATGATTTAATCTTGAGAAGACCAATAATCCCAAACTGTGAAGGCCTTTATATCATCGAAAGGATATTTGAAGAGGGATCCTACCAATCAATGGTCAATTCCTCAAAAGGTATTATGCCTAAGCCCTAAGGGCAACAACAATCATAACCAAAAGGTCTATATTTTGTCCTTAATAGAATATCTGACTTCCTCAAAAGGGAATATTTGGTTAAACATGCACTCATTTTTCTCGAGATAAAACATGGATACAAGATCTCATGCAATTTATGTGACATTTAAATCCAAGCTCTAATATAAGTCCACTTCCACGGGGTAACCTAAGTTTATTTCTACGTGGCAATATAAATCTACTTTCATGTGCCAACCTAAGTCCACTCCAATGTAGTAAATTAAGCCTACTCATTGTGGCAAGTTAAGTCCACGTCTATGTAGCAAGCCAAGTCCACTTCATGTGGTAACTTAAGTCTACTCCTATATGACAATACAGGTTCACTTCTATGTAGCAACCTAAGTCAACTTGTATGTGGCAAAACAACTTTACTTTCACATGCCAAAGTAAGTCTACTCATTATGTCAACTCAAGCTCACTCTATGTGACAAATTGAGTCCACTCTTTACAGAAACTTAAGCCCATTCAATATGGCAAACCAAGTCTACTTTCATGTGGCAAGTCTAGTCCACTTTCATATAAAAACCTGAATTTACTTTCAGGTGGCAAAATTAAATCTACTCAACATGGTAGCATAAATCCACTCCCTACAGTACTTCAAGGCTGCTCCGCATGGTGGTTCAAACTCACATAGTCAATTTCTAGGGTGTTGATGCAAAGGGTGAGCATTAGAGGAATTTTTTTCTATCCATTCCCCTCACTGAGAAAACTCGCAAAGTAGATGTGAAAAGGGCATTTGTTTGAGTCAATTTCAATTGAAAATTAAATGTAATCAGAATTCAATCAAAATATAGAATTGAATGCCACTATATTGTAATCAAAATGTGGGCCTCCATTGGACCAAGATCGCAATCAAATTTGACCGAAAATTAGGTTTAATTTGGACTCGAATTGTTGAAAAATTTGGGCTTAAATTAAAGAGAACTAAATGGATTAGATATTTGGATCAAAATTGGTCCCAAAATTCATCAAATATTTGGACCAAAAAAAAAAATATAAAATATTTACAAATGAATCATTGGTTGGGTTTTTCTTATAAATAAGTCTCAGAGATGAAAATTTTATAAAAAAGTTCTTTAAAGTTTTGAAATTTCAATTTAATCCCTGCAAAATCTATGGTTTGTGAATAAATACCTCAAAATTTTATATTCTCAAATAAACACATGAAATTTCTAACTTTTGCAAATAAATCCGAAAATTTCTGAAATTTACAAATAAGCATTTCGAAAATATTTATTTGTAAACAAGCTTAAATTTTATTCAAAAGACCCCTGAAACTTATAAAATTAAATTTTTGGTCTAATTTTTTGAAAAATTTGTAAAAAAATCTTTCAAAAATTTTATTTACAAATAAGTCCAAATTTTATTCTAAAAGGACTTTAAAAATTTTAAAATTTCTATAAAATTATTATTTTTACAAAGAAGACCATGAAATTTATTAAAATAAACTTCAGTCTAGATTTTTCAAAAAAGTTTGCAAATAACCCCCTAAAAATCCATCATCTAAAAATGGTATAAGATTTGATTTTCTCATCAGAAAATAAATCTCAATCCAAGAAATTACATTCTAATCAAAGGAAAATAAAGGAATATAATTTGATCATCAATCTAATCCAACATATCTCCAAAATGAGATGAATCAGAGATATCTTATCATAATCACAAACATTCCAAAAATCAACCAATCAAGAAAAAAAATCAAAACAAGGAGAAGAGATCAGCATGCGACAAGAATTTGTAGATGAACAAAAAGAAGATAAAAGGAGAAGGTGAATTCTTATCTTTTAATTTGTTTTCTTCTTCTCCTCTTTGTCCCGTGTTCATTTATCTTTGCAAGAGTCTTGACTTTCCACCGTCATTGCTACTCCCATTCTACCCTTCAGCATGATTCAACCACCAGTCTGACCTCCCTGCTTGAGCCACCATAGACTCCCAGTCCCATGCCCAACCTCCTCTTCTAAGCATTGCCACATGGGCAAGCCATCACTTCCATTCTGGTTGTGCCTCAAATAGCACCCACACCTTTGTCTATGACCTCAATGCCCTCTTCTTCACCTGCACCCTCGTCGACAACCATCAAGAGGCCTCCCGCATCTTCCATGACATCCCAGTCCATATCATTCCTGACCCGAAAACCTATAACACCATTATTAGGTCCTTCTCCAAGTCCAGTTACCCCTCGCCAATCGCATTATTAGAGATGGGGGCCTATGAGCTCATCAACACTAATGAGCATGCTGCCACCCCTTCAGTGTCGAGGCCAGATTTGGCCAAGATTCAATTAGATCAACTGAAGGAGGAAAGGGTCGAGTGCCTCCACCTCAGCCACAGCAAAAGTCGACCAAATCTAGCCAAAGAAGAGACTGGGTCATGCTCAACCTGGTCATGGGAAGACCAAGGAAAAAAAGAGGAAGGAGGGTCATAGGAGGAAGGAGAGAGGAGATAAAAACAAAAAATAAAAAATTTTCTATATAAAAAAAATTCTCTTATCTCAGCTTTCGGCACCATCAATCTTGCTATGGCCACCCGCAGCTCCCTCAAAGATGGTGATAAAAATGAAGAACCCTTAACACCGCTATGGCCACTCATAGGTCCTCAAAGATGGTGATGAAGATGGCAAACCCATCACCTCACTGTGGTCACTTGTAGTCTCTCTCGATGATGATAAATTTGGCAGACCCATGACCTCGCCGCACCACCCGTAGCTCCTCGAAGATGGTAATACAGATGGTGAATCCTCATCACATCTAAGCTAATGTTCGGGTTTGTACTTAGCCAGCCTTTGAGCTCATATCTGAGCCAACCTTCAAGCTCACACTCAGCTAGCATTTGGGCTCACATCCAAGCCAGCCTTCGGCCTCGCACTTAGCCAACCTTCAGGCTTGGATCTAAGTTAGCCTTTGGGCTTGCACTTAACTAGTCTTTAGATTCACACTCAGCCAACCTTTGGGCTCACATCTAAGCCAACCTTCAAGCTCGCACTTAGCTAGCCTTCAGGCTCACGTCCAAGCCAACCTTCAAGCTCACACTCTGCCAACCTTCGCGCTTGCACTCAGCTAGCCTTTAGGCTAGCATCCAAGCTAGCCTACAGGCTTTCAGTCTATCAGACTTTAGGCTCACACTCATCCAGCCCTAGGGCTCGCATACAAGCCAGCTTTCGAGCTCGCACTCAATCAACCTTCAGGCTCACATCCTAGCTAGCCTTCAGACTTGCACTTAGCTCAGGCTCATACCTTAGTAGCCTTCGGGCTCGCATCTAAACTAATCTTCAGACTCTCACTGAGTCAGCCCTCAAGCTCGTACTAAGCCAACTTTCAAGCTTATGAACTAAGCCAATATTCAAATTAGCGCATTTGAAGTCAGGCTATGGGTCTATCTAAAATCATCATAAATAGCCAAGGACCCTCAAACCAAATTGATTAATATAAAGTAACTCAATCATAACAAATGAATAAAGGTCAAATTGACTCAAATGGACCTAAATTAATCAAACAAATGGGCTAAAAGCCCAAATCGAGCTGGAGTTCAAAAGAAAAGTCCAAATTCAAAATTAAGTTGGATCTAGATTAAACTAAGCTTAAATCAAACTCTAATTAGGTTAAATCAAGTTCAAACAAAAAGAGAAAACTCAAAGTCAAACCAAAACTAGACTAGGCTGAGCGTGAATTCAAATCAAATTGAATTAAATTGACTTAAACTTAAGCCAAAGTCTAGCAGACCCAGACTCTATAAAAATCGGATACAAGGTCAAACTTGACTCAAACTAAATAAAATCAAGCTCAGACCCAAACTATATTAGTCCCGATAGAGCTAAATAGGGTCAAACCAAATCCCACTAGGAATGCTAAAACTTCGACAATACTCTAAGACTATAAACAAAAGGTGACATCACCACTTTGATCTGAACCTGAATTAGTTTAAATACAACTAAATAAGATCAAATTGAGTCTTGCTGGGTGTGCTGCAAAAGCCTTCAACAACACTCAAAAACCATATCCAACTCTATAAGTTGTTGGTAATGCTATCAAACTAAAGAAGTTAATTTTCAACACGCTCAAAGTCGTTGGTCACACTTTAAGCTAGTCAACTCCAGAAGCCATTGATGACATACTTCAAAGCTAAGCCAACTCAAAACCATTGGTAACACTTCAAATCAAATCAAACTAAGGTAGGTTTGAACTCACTTAGTCAGTTAGTCATAATACCTTGTTCAATCAACCAATAATACCTTCCAAGTTGTCGATCATACTTCAAAGCTATACTCAACCCCCCAAGCTGTTTAGTGATGCTATCAAGTTAATAAAGTCAACCAACAATATGCTCAAAGTTGTTGGTCGCACTTTGAAGCTAGTCAACCCCACAAGTAGTTGATGATACAACCTTCAAGTTAGTCAACCTTATAAGTAGTTGGCAACACACAATTAAAGCTCGTCAATCCTAGAAGCAATTGATGACACACCCTTTAAGGTAGTCAACCCTCGAAGTAGTTGATGATGCGCTCTTCAAGCTAGTCAACTACAAAAGTAGTTGGTGATGCATCCTTCAAGCTAGTCAACCCCAGAAGTCATTGAAAATACACTCCTCAAGCTAGCCAACCCTAGAAATAGTTGGTAATGCACCCCTCAAGCTATTCAATCCCGTTAGCAATTGACGATGCACCTTTCAAGCTAGTTAACCTCAAAAGTAATTGATGATGTACCCTCCAAGCTAGCCAATCCCAGAAGCAATTGGCAATGCATTCTTCAAGCTAGTCAACCCTAGAAGCAATTGATGATATAGCCTTTCAAGCTAGCCAACCCTAGAAGCAATTGACGATACACCCTTCAAGCTAATTAACCCCAGAAGTAATTAACAATATGCCTCTTTAAACTAGTCGACCCCAAAAGTAGTTGATAATGTGATTCTAAAAGTTATACCCAACCTTATAAGCTATTGGTGATGCTACCAAATCAAAAGGAGTTATCACCTATAGCTTATTGGCTATGGAAATACTTTAAACAATGAAGTTATTGTCTATGCCTTATTGACTATGGAAAAATTTTAAAATCAACAAAGTTATTACCAATGCCTTATTAGCTAAAGGAAAATACTCCATTCCAAATGAAGTTATTGCCGATGCTTTATTGGCTAATGGAAATACTTCAAATAATGAAGTTATTGTCGAATCTCAAAGCTATTGAAAATACTTCAATCTTCTCCTATTTCCTTTCATGTCCTAGCGAATGACGCCATCAATAACTACTAAAGATCGAGTCAATCTGAATTAGATGCCATGTGATCTAGCACAGGAAAGCAGGGTAATAACACATATCAGAGCTTCTTCTCCACTCTTTCTCTTTCTTTATTTTTTTATATTTTTTATAATTCTATGATGAAATTTATTGTAAAGTGAGGGTGTACCCTTGCTTAAGCCATGTATCCTTTCTTAAAATCAATTGAATACTTTATTCTTTCCTTTTTGTGTGTCTCTATTTTATTAGTTGGGTTTCTCTTTTTAGGAGATTTCTGACAATCGTTGGGACTTGCTCCTGTTAAAAGTCAATATTTTCATAATACTTAATAGCACACTTCAAATTAAAATAAACTCTCATTTATGATTCGAAATCATTCCCAAGGTCTCCATTTTTCAAGGCTGCCGAAATTGATTCCACAGGACTATAGTCATACTTCCTTTTATGACAAAAAGCGCAATCATGTTTCATCAACAAAATAGTCATAAATCATTTACATGTTAGATTTGGAGTAGTGCTTTGATGGCCCTATTTACTCTTCGATAGATGCCCCTATTTACTCTTCGATAGATGGCCCTATTTACTCTTCGATGGCATGGATTTTTGCCACCCCCAAGGTGATGTTTATCATTTGCTTTGATGCCTTGGGTTTATGCTATGGTTTGCCTTCCATCTTCTATTTTCCTCTAAGCTTCCTTTGCTCTTCAAGGTAGGTGGCTACCAATAGTGAACCACATCCTTGTCTCCCCATATTTCTCTGGTTTTGAACTTGGTGGAAAATTGGAGAAGTAGCTAGTATGTGGAGATCATCACCTACAACCTATTCAAGGTAGGGCAACCTAATACAACTTTATAAGGGGATTGTGCTCTTACCGCAATAAAATCAATGAAGAAGGTGGAGCTTTTCCAACCCTCTCCGGCTATCATGAGTACCCTTACCACCCCCTCGGAGTTCAGGGAGCCCCTGGTGAATCTAGTTAATATGCTATGGTAGGAACATAGAGGCTGATCACATTTCATTCAATCATATATTTGGGGAAACAAGATGTCGATAGACACTCCCATGTCCATCAACATTCTTCTCATCAAGTACCCCTCCATAACAAGGGTAATTATTAGAGCATCATCCCAGTACTCAAGATCACTCTCGATGGCCTGCGCATCTTTAGGTTGCTCTCCTCCTTGTGGGCATTTCCTACACACTAATGCTTTAGTAGGGTGCAACTATTTTGTCATGGTAGTGACCCTGCTCTCTTAGCAGGTGTCCTCCCAAATCATGGTGAGATAACCCCTGACCGCTTGAGCTAGGGGAGGTGATGGTGACCTATTTCTACAGTTGGAGTTGTTCTTGGCCCTCATTGGATTATCCTCCTTCCTAGACAGGACATGTTCTTCAATTCAGATGTACCCGCCAAGAGGCCTTCACATATGAGGTGCTTGATTTCAAACTTCAAATTTTGGCACTCCTCTATCTTGTGACTTTAATTTTTATGATACCTATAGTACTTTGAGGTGTCAAGTCTTACCCAATCTTAATAGATTGGGGGAGGCTTTGATAGGTAGTCTTGGTCCTCAATTTGTGTCAGTATCTTAGCATGAGGACAATTGAGCAAAGTATAGCTCCAAAACTCAACTTTGTGGTACCACAGTTTGGCTCTTTGCTTCTTGGGTTTAAGTTGTTGTAGCTCCCTTGTCTCTTTTTTGAGCCTCCCATCTAGCTACCATTATCTCTTTCATATCAATATATTCACGGAATTCTCCATAAATTCCACTAGTGTCCCTAGCGACCATTGTGCCATCTTGTATGCAACTCTATCAGCTCTAGGACCATTCATAGTAGTAGCCAAAATAATAGAACTATTAAGATCATTTACCTAAATCTAGACAATGTTGAATCTAGAGAAGTAATCTCTTAGTCTCTTCCCTTAGCTTAGTGGATCACCAACAAGGTGGATGAGTTGCAGCACCTCAAGACTATGAAGATGAATTGGTTCACAAATTTGCACTCCAAGTCTACGAAGCTCTCCACCAATTCTATTGGGAGGCTAGAGAAAAAAGTCCATGCTGAAATTAGAGGGTGGCTAGAAATGCCTTGCACATTATGGTCTTGCTCACTTCATGAAATATCATGCTATTCTTAAATGACTCAATGTGATCCAGTGGCTCTCTGTTCCCATCATATGACTCCTAAGGCAGTTATCAGAACTTGGGTTAGGGAGGTTCGATTATGAGCCATGGACACAATGTACTCATGGTGTTGCTCAGTGATAATTTGGGCTCCACTAAGCCCCATAATATTTTGTCCATCAATTGCACGATGCACTTCTCTATCTTTTTGGTACTCCATGTCACACCTATCTCAATGGATAGCTTATAGCTTTTATCTAAGGGGTCAGTTTGAGCTTGGCCCTCTTGTCGAGCTAAGGTCTCTAGAGAGTGTCGCTTTTCAGCCTAGCTTGCATGGCCCTTCAATGTCTATTGGCGTAACTCCCCTCTTGCATCGCATAGCTGCCTGGGAGTTAGCAAGCAAGTATACGCATATATGCCACTTTAGCTTGCACTTTCACTAGTCGGGTGATGATGTGGATCCCCTAGAGATAGGCTATTTATCTCGACCCCCTAGCTCTAATTATAGCCAACTGGGGTTTGTCTCTAGTGAGGCTCTTATCATTTGAAAATGAGGATTTAGGGTATCTCCTGAGGAGGCTTGTTGTGATGCCATCTCTAAGACACCAGCTACCATCTGCTTCCCCAGGCATTGCTATCATGATAGCATAGTTTTTGTTGACTACTAAGAGAGGAATCTATCGACTAATCTCAATGAAAGAACTAGTGCTGCATATGTTGGATTCCATATCAAAGTTTGTGAGCTCTTTTTGGTCCTCTCAAGTCGATTCTAACCTGTATAGAAAAAAAAATATTGCTTGTCTAGTTGTGACCAGGGGAGGATGCTCTAATTCTCAAATGTAATCCTTTTTTTTGGTCCCTTTCACTCTTAGGTCACTAGAGTTTACTTTTGAATGCAAGAACTAAACTTGCCAAGGAGAAGGAAATTGGAACCCCTTACCTAACTGAATGCCTTGGGTCCTATTATATTAGGTGTCTTGGACAACTTGATCAAGTCTTATCGAGTATCTTTACCATGGTTGGAGTGTGATTTAATTAAGGGTATTTTGAAAATTCTACTAGGTATTTTGTACCATGATCAAGCGAGGTTTTGTCATGTAGTGGGAAGTGGAGCAAATATAGTAGTTGGCTCAGGCATTGTATGGAGTTAGTGATATAGGTATTTGTTCCCTAGGGTACCACCAAGACTATCCCTTATAGAGACAAAAGAAGGGTGTAGAGTGTTTAGAATCTACCATATTTGGATGGTTAGCTTTCCTGGATGGGGCTGAAGAGCTTAACTTTTAAGGGATGAGCTATGAAGCTCATCACATAGTGGTTGGGTGGTGGTGTCCATCTTCTGGTGGCCAAGCCATGGAACTCATCTTCTGATAGCCGAGTTGTGGAGCCCATTTTCTAGTGGCTGAACTATAAAACTCATCTTCTTAAAATTAGATTGTGAAATTTGTCTTCTGATAGCTGAGCAGTGGAGCCACCGAGTTATGAGACTTAGCCTTTCAAAGTCTTGTTGGGCTTGGGTGCGGTGGTGAGACTGATGGCTTTGGTTTTGACTCCACCTGTCTTTTGCGTGTCATATGACCTAACTTTAGTCCACTATTGTTCTTTAACACATCAATAATCAACCCAAAAAACTTATTCTCAAATGACAAAATTATTTTCTTAGAACTAAGGACAAGCATAGAGGTATGTCAGTGAGCACTTGGAACAGGGAAGGAAAGCCTATTGTTTAGGATTTGATGCTAGTGAGCACAATAAGGTATTCCTATTGCTTTTCCCTCTGGATGGAGTTGGTTCCTACTAATGCATGGCCTTGCTTTAGGGCTGCCCTACTTCTGCCAATTTGTGAAAGAATGAAGTTCCCTGCCTCTACCAATTTGGTATTCAATAGTGGGGCTTGTACTCCCCACCATTCTTAGATTCTGCTCCATTGGAAGTAAACAACCATTCATTCATTCAGAGAAATACAAATCCTATACAAAAATGGCATTACGCCCATAGAGCAAACAATAAAAGCAAAGGAAGCATTTGATTTGATATAATCTATTGTTTTAATCAAATTAAATTTATTTTAAATTAAAATTGTATTAAAATTATTATTTTAAAATGAAATCACATTGCGTTTTGGTTTCAAATAAAAAAACTCAAAATTTTCTCTTTACTCTCTCATTTTCATTGCGTCATTCAAGGAGAGAAAGAAATAGAGCAAATTTTCACGAGTCCCAAGAGTTCGAAATTTCCAACCAATACAAATATACATGTTGGAGTATTGACTAAGAAAATGATTTGATGAGCTTGATGTATTGACAAAAGTGATGTAACATGGGCTCGAGATTCCAAATTGAGGACACTCGCAGTTTTGGTTGAGGCCAACCATATGCAACTTATCGTGCTGGATCACACGTGAATGACGACATCACCCAACATCATTCAGGTCCAGCGATCCAAACGCACACAATGGATTGACATGGTTGTTGTTATAATGTTAGGTGTGATGAATTACTCTCATATCAGATATTAGATAGATAGAGTCTAATATATATAGTGAAAAAGACTCATATCCCATAAGCTTAAGCTTTTGGGATAGTTTGGTATCCGGTCCACTATATTATTTCGATTTGACACTCTTTCGACTTCTCCAACAAGTTGTATCAGAGTTTCAAGTTCTAAGCTATGCAAATTTTTAACACCGAAATTACCGTGATAATGCGACTGAATTGAGTCACATGTTAGTCTCTCTCCGTTAGTATGGGTCAGACGGTAGAACTAGTCAAGTAAAAGAGTTCTTGATTAAGAGTATTAAATTGATATGCTCAAATCACATCTGAATGGGGAAATTGTTATAATGTCAGGTGTGATGAATTAGTCCCACATTGGATATTGGATAGATAAAGTCCAATACATATACTGAAAAGGGCCCATATTCTATGAGATTAAGTTTTTGGGATGGTTTAGTATTCAGTCTAGTATATTATTTCGATTTAATACTCTTTTGACTCTCCTAAAAAGTTGTCGCCGATTGCCGCCCTTCAACTGCCCAGGACTTCGAGCCAAAACTCGACTACTTTAATTGCCATCTTCACCCTGACAATTATGGTGGAACTATTTAAACACATTGAGCCAAACGGTCCCCAACGTTTCCTTGATTGAAGATTAGGATAAGACTTCCGCATGGAGAAGGAGGAGGTGTGTGCATGACTTCATTCTTATTTTTTTAAATTTTTTTTAACTGATAATAATTTTATTGTGGAGAATCCCAGTGGTACAAGCTTGTTGTCTCGTGGGATTTGAGCTGTGCGTTGGTGCCCAAATAAATGCCATAATGCGTTGCGGTCCGGACAAATCCAAATCATTCGGCTGCTCATAACGAACCCAAAAGGACAAATCGGTGCGATTGTGTTAAGGCGACTACATGGCCAGCTCGTCAGAACATCAATATTACCTTGTTGGAGAAAATATATACTGACATCTCATGTGCTAATCATTCTTGTTAATTGGGAATCATCATGTAGCCTTGCTTTGTCTTAATTAGATTGCTCATGCGCTCATTATTATCTGGGTTTCTCGATTTTGGGTTGAGTTTTTATCTGAAAATGAATTCCAATTGAGTGATTTTTAGAACATCAAGAGCGAATGAATCTTCACAGGAATCAAAAGATGGCGATTACAGAAAATCATTTTAGGATCTTGATAAGTTAAGCATTTGTTTGGATTGAGTTCATGGTCAAATAAATCTAATTAATGGCACTATAAACAATTGGTCATACAATAAGATTTTAAGCGAATTTTAGTGTTTTAGTATTTAAATATGAGTAGATATCAGTAAGTAGTGTTTGCATAAATTCATAATTAGTCGTAAGAAATCACATTGCTGATCACAATCAAAATATATCTTAATATTTTATCTATTTTGATTTTTTATTTCGAGATTTGAAAATCTTACTATTAGTGTCTATAAATAAAATCAAATATTTTTTCTTCTCGCCTCCGAGCATTGATGATTGTTAATTGTTTCTTTTTTATAATCAACAGGTATCTTTCCGAGACAGTCAAATCTAGAGCAAGGATGATTCTGATTAAAAAGGAGAAAACATGTGTTATAATGTCACGTGTGATGAATTAGTCCCACATCGGATATTGGATAGATAGAGTCCAATAGATATAGTGAAAAAGACCCATATCCCATGAGCTTGAGCTTTTGGGATGGTTTGGTGTCTGGCTCACTATATGGATCTGGTTTGACACTCTTGCGGCTCCCCAACAAACATGATCACGAATGACAGTTTTGTTGGCATGCTTTCGATGGTTAGAGAGATGTGACTCGTATGCTAAAGAAAGAGGATCGAGGAGAAGGTTCCGTCCAATACGAGAGGTCGGTGATTCTCCGGTTTGCACAATATGATTGATGGCTTAAATTAATTCTCCATAAGGCAGAGGGGTTATGTATAAAAAACCCTCCTACTTTTCTTGATGTTTTATTTTTATTTTTATTTTTTTTATTTTTTGGGAAAAACTGTTTGCAAACACTAGAAAGATGGCATCCTTTGGGATTCTCAGTAGACCACAATCTTTGATACATTGTCCACAGCAATATTTACTAGAATGTCATGTTAGTTATCAAACTTGTAACATGCATTTTGTTTGGTTTGAGAATAGCAAACGCGATCAATTTAAAATGTACTATTAGCATATTGCTAATTGTACTTTTAGAATCATTGTATTTCTTATTTTTGAACTAATTAAACCTCATTTGGAAGATGACGACTGAGTCAAGATGGTGATTGTTGCGGAAAATATCGATGTCCACCACAATTCACGATATAGAGGAAGAATAGAAAAGGAAAAAAGACAACAGACAAGAGATATATATGGGGAAGATAATTCAGAGAATATTGTATTGATGAGAAGAGGAAGAGAAGATTACAACGATGGAGACGAAACTCCAATATCACTAACTCTCACAAAAGACTAAGTAGTCTAACCATCACAAGACATATTGAGAATATTGATCTATATATATATCTCTCACTCTATATTGAAACCCTTACATCAATGGAGTATTTATAGATGTGGCCTAATTGTGTTTGAGTCAAAGTAGAAGACTAACTCAAATAAGACTTCTATTAATTTAAGTCTTCTAGTAGAAAATAAAACTAGATAAAAATTAGACCCACTAAATAACTTCCTAATATAATTAAGACTATCTGAAAAATCTGGATTCAAGACACCATAAAGCCAACAATCTCCACCTTGGCTTGAATCATCTTATTCTCTGAATTTGAATCTTCAATAGATGTCTTTGTCATTACCTCCTGGGATAGGATCAACGATCTTGAATATTGATCAAGTCCAAACAGAGCTTGAACTTATCAATTGGAATCACCTTTGTCAACATATCTGCAGGATTTCTTGAAGTATGAATCTTTTGTAAAGAAATCTCACTGTTTTCAATAATATCCTGAATAAAATGAAATTGAATATCTATATGCTTTGATCTGGCATGGTACATTTGATTCTTCATAAGGTGTATGGCGTTCTGACTGTCGCAAAAAATAGAAAGAATATATTAAGAAAAACAAATTTCACTTGCCAAACCTTTTAGCCATAGAGCTTCTTTGACGGCTTCTGTAGCTGCCATATACTCAGTCTCTGTTGTAGAAAAGGCTACAATTGACTGTAAGGTACACCTCCAACTAATAGATCCTCCACAAAGAGTGAAAAGATAACCAGTGAGGGATCGGCGTCGATCAAGGTCTCTAGCATAGTTTGAATCGATATAGCCAATAATTTTGGCCTCTTGCACTATGTTCCTGTTGAAATATAAACCAATATTAAGAGTACCTTTGATATATCTTAATAGTCATTTCACGGCCTGTCAATGCTCTTTTCCTGGATTTGCCATGTAACAACTAACAACACTGACTGCTTGTACAATATCAGGTCTTGTGCATACCATAGCATACATTAGACTTCCAACAACACTTGAAAATGCATGCTCTTCATCTGTAGAAGGACATTGTTGAGCTGAAAGCTTGAAGTGAGATGCTAAAGGAGTACTGACGGGTTTTGAATTCTGCATATGAAAATGAGAAATAATCTTCTCGAGATACTTGCTCTGTTTGAGCCATAGTTTGCCATGCTTTCGATCTCGATCAATTTCCATATCGAGAATCTTCCTTGCAGCACCTAAATCTTTTATCTCAAATTCCTTTTTCATTTTAAACTTTAGATTATTCAATAGAGATATGTCTTGAGTAGTGATAAGCATATCATCAACATAAAGAAGCAATATAATAAACGAGTTATTAGCATGCATCTTAAAATAAACACAGCAATCATGTTTGCAGTGGATGAGATCTTGTCCCAGCATAAAACTGTCAAACCTTTTATACCATTGCCTTGGAGACTGTTTCAAACCATAAAGTGATTTGTTCAACTTGCAGATAAAATTTTCCTTGCCTTCTTGGATGAAACCTTCAAGCTGTTGCATAAAAATTTGTTCTTCTAATTCTCCATGCAGAAAGGCAGTTTTGACATCAAGCTGTTCTAACTCAAGATTATGAAAAGCAACTAAAGCAAGTAGAAAACGAATAGATGTGTGTTTAACCACAGGAGAGAAAATTTCATTAAAGTCAACACCCTCCTTTTGTGAATACCCTTTTGCAACTAAACGGGTCTTGAATTTAACACCATCTATCTCAAAGATATCCTCTTTCTTTCGAAATACCCACTTGCAACCAATTGCTCTTTTACTTTCTGGTAATTTCACCAAATCCCAAGTATGATTCCTTTGAAGGGAATCCATCTCTTCATTCATAGCAATTTGACACTGAGAAGAATTCTTATCCTGCACTGTTTCTTTATAGGAAGAAGGATCACCATTATCAGTAACTAAAGCAAAAGCTACCATATCTTCAAAACTATACCTTTCAGGTGACTTTATTTTTCTTGGAGATCTTCGAAGTACAGTCTTTTCAGAAACTTGATTCTTAGAATTTTCTTGAGAGTTGGACATATCCTAAATATCTTCTTCTGAAGGAACTACATGCTCCACCTCCACTTGCATTATATGATTGGGATCTTTCTTGAGAGATTTTAGCATAACACTTTCATCAAATACTATGTCTCTCTCAATAATTACATTTGAAATAGTAGGATCCCACAAACGATAGTCTTTGACGCCTTTGGCATAACCTAGGAAGATACACCTTTTGGAACGTGCATCTAACTTATCCTTAACAACATGCACATAAGCAGGGCAACCAAAAATCTTTAAAGAAGAATAATTTGCAGGTTGACCAGTCCATACCTCTTCAGGAGTCGTGCAATTAATAGATGTTTGAGAAGAGCGATTCACAATGAAGCATGCTGTATTGACTGCTTCTGCCCAAAAATCTTTATCAAGATTAGCTGTATTGAGCATACTACATGCTTTCTCCAACAAGATTCTGTTCATCCTTTCAGCCACACCATTTTGTTGAGATTTTCCTGGGATGGTAAAGTGGCGTTTGATACCTTCATCTTCACAGAATTTGAGAAATTCTGTTGATTTGTATTCTTCGCCATTATCACTTCTGAGGTATTTGATTTTTGTGCCAGTCCTTTTTTCAACTGAAGTTTTTCACCGTTTGAAAACAGAAAACACTTCGCCTTTGTGATGTAAAAAATAAATCCACACTTTTCTGGAAAAGTCATCAATAAAACTGACAAAATAACGAGCACCAGATTTTGATGAAAAAAGAGAGCACCACACATCAGAATGAATATTATCAATTAAGCCTTTAGTGCAATGAATATCGGTGTTAAACTTTACCTTGGACTATTTACCATAGAGAGAATGCTCGCAGAAATCTAATTTGCATGAGTTGAGGTCTTTCAGTAATTTTCATTTGTTGAGCTCACTTAAACCTTACTCACTCGTATGATCGAGACGCATATGCCATAAGTGGGTCATATCAGAAGAAGAGGTCTGAGAAATTGTTGCTCCATCTGCAACGATTTTTCCTACTAATTCATACAAATTTCCATGCTTTAGGCTCTTCATCACTATCAATGAGCCTTTAACAACCTTAAGAACTCTACCTTCAACAGAATACTTATAACTAGCAGAATCCAAAGCACCCAAAGAGATCAAATTCTTTTTCAAATCAGAAACATGTCTAACATCAGTAAGAGTTCTAATAATATTATTAAACATCTTAATTTTGATTGTTCCAATTTCAACAGTTTTGCATGGATTGTTATTATTTATCAAAACCAAACCACCATCATAGGACTTGTAGTCTTCAAACCAATCCTTATTAGGACACATGTGGTAAGAACAACCAGAATCAAGAATCCAAATATCATGGTAACGATCAAAATTAGAACTAATAGAGAGAATATTACCCAAATTATCATCAGAACTCCCTTCAACAACTGACACTTGTTATTTGGCTTGCTCTTTAGATTGTGATTCTCTTTTTTTCTTTGCTTTGAACTTCCAATAATCTTTAATTACATGTCTCATCTTCTTACAATACCTGCAGTTTATTTCTTTGGATTTGAATCTAGAACGACCTGTCCTTGATCTTTCTTTGGTACGATCTCTGACAATTAATGCTTCTGAGTATGACACATCCCCTCCAATCTTTTTCAAATATTCATTAGATAGAAGGGCAGCAAAAATATCATCAAATTTCAAATCCTTCCCATACATTAGAGTAGTTTTAAGATTCTCAAGAGAATAAGGTAAGGACGATAATAAAATAATTATCTTGTCTTTATCTTCAATTTTAACATCAATGCTTAACAATTGAGAGACAAGTTTATTGAAAATATTAAGATGATCAACTATATTCATACCTTCTGTCATTCAAAAATTGAAGAGCTTCTGCTTTAAATAAACTCGATTTGAGATAGACTTACTCATATACTGTTTTTCCAGCTTTTTCCATAACTCTAAAGGTAATGTTTCATCAAGAAACGAATAGAGTACCTCATCGGTGAGACTGAGAATGATTGTGCTATGTGCACTAGCCTTTTGGTTTTCTCAGACACTTTCAGCGACATCTTCAGGCTTGACGTCCTCCAATGTATTTCTCAATCCTTGTTAAGTAAGAATTGCACGAACTCTTGCTTGCCAAATAGGAAATCCTTACTTTTCATTGAATTTTTCTATATCAAACTTCGTAGTAGACATATTAAACCAAGCTCTGATGCCACTTATTGCGGAAAATATCGATGTCCACCACAATTCACGATATAGAGGAAGAACAGAAAAGGAGAAAAGACAACAGACAAGAGATATATGTGGGGAAGACGATTCAGAGAATATTGTATTGATGAGAAGAGGAAGAGAAGATTACAACGATGGAGACGAAACTCCAATATCATCAACTCTCACAAAAGACTAAGTAGCCTAACCGTCACAAGACGTATTGAGAGTATTGATCTATATATCTCTCTCTCACTCTATATTAAAACCCTTACATTAATGGAGTATTTATAGATGTGACCTAACTGTGTTTGAGTCAAAGTAGAAAATTGACTCAAATAAGACTTCTACTAATTTAAATCTTCTAGTAGAAGATAAATCTAGATAAGGATTAGATCCACTAAATAACTTCCTAATATAATTAAGACTATCCGGAAAATCCGGATTCGAGACACCATAAAGCCAACAGGTGATTAGCTAATATAGTAAATAGTCAGTCATGATGGGATTTTAACTACAGATATTCTTCAATTTTGTATGATTGTGATTGCATCAGATCCCTACTCACAATCCAAAATGAACCCTAATTCTAATTAACCTTAAGCTCTTCTTTGTGTTATGGATTGGAATCTACCGACAATTTCTTTAAGATGATACTTTAGATGCTCAATCTTCTGACTGTAAATTTACTGTGTTATTGTAACCATTTTATGTCAAAAAAATTTGCCATACCCAGACTAGTTCCTACTTAAGAAACTTCATTTCTCAAAGAAATTCGACAGAGTTAGTTCAATGTACAAACTTTAAAATTCAAAGCACCAACCTCAAGCTAGCTCCGACTTAATAAAAAATTCTAAGAAAATGCAATAAAAACACCTGTGGAGATAGAGACATAAATGTTCATGAGTCATGACCCTTGACAACTGAGAAAGTGCTTGTTGGAAGTAGGAGCAGGCTGCCCATTTATTATTTAATTTTTAAATTTCATATATTTCTCATCTTGCAATAGAAAAACTATCCATTAATTCTTAGTTTAAATATTAACAGATCGCCCTCAGAAATACATTGTTCAATAGAGCAAGGCAAGGAGACAGTACTTGGTGCACTCAATTCTTTGTATATTAGTATTACAAACTGGAACAGTATCATTAAGTATGATAGTTTTATTCGAATTCGCTCCTTTGATTTTGTGGAAACTCAGATACCAAGAGCTGAACATGCCTTGTGACTGATTGCAGTATCGCATCATCCTCTCATACAAAGTTGGCCTTGTTTACAGTAGAAGAATTTCTGTTGCATAAGAAAAACAATACTGCTGATTAAGGCAATATCTGAATTTTAAATTGCTAAGAAGAAGCTCACTTGACCTATCAGAATGGAATGATACTTCAAAAAAAAAAAAAAAAAACAAAGAAATGAAGCAAGTAACCAAAGGGGCTCCGAACAACATTCCTCGGGCAGTAACACAAGATGAAGATAATAAAGATGGAATACTGGAATCAAACAGATTCTCTTGGCAGTAACATGCACATGATGATTGCATGTAACAAAGAAAATTAAAATCTTTTTTAGCGGCAGAAAATCTGATAAGTTGGCAAGGAGAAAAATGGTAAGCAATAGTTTCAAAGCCGCGAAATGCGGCTACTTGCCGTCACCCTCCATTGCACGTTTTCCACCGCATCTAAAGTTGATCTTATAAACATCACCAAAAAGATAATAAAAGATTATTAATTAAAGGAAGAGAGACAGGGAATTCTGAAAAGAAATCCATCACACAAGCCAACAAAGGCAACAGGTCAAGTCCATCCCCATTATACAAATCAAAACCGCAACATTCGTACAGATTTGCAACACCATTACAATTTAAAACCCTAACAAAAAAAAGAGAGAGAAAAAAAACTAGAAACAAGAGACTGCTCTTTCTTCTTAAGTGTTGCTGCTGCTGCTTCTGCTTCTTCTTCTTGGCTTCGTTGCGTATGAAGAAGAGCCAACTGAGCCTCCAGTCGATGTCTTGGTGCCAATATGCACATTAGAAAATCCCGTTTCTCTCATCTCTCTTGTGTCCCCATAAAATTACTCCTTTGTTTTGTTTGAGAGAAAGCCTGGAGTTTTCTCCATCTCCTTCCCATGCTTTGAGAGCAAGGGATGGGGATGTCAGAATACGAAGCAAAGGTGAAGGCATGGGCTTTTCCTTTCTTAAGTGCAACTACATACAAAAACAAGAAGAACCTTAAGAGCTTTAAAGTGTAGATCTTTAGATCTCTCTTCCTTTCCTCTCCTCTTACAGTCTCAGCTGAGCGGGAGCTAGATATGTGCGACTACTTTTGGCAAAGGATGAAGAACGACCAAGGCGACCTCGCCGACATAGTACGAGCAAGCAGTAGAGTCGGAGGGCCCGGCATCGATTGCCCGGTCTCCGACTGGCAACTACCGTTAGAGCCTGTAAGCTTCTCCCCACCGGCAACTGACGGGCCAAGGGAGGACTTCAACGATGCTTTTGGAAGCCTCGGAGACTCTTCTTTGCTCCACGAGCTGTCGCCTTCGCCCTTCTTCAACGGCACCAGCGAAGATCTCATCACAGATCCAGCAAGGATGAGCGCGGATGGTGGTGATGGCGGCGGAAGCAGCGGCGGCGGCGGCGCACTTCTGGTGCAGAAGATATTGAGTGAGGAGATGAGGAGGCCTTGCAATATATTTTCGCGGGTTTTTCAGATCGCTCCAGGAGCTGGGAAGCCGCCGTTGACGTCGCTGAGGGGTATCAAGGCTTCACAGATCGTTGGTGGATCGGTGGACAACGCCGGCATGCAGATCTCATCTCCTCGGACTCCAGGGATCAAGCGAAGGTTATTACATAAATCTCTGCTTTAAAAAATTCATTTTTTCTTCAAACGAGAAGCCAAGGTATTGGATTTCTGGGAACTTGTTTATTCTTTTTCGGAGTTGTTTTGAAGAATCGCACATAGGATTTACATGAAGGAACTTGTTTCTCTATGAACACATAAACTTTAGGATTGGAAACAGCGCTTCAGAAGTGGGATCTGATGGGATTGATGCAAGGGGACTTTTCATGTTTGAGTTGACAGAAGAAGTAGATGGATTTCTTTGGATTTAGCATGTAGAGATGAGGATTAATCACTTTTTCAATCCACCAGCCATAGACTTGGCATTCATGTGCTCCTGAACTACACCCAAAGATCACACAAGATGGCCGTAAACCATGACTTCATGTGTCTTGATGATAATCTGAAACTTTTTGCTGCCAAACCCACCCACGATGTTCTCTCTCACCTTATCCTGATTGAGTTCCCTCCACTTCCACGGAATTATTGATGCAAGACCTTTTTCTATTTCTTCAGGAAATTGAATAATAAGTGAATAATATGTAAATGGATGGATAATGAGTTTTTTTTTCGGATACAGGAAGAACCAGGCAAAGAAGGTGGTCTGCATTCCAGCACCGCAAGCAACAAGCAGCAGGCCTAGTGGAGAAGTTGTACCGTCTGATCTTTGGGCATGGAGAAAGTATGGCCACAAACCAATAAAAGGCTCTCCTTATCCCAGGTATATATTTTTCTTAACCAATCATATATGCTCAAGACACTTGATTGCTTCTCCGATCAGTGATGACCAATACATTTTCTTCTTGCATTCTACTGTTGAAAACACAGTGGTACAAGTGTCGGGTTCCCAATTCACGAGTCAAAGGTCAAGAATAAGAAATTTGATGTTGAATAAGTGTTTTTCCTTTTTTCACAGTTTTATCTCAATGGTGTTCTTTCAACTTGAAGCCAAGAGTCCTCTTATATACTAGTTCTCTGCTTACTTCTTGATGCCAAATACTACGACTAATTACAGTTTTTACTTTGCTTGAATGATGAGTGCCTATCATTAGATATGTACAGGTTCATTGAAACATATGCACATTACTGTCTCTCGAAGATTTGATGTCACAAGGATTCCACAGAACCTATTTGCTCAGAAAGAAAGAGAGATTCCATGGAGACTTATCAAATTCTTTACTTAGAAATGCATCTATCTAACTTACTTGTGACTTCATAGACAATGTAGATGACTAGGTTTGCTAGTTAACTGAAGAACCGCACATATTTCAGGGGTTATTACAGATGCAGTAGTTCGAAAGGCTGCTTGGCGAGGAAGCAAGTGGAGCGTAGCCGCATCGATCCCAATATGCTGGTCATCACCTACACATCCGAGCACAACCACCCATGGCCGACACAACGCAATGCACTGGCCGGATCCACGCGCTCTCAGCCGTTGAAGAGCAGCTCTTCAGCTCACAAGAACTTCCTCAACAGCCAAAAGCAACCACAACTCTGAAGGAAGAGCCCAATGGCTCAACTAGTTTAGGCACTTCTCTTGTTAACGAAGAAGTGGGAGAGTTGGATAAGGCAATGGAACTCTGAGATGAGCAGCAATTGAATCAAATGTTCGACGAGAGGTATGAGCCACTGATACAGGAATCGAACCAGCCCGACGACTTCTTTGCCGACTTGGCACAGCTGGAGCCAGATCCAGTGAACCTCATCAACTCAAAAGGGCTCATGGGAGGGGACAAAGCTGAGGAGAAGAGGGACATCAGGGCCATGGATCCCTTCGCCATGTTCGATTGGAGCGGCAACTCATTTGGAGAATCACAGGGAGGTTTATAACTAGACCTTGATACAATTAAGTACGAAGTATTAGTTTGTTGTATGAGCTAGTGTGCCATTTTGTCGAAGGCCTGGTTATAAACCTTTTAATTGTGAGGGGAGTCTCCTTCTGTTATGCTTGCCTTTTTCTTGTTATTTAACAGATTAGTGGGAAAAGAGAGAAATTAAAGAAGAGTTGTTGGGTGACTGGAAGCATGCACCAACAAATGAGACCCGCAATCTTGGAATATTGGAGGATGGGACAGAAATCTGAGAAACAGAGCTTTCAACAGTTTGGAGGGGGCAAGTACATGTCTCAGATGTGACTGAAAGCCCTGCAAAGGAAGTTGATGGAGCGTAGATGTGGGCATGAACTTTTTCTTTTTCTGACCACCTCTTTTTTTATCTTTCTCCCTACGTTCAAAAAACTAAAAATGGGAAAAATAATTCAGTCCATTAACCTTTGGTGGACCCAAAAAATAAAGTAGCATATGACTTCGCTTGCCTAATGGATTGACAAACAAAGGAGGAGAGATCATAAAACTAAGGTTTTAAATTTAGGTGAAAATCAAAATATTTCGACCGAAATGATTTGGTTTTGGCGAGTGTCACAACCAATTGGTCGAAATTATTTCTATTTTAGGGTTAAGGTTTTCGATAGCAGCGAGCGTAGCGCACAGGGAGATCACACGGTGAACACAAAGCGGGCTGGGTGAGTGCAGCACGCGGGACAAGCGCAAAACGGGCGGAGCGAACGCAGTGCGCGGGGGATGCACAGAGCGGGCGGGGCGAGCGCAATGCACGGGGAGATCACGTGGCGAGCATAGCGAGCGCAGAGTGAGCGGGAGATCACACGGGGAGCAAAGCGAGTGCAGAGCGAGCGGGAGATCACGCAGTGAAGTCGCGCGGGGAGCTCTCGCGGCGAGCTTGCGCCATCAGCCCTCCTGCGCCCTCGCGCCGGTTTCATGCTCAAGGTCGCGCCCTTGAGCCAACCTCTAGCGCCTGCATCTGCCCACTTGCGCAAGCGGGCTAGCCAGCCTGGCGCCCGCGCATTGCCAACCTCACGCCCGTGCTCGTGCCTTGGCCGGACTGGCCCCCGTGCCCGCTCCCTCGTCGGCCTCGCGCTCTCGTCTACCTAGCCCCCGCGTTCTCGCCAACCTGCCGCCGCTCCCTCACCTGCCTCGCACCCTCGCCACCCTGACCCCTGCTCCCCTGAGCTAGCGCCGGCCTCGCACCCCGCCAACGCCGTCTCCAGCCGGGCTCTGGTGCCCTCGCCAACCTGACCCAGCGCCGGCACACTCGCACCCTCACCGGTCTCTGCCAGATACTCTTCATGTGCATGGACTGTTCACGTGACTGTTAATTATTTCAAAAGTGACTATTAATAATTTCAAAATTTTTTAATCATATTATATTTTTTTTATTTGAAGTTAAAAAATAATTAAAATAAAGTTAAATTTTGGTCAAAATATAATTAATAAATAAAAAAATTTTAGCTGAAACTAAAATGAAAATGGTTTTGACCGAAACGCGTTAATTTTTCAGTTCACGTGCATGACCGTTCCACCAAAAGTAAAGTAAAAAAAAAAATTATGTTGGTCCACCCCTATGTAAATCGCTGTCACAAGATTACATAGAACTAGTTGTTCTGACTCGTATGTTTATAAATGTTCATTTGGATCGTCCAAATACTGAATTCATAATAAATGTTTCAAACTCAACTGATGATTATTATAATAATGATGATGATTAGTTATGTTACGTTATAATTAATAAATTATATATGTGTCAAGTATATTTTAATAATAAGTTAAATTTGCTTATGTTAATTTTTAACTTTTAATCATATTTATATTATTTCTCGTATATTTTTTTATATAGTAATATATAAAAAATAGACTATATCAGTGGTTAACTATCAAAATTAATTTTAATTAATTAAAATAATATTTAATATTGTGGTAAAATTAATTATAAATTCTTTCATAATTTTTTAATTTTTATAAAAGAATTTCAAAATTTTATCGTATTTTTAATTTAAAGTCAAAATACAGTCAAAATTTAGTCAAACTTTGGTTAACACATAATTAATATCTAAAAAAAATCTTTCAGCCAAAATCAAAACAGCGAAAACTAAAAACGAAACGATGGAAATATATCGATTTCACTAAATGCTGAAATTGAAATCGAAACTAAAATTTAAAACCTTGCATAAAACACAAAAAGGATAAAATAAAATGAAGAGCTGGATGACGCAATCTCCTGATTTTCTCCCAGTCAGAGAAGGAAGTTTGACTTTTCTTCTACATGTGCACAAGAGACATACATAAACATGAGCTTGCTGTTTCTCATTTTTTTTCTCTCTCATGCCTTCTCTGCCAGCTTCTTCTCACGCTTGGAGGACCCATTCAAGGTGTACAAGCAATGAATATTGCTGTTGTCTGCTGATGTGTTCCCTTCACATTCATGTTCGTGGGGCACTGATTATACTATACATTAGGGGTGCCTTTCTTCTAATACATGTTGAGTTAGTATAATTATTTGTTGTCGATAACCCGCAGGCTAAGCAAAACCATGTTGTGCTGGTGCTTGTGCACTCAGCATTACAGCCATTCTAATCCAAAAAAATATGATCGAGTTGTTTCCTATTAACGTCATTTCTCCATCTTGTGATTTTAATCTTCTTAAAAGAAATCTGACATATAGATCTCATGGACAAGGATGGGCACTATGGAAGGGATCCTAATTCATAAATAAAAAAAAGAAAGGAATTAAAGCAGGATTTGATTTGAGATTAGAATTAAGGTTAATATTTTTTAAAATTTTTTTAATAAAATTAATATTACTTATTTTACATTGTTATTAAATTAAAATATTATAAAATAAATAAATAAATTTTAAAAATTTAAATTATTATAATATTAATTTTAATAAGAAAAATATTAATTTTTAAAAATAATTCACAAACTTTGATCTTAATTTTCATCCTCTCTTCCAATGCTAGCGGTCGTCCTAACCAAAGCCATCAGGCAATTGTCCTTGTGTACAGACATATGCATGATGCATTCACGTACGGTCTACAATGACTTGTAGGACAAGGACACAGCAAAGATACGGTTAAATGGTGGCGCTCGGGAGACCCACCGACTTGGTTTATCATAAAAATATACAGCTAAAAGCCAGAAATGCATTACCCAAATCTAAGCAGAAAATAATTAACAAGAAATCTCCTCCAAAATGAAACAATTTCAATCCTGTTGTTGATGAATGGTTTTGACGTTAGAAGGCGGTGGTACTATTTTAGATTGCAATTTGTTTGAAATCTTACTGATAAAAACAAAAAAAAGTTATGTGATAATCCTCCCCGCTCTGAAGGTTTCTCCCATCATTCAACTCCCTTCTGATCTGATCTTTGAAAGCAAGGTCAAAATTTTATGCTACTTGGCTTGCCTTCTCACCGATGTGCTGTTAAAGTTGGCATGGGCATTGCACGCAGTTGAGATTTGGAAACGCTCAAAGATTGATCCACTCAAACCCAAATTTGAGAAACACCTGCAGTTGAAAAGACAGCAGGATTTTTGATCTCAAAGTCATTCATCATTTTGAGAATCTTGACAGAATCAAATGGTTCTTAAAATAAATGATTGTCGCGTTGAAAATTTGAAAGGTGATTCTGCATGAACAGTCTCGTCCATTACCCAACGGAGGAGCCTAGGGTGATTAAGGAATCCTATGTATAGTCCAAGAGAAGGTCACTATACATTGGATTTTTTATCTCGAGTAGATATTATGATTAAGGAATCCTATGTATAGTCCAAGAGAAGGTGTAAATTAATCATAATATCTCTTCAAGCTCTAGCGGAATTAGAGTTAAAAAGCAAGTGATCTCACTCCGCCAGATGGTGATGGGATATGTGATTCCAACATGTTACAAAATATAATTTTGGTTTTTGTGGGTTAGATTAGATGACAGATTAAGTCGCAAAAACATAATTTCTTAATCTGGGTTAGGTTAAGCTCAAAAACCTTTAATTGGCGGTGTTGAAAACCCGACTGCTAAGTGTGATCTGAGCGGCAACATATACTATACATGTTTTGGACTGATGAAAAAGGTGTTTGATCTTGCGACAACTACCACTGCAGACTGGAGGGAAGAGCGCATGAGGCAGCAATTGAAAATTGATTGAACTTCGGGCGGCACATTTTAGAAGTTAATATTTGTTCTAAAATTTCTGAGCTATCATAAATCGTAATAATTATAAATATTTTAAATTTATTTTCATGAACTACCACCCCTTAACATTGAGAGTATGGGATAAACTTCAGCAGACAAAAAATATGAACAAGGTGATTGAAAGCCACCAGCGGTACACAGTAAGCACATTTTTTTTCTGTGCAATCCAAGCTGGTCACCATATTATCTGATTTTCAAGGATCTGTAGAATCCCATAGTTATCGCCGAATAAGACCTGATTGGTTCCAAATAACAAACATGACCAAGAATGATAAGCATGAGAACGTTAACTGTCCTATTGAAGTTCTGCTTGAACCTGCCAAATATTGGCCTAATTTTTGAATTTCCTGACCGTAGGCCAAATGCATGCATTCATCAGAAGTCTAGGTACATCAACTAAAACATGCATTACAAAGCAATTCCCACTGATCAACACAGATGCTTTAAGGAGCTTCGGAAAACACTCAAAAAGCCATTTCAAAATTCAAATGATTCTAAAATATAAACCTCAACTCCCCCCTTGTGGAAAACCAATTCATTGTCCAGAAAGATAACTAGAAAGCAGATTAGAGTACTCCCACATTCGATACCAAAATTTCCCCACTCCATGCTCTTCCTTGCCCGCACTAGGACTAACCTAAAAACTCATTCATCCACTATCTGATTTGCAATAATTTACAATATGATTTACAGCTTAGGAGACCATTGCATGAACACCGCCGAGCACAATCGATACCCATTGATGAGTCCATTTAGTATCCAAACCCTGCAGAATGGCAAACAAAAAGAAAAACAAAGGTTACAAATCGTGTCACCAAGCTAGCCATTTATAAGGTAACATATAAAGGAAAAAGGTTGGTTCCAGTGGGTCCAAATGGGGACCTGAGTTATCCATGGGGTTGCCGGCTGGCACAGGCTCAGGCTCCTTGATGTCCACCACCACCACATCCGATGTGAGGAAGGTTTTTGCAACTGAGGCAGCATGCTCTAAGCAGCACCTCACCACCTGGTTTTAACCATTGAAAAATTAGACAGGAATCAACAATAAGATTACTGATATCTATGATTTTGTCAGCTAGCAGAACATGGTTTGTGCACTCTCAAGTTGGAAAACAGCCAAATCCATGAATTACAGCTAAATCCATGAATTATAGCCAAATCCACGAACTATAAGGGGAAAATGCCAAATTATAGCTAAATCCATGAATTATAAGGGAAATGCACCAAATTATAGCTAAATCCATGAATTATAGGGGAAATACGCCAAATTATAGCTAAATCCATGAATTAACCCCACCCCCCCATTCTGATTGACAAGGGAGACAGTTCAAGAAAGATTCTACTGAGGTTAATTGCTAGAAACCAAACCTTGGTCGGATCAATGATTCCTGCAGCCATTAAGTCTTCATACTTGCCAGTTGCAGCATTGTAACCAAACTTTGGGTCCTCACTTGCAAGCACCTAGAACAATGGCAGCCAAAGAAATTTAAAGGCTCAAAAATAAATTCAGTAGAAAAGTTTAAGGTTCCACCATCCACCATTTCAAAATTGTAATGCCAACATCATACCTTCTCAATGACCACACTTCCATTGACTCCAGCATTTTTAGCAATCAACTTTAAAGGATAGCTCAATGCCCTTTTGACTATATCAGCCCCAACCTTAAGTCCCCAACCAAACAAAGAGAGCAGATTAACTAAACATTCCAACAAAAATAGTAAAACAGACATTAGAAATACATTGCTGACAGAGGAAAACCTTCTGTTCATCATTTTCGAGAGTGTCCTTGATTGCATCAACTTTGGATGCAAGCCTCAGAAGAGTACAACCACCGCCAACAACAATGCCCTCTTCAACAGCAGCCTAAACACAATCGGCCAGTTAAGAGAAGTTCAGAAAAGAAGAAACATGAACATTTGACAGTACAAATTTGAGCTCCCTTGCCAGCTAAAAGCTACTTACCTTCGTAGCATTGAGTGCATCTTCAACTTTTAGTTTCTTTTCTTTCAGTTCTGTCTCTGTTTGGGCTCCAACCTGTGCAGGCAAAAGCATTACATAGAATATTCTTTAGATAGCATCAGTTGGCCTACAAGAACCAGATGAAAACAAAATGCTACCCATGGAAAGACAATCTGCAACCTGAATGACTGCTACACCACCAGAGAGTTTCGCTATCCTCTCGTTGAGCTTTTCCTTTTCATATTCCTGCTCAGCAGCCTAGAAACAGGAACACATATAGTTGCAGCTTACAATTATAAGAAATTATGGCTGACATAAGAACCAAAAAATTTAATGAAATCAAACCTCAATCAAGTTACGAATCTGTGCAACTCTCTTTATTACTTCTTCCTGTGTATTTCCATCACTGACAATGGTGGTCGAATCTTTTGTCAGTACAACCTTAGCAGCAGTACCCAATACCTCTTTGTCAGCTTTATCCAGTGATAAACCAACCTCATCTCTGACAACAGTTGCTGCAGATAACAACAGACTTTCAACATCAAAAACAACAAAAGGAACAAAATAATAAAAGCATACCATGATATTGTTGTGGGTATTTATTGAGGAAAAAACAAAGAACAAAGGAAAAGGTTCGACCTCCAGTTAGGATAGCAATGTCATCAAGGTATTGACTTTTGCGCTCTCCAAATCCAGGGGCTTTAAGTGCAGCTATCTTCAAAGCACCTCTGAGTTTATTCACCACAAGGGTTGCAAGAGCTTCTTGCTCAATATCTTCCGCAATAATTAGTATTGGGTAGCCTCCTCTGATAGCATCTTCCAAGACACTGATGAGATCTCTTGCATTTGTAATTTTCTTGTCAACAAGCAGCAGCTGAGAAATAGAAAATTTTCAATATGATCCATTAGGAAAAATAAACAGAAAAAAAAAGTAATTATATATCAAAAGAACTACGCAACCACCAACAAACCTTGCAATTTTCATATTCAGCTGACATTTTCTCGCTGTCTGTAACAAAGTAGGGAGAAATATATCCACGGTCAAACTGCATTCCTTCTACTACATATAGGCTATTTTCAGCACTTTTTCCCTCCTCAAGAGTTACAACTCCCTTCCTGCCAACCTTGCTCATGGCTTCTGCTATCATGTTTCCTATTTCATAGTTGTTCCCAGCACTAACTGCAGCTACATCAGCAAGTTCACTGTCTTCTACCTGCAAAATAAGGACATAGGTTAGGAAAGAACAATTTTAAACAAATAGAACAGAAGGGAGGGAACATAAATGAAGAAAAAGGGAATATCATGCCCATTAACCCCACTGACTATGCTGTAGTTCCTTAAATTCATTACCTCTTTTGACATTCCCTTGAGCTCAGAAACAAGACCTTTGGCTGTTTTCTCAATGCCTCGAGTAATTTGGACAGGATTGGCACCAGCAGCAACCACCTATGCAAGTTACAAGTCATCAGGACAAAATTGAAGGACATACAAAATATTGAAATAGAGATAAACAGGTGCTGCACTGACCTTGACACCTTCAGCAATCATGCCTTGAGCAAGAACAACAGACGTAGTGGTCCCATCTCCGGCCAAATCATTGGTTTTTGCAGCAGCTTGCCTGACCAGCTTAGCACCAATGTTCTCAACAGGGTCCTTGAGTTCAACCTATGAACAGATGAGACCCTCATTCAGTCACACAGTTCCCAAACTCGAGTCATCCCTTTCAAAGATAAAGTAAAATTGAAAATTGATATTTATAGGATAAGAAATATTGGGCAACCACGAATGTGACCATTTACTTGGAATACTACAACTCTCAACTTGGAATACTACAACACTCAGGAATTATAGATGGTTGGATGAATCATTTCCTGAAAAATTATAAATGGGGAAAAATAGATATTTGCAGAGGCAGCAGCCTTTTGGTTTGTAAATACTGTAATAGCACAAATTGAAAGCAACCAATTGATATTCAAAATCGATCAAAATGAACTTTTCAGGAGTTGAATGACCAGCTGAGATCAAGAACCTGACACTGAAGGCCAAAATCTAAGACCAATAAAGCATCTGGAATCAACTACTGTAGTTGGAACAATAGAAGAAAATGCGAAAGAAATGCAGTATAAGTTTCCCATAATGGAGGCAATCTTTTTCAAGCTGCTATTGACTCACCTCCTTTGCCACTGTAACTCCATCATTGACAATTTTTGGCGAGCCATACTTGCTCTCTAGAACAACATTTCTGCCCTTCGGACCAAGAGTAACCCCAACAAGGTCAGCAAGCTTATTAACTCCAGTCTGTAACAACAAGGGAAGTGTCTCAGAACAACATGTAGCATTCCATAATGCCAAATAAACAATGAGAAATGGAATTATTTCATCAAAATAATCACCTGAAGCTTCTTAATTGCTGATCCATCTTTGTTGAAATACAACTCCTTGGCCATTGCCCTAACTTTAACATTGCATCTCTTTTGTAGGCACAAATTTTGCCTTCTGCCACTAAGAGAACTAGAGGATATAGCAGCAAAAGAAGAAAATCTAGAGTAGTTCCCAACAAAAGATGAGAGCTTCATCTCTGCTCCATTATTGTGAGGAGCAGCCAAAGGACCAATACTTGACATCGTGCTGAATATTGATGCCATTGTCTATTAAACAAAATCAAACACCGTGGCATCCACAATTCAGAGACCTTATACCCCAGCACATCAAAAGATTAACAACATTGATAACCATTTATTTCAAGGTATATAAAAACAATAAGTTTATTCAGTGCTAAGTAAATCCAAACTTAACAACATCTAACCGGTTTATTGGTGGCAGTCCACATTTTTTCTCAAAAAAAAAAAAATCTTTTCCTGAATTTCTTCATGAAAAGTTCAGACGAGTGAGCAGACACCAACCACAAGCGTCTATAGATGTAATTCTGCACGTATACATGAAATTATAGTTCACAATAGGTAGATTAAATTTGCAATTCTCGAATAAAACAATTGTTGATATTTTGCTAACAGAAACCGAATCTAGAAGCACAAAGGAAGAGCAAGCAGGCAACAATTTTTCTGTTCGCTAGGGAGTCCCTCGAACAAAAAAACCATTTCTAGAATCCGACCTTAAAGAAAAAGAAAAAACCCACAAAAATTCCGGTTTTTGAATACAAAACTCCAGCACAAATGAACCCAAGAATTGATTTTAAAGAAGCCAACTGCAGCTCTAAACTAAAGTACGAAACTTTCCACAATTCAATACGATCTCCAGCAGAGCCGATCTATAAAAGGCAACCTCGAACAAGAATCCAGAAAAAATTTCCAAATTCTTGATTTGATGACCGAAACAAGAAAAAAAAAACCGTTAGGAATGATGCAAAACCAAAAGAGGAAGGAAAATACCGATTAAAACAAAACGAGGATTTGAACAGGGAACAAGAACCTCACCTGAACGGCGATCTGAAGGGCTAGGGTTCTGAGAAATGGGAAGCGGATAACAGGCTCGGATTCGCAACTTCAGAGCAGCTCCGGCGAGTGAGAAGGAGATACGAAGGGCTTTGGATGAGGTTTATGGAAGAGAGAAGCGTTTTGTTGATTTGTTGTTCTCTTGCTTTCTCGAAGCTTCCGGAGAATCTCAGTCGTTGGCTGCCGTTGTACGTCCGTTCGTTTGTCTCTTGGGCGGAACAATCTTGAAAGTCGGGGCAGAGAAGAATTGCGCGAATCTCGAGGCGAAAAATCTGGACGTCTCGCTTTTGCCTTCGCCTTTCGCGTTTCACATTTAAAATCCTAAAATTAAACCTAACAATATATAATTCGAGCTATTAATTTAATTTCAATTTATCTGAATTAAATAAATTTAAATTTATTATAATTAGATTCGTGTTGTAAGTGAATTAATTTTATTATGATATAAAAATCAGATTAATTGTATAATCTATTTTGTTATGAAAGCTCAATTTATCACCGATTTCAATTTGAAATATTCCTCAAGATCATGATATATTGGTCATCTTTCTATTGAATATGTAAAGGAAAATACCATTCCAATGATCGAGTGAGTTACCGAAAAATTAAAAAATAGATTTAAAAAATTGATATTAATCTCTACCTTAACAAATATTTTGCTATTTATAGTGAATAAAGGCGGTTTGACATATTCAAAAATCTCTTATTTCAGTCGTAATATCCGTTGAATTTTTTATAACCAACTAATATGAATCTTAGATTCTCCAGGATCATATTTTAGAGGGTAAATATCCATAAGTGCTTATTTTACTAGGTAAGCTGCTAATATCTCAAGGTCACTAAGCTTGGTGGTTCACTTCGGAGTGACCCTTAATTACCTTCCCCAAGCTATAAATAACCCGAGATGAACTTGCCTTTGGGACTTAGACAAATCCCATTAATGACTCAATTTAAGATATGGCTATGACTTTTTTGACTCGATTGATTTGGTTCGATATCATTAGTGCCCCAACTCCATGTGCGGATTCTCTGACTCAAGGTATGGAATTAGTCTAGTCTTAACCAAATTAGTGCAACACTTTCAAAATCGAGCCACCACCTCTTCAAGGTGATGATGGCATTGAGTCATTGGTTCAATTGCCACATCATTTAATGTTGATGTGTGTTCCACATAATTTGGGAGACAAATTTGACCTCTAGCTCTTTTGCATTAGATGGCTTGGATTAGCACACATACAGGCCATCCATTAGTTTAGCATATATATATATACATATACATATACATATATATATAATATAATATACATATACATATACAGATATATATATATATAACATAGACATACATATTATATAGATATACATAGATATATAATATATGATAAATATATTATATATGATATATATATATATCTATATAGTTTTACATATACATAGAGATATATATGACATATACATATATATATATATACATAAACCATCGTATCTATATATACATATACAGATATAGATAGATCCATACATATATATATGATCATAGAGATATCATAGTATATTATAATATATATACAATCCATTATCTCTCTATACATCTACCTATAGCTATACTGGTATATGTGACTGTGTATATATATCAGTACATAGGTCGTGTCGATGCTCTAGCTTAGCATATCTCTAGTTCGCCTATGTACCTATGTAGACCTGTATTCCATTACCGGTTTTTAAAAAAAACTGGATGTATAGGTATAGGTAGATACAGATATATCTAGAGATAATATGTCTCACGTATGTGTGTAGATATATAATATATAGATAGTATATATAATATAGAGAGGTACATACATACGTATATATATATATAGAGAGAGAGAGAGAGGCTCCTTCATTATGAACCCCTATTTTTTTGATCCTTCAACTTTCAAGAGATTTTCTCCAGTGACTTTGTTTCAACCACCGACATCCTTTGCAAGTGGCCTCTTCAATCCCTTCTTTTGCCATCCATAAAGCTTCCCTAGTGCCCGCGAACGTAGCAACCATGTCACGCACTCCCTTTGTGACAGTTCATGCTCTTAGCGTTGTTAAGTTAGGTCCTGTAGCTACCTTTGTGGTGCCTAGCAAAGGCACTCTAGCCTCTGGAAGGATGACTTCTCTAGTTGTTGCTTTAACATGAGAGGGTCCGACTCTAAGTGCTCCAAATGCCAACGGTCTAGCATTCTCCGCCACCTCCACAACCACCCATAGGGTTCCTAATATCGCCTCGAACTCGAGTATGTTCTTGAATTGTGATCCTCATTCTTTTGATTTGGTTAATTAGGTTCATGTGTGTATAGGCGTAACCTGTTAAGTGTTAACCTTATTTGGCCAAACCCTTAGCATTTTTTATTTAGGTCCCAACCATATCTCATTCATGAATAAGATCTTGAAGGACAAGGTGGGGGCTCCTCGAACCACTTTCCTAACTCCCTCGAGGAAGAAGAATAGTTCTAATGAGGGAGGGTCTTTATCCTTGGCCTTGGTAATTGAGGCTTCTCTCAAGAGAAATACTCATATTGGGGATAATAGCAATTTGGACACCAGTCATAGGACTGAAAGAGGAGGAAACGAGTGGTCTCTAGACCCTCATATTTTGATAGAATGGTCACCGAGGTGTAGGATTTTGCTCTAGTAGCAAAGATTAGGGTGTTGGCAAGGGGGAGGCTGGGGGCACAGGGGGAGGGGTGTGGGTTGGGTTGTTGTTGCAAGGCTTCTAGTTCTCTATCCTCAGCATCACCTCAATACATGAGGGGCATCCCGAACCTCACCTTCCTCCCTCAAAAGGACTTCCCATGCAAGGGCTTCTCGAGAACGACAAGCTGGAAAGGAGTTGACAGACCTTAGTGTTGAGGAGTACTTCAAGTTGGGTCTCCATCTTCATCCAAGCATTGGGATCGCTAGGCTTTCTGAAGATGAGTTCTTCAACAAGGGAACCCAAGGCTATACAGACATAAGTTTTCCTTTTTTTTTTTATCTTCTTTCACAAAGACTTTCTTGTTAAGAACTTCATCTAACTTTTGGATCTCTTGCAGGCGATGGAATTTTTTCATCAGGAAGGTAGGAGGTATTTTGGTTTGAGGAAAGCAATAGCAACTCAAAAATCCAAGAGTACCACTAGTGAGCAGGAACTTTCACTCCTTGAGTCATAGTTAGAAAGTCTTTAATTGAACACCGAGGAGGAGAAGATGAGGGCTGAGGACGAGAAAGCTATCCTATGAGGCAAGTGAGATAATGCTTTGTAGAGGCTGGAAGAACTCCAATCTCATAAAAGTTTTGAGCTGGCTAAGGCTTGGGAGGATATGATGGTGGTGGTCCTCAAGGCATTGTTTGGTTCAGGATCAAGGTCAAGCTCAAGCTCAAGATCAAGGCTAAAGTACAAAAAGATAATCTGATCAAATTATTGGTATTTAAATGTTAGTTTGGTTAGTGAATGGTTTAAATTTTTTTGGGACCTTTATACCCTTGGGTATATTATTTATTGATATTTGAATGAATAAAAGTAAGGATAGTATGGTAATTTACTTTTAAGTAAAGTAAAGATAGTCTGATTATTTTTTTGGTATTTGAATAGTAGGTTGGTCAGAATAGGATAATCCTAATCTCGAACCAAATGTGCCCGAAGAGTCAAGGGTTCCTGCAACTTCTCAAGTAGGCAAGAAGCAAGGTGGTGGAAGAGTTCTAGATCGAGGAGGAGAACTTGCGATCCCAAGCTCGGCTATTAGCTAACTCTTATGAGGGGGGATATCTATGCTACTGAGACACAACGGTTTGAACCTACTTGTGCCTCAATTCTAACCCCATCAACCTTCACATCAAGTTGTATGACAAGCCAAGGGTCACCTGCCTCAAAAGGGAGTATGAAGAGCTTTGGGTGATCCTCTTCCTGAAGGTCACTCTGGTTTAAACTCTTTAGAGGAGTAGAATTGTACCTCTTTTTTTTTGAAATCTGTAACATGACTACCTTCAAATACCAATGAAATTTTTTTCTTTATTTTGTATATAAGTTCTAGTTCAAATGCAATTGTCAGCTTTGGCTCAGATTGCTTAACTATTGTCATAATGACCTGACGAGTTCCAACTCGGCTCAACCAAATCAATCACATTTTAAACCAAAAAAACTTAACGGGACATTTAATTTTCGCTTAGGCAAAAAGATATTCTTCTCGAAAAACTTAGATTAAGTTTTAACTTTCTTTATATAAGCCCAATCTTGACTTTACTCTAAACCAAGAACTTAATTAAGCAATCAGTCTTAACTTGGGTTTTGAGTTGGGTTTTCTCCTGAGAGATCTAATTAAAGTTGTAACTAGGCTTCCAACCAAACTAATCACGATTTAGCCCAAGAAAGAACCCAATTCAATAATGACTTATTTCTTAAATCACAAAGTGTTTTCTTCCCAAAAGCAAGTTTTAACTCGGATTAATAATCCTTAAGAGCTAAAAACTTGGTCTAGTTTTATTATCAAACCATTCTCCAATCGAATTTTTGACCTTAAGGCAAAAGATGACTGAATAGGCCATATTATGATGAATTCCTAAGTGGAAACTTTAATAACTGGGAATCTAGCCCTCGGCAGGCTCCCTCTGTGCCTTGGATGGGTGCATAATGTCAAGGTTTTAAGTTTCAATTTCAGGATCGGTTTTCTGCACTCAGAGAAACTAATATATTTCTGTCATTTCAGTCATTTCGCCCGAAATTATTTTCGTTTTGATTTTGGTTAAATTATATTTTAATTTTTTTACTAAACTTTGACTTTAAATTTAAATTATTTAAAAATATAGAAAATAATATGAAAATAATTTATATGCATATATTTTTAAAAAATTATTAAATGAAAAAAATGAATGGCTTAACCAATTAGGCTAAACACAAGTTTCAATATAAAGTTAGTATAAAAAATTAAATATTATATATAAATGTGTACAGCACTAAAACTGAAACCAATAACTCCCAAAACATTTCAGTTTCTACCAATTTTAAAACCATGCATAATATAATGTTGAATTGGTGTGCTTGGGTTAGGTGCATGACTTAGAGTTAAGGTCTCTATGACCTGGTATGTACATAGCCTAGAACAAGGGCTTTTATGCGTCAAGTAGGTGTATAACCTAGAGTTAAATCCTATTTTTGGGATAAGTCTATGATTTAGAGCTAAGGTCTTATGTCTTAGGTAAGTGTATAATCAAAGTTGAGGCCTTATGCCTCGGCTATGTTTCACACTTAAAGTCAAGGTATTGTACCTCAGGTAGCTTGTATCCAAAAGCTAATGTCTTATACCTCGGGTAAGTTCAGAACTTAAAGTTGAGGTCTTGTGCTTCAGTTAGGTATATAATCCAGAGTTGAGGTATCATACTTTGGGTAAGTTTAGGACTTAGAGTTAAGGTCTTGCACCTCAGGTAGGCATATAGGTTATAGCTGGGTCTTATGCCTCGGGTAAGTTCAGGACTTAGATCCAAGGTCTTGTACCTTAGATAGGCATATAGTTTACACCTGAGGTCCTATACCTCGGGTAAGTTGAGGACTTAGAGTCGAGGTCTTATACCTTAGGTATGTGTGTAGCCTAGAGTTGGGGATTTGTCTTGGGTTAGTTGGGGACTTAGAGTCAAGGTCTTGTGCCTTACCTGTAGTCTGGAGTTGAGGTCTTATGCCTCAAATAAATTCCGGACTTAGAGTCAAGGTCTTGTGGCCAAGTAGGCATGTAGCTTAGAGGTAAGATCTTATGTCTCAGGTAAATTTGGGACTTAGATCCGAGGTCTTGGGTTTTAGATAGACATATAGTCTAGAGTTGAGGTTTTGTACCTTGGGTAAATTTGAGACATAGAGTAGAGGTCTTGTGTCTTAGGTAGATATATAGCCTAGAGCTAAGGTCTTTGATTCGTTAGCTTTTCCTCGGGTTGATTTCTTGACTTTCTCATTAACAAACTTATAGGTGACAAGAGGAGCATAATTTTATTTAAAAAATGAACCTCCATAGATTATTGACATGTTTGGTCCTTCATATTATTCTACTATTTGGGTTATGCAAGCTTAAATGCTCCTAGTATCATGACTCAAGTGATTTTGTAGGATCCTTCATAGTTCGAAGATAGTTTTCTTGAGATTTGGTTGACTAAGTCAGTGCGATGAAGTATTCAGTCACCTAATTGTAGTGTTTGGCTCTAAACTACATTATCGTATTAAGCCACCCATCACTGATATTTTGCTACCCATGTACGAGTTTTTTCCAAAACCTCTAGAAGGAGATCCTTTTTAGCTTGATGGTTTACATCATTTGATTTGGGGTTATACCTTTTGGTTTGGAGTGAAGAAAGGTCGATCTCAATAGGTATAACAACTTTGACTCTATAAGCCAGCATAAATGGTGATTCTCCAATGATCATTCGCAGTATAGCCCAACATGATCACAGGACATATGGCAGTTCATTGACCATGCTCCTCTAGCCTTCCCAAGGTGATTCTTTATCTATGATAGTAAAGTTTGGTTTGTTACCTCTACTAAGCCTATGGACTCATTCGAAAGTCAATTCGACATTGGGCCAATTTGCAGGCTCCAAAAATTGTTCAATGTAGGGATAGTTTGTAGGCTTGTCCCAAAGTCATTCGATCTAGAGCCTTCCAATGAGCTCGTTTAAATGTCAATTAGACTTAAGACCAGCCTGTGGACTCATTCAAAAGTTAATTTGATTTATGACCAGTATATGGGTTAGTCTAAAAGTCAATTCAACCTAGGACGAACCTATGGACTCTCCCAAAAGTCATTTGACCTAGAGATAACCTGCAAGCTTGTCCAAAAGTCACTTTAGCCTGGGACTAGTCTGTGGGCTCACCTAAAAGTCATTTAACCTATGGCCAATCAGTAGGGCTCGTTTGAAAGTCAATTCAATTTAGGATCAACCTACGAGCGAGCTCAAAAATCAAAATAATAAAGCACATCTTATAGGCTCACTTGAAAGTCAAATCAACTCAGAGCTAACCTACAAGCTTTCTTGAAAGTCAATTGACTAAAGCTCGGTCTATTGGCTTGCCTAAAATTTAAATCAACTTAGGGCCAACTCATAGGCTTGTCCAAAAGTCACTTGATAAATTGGTAGTTTGAGAGCTTTAAAATCAATCAAATCAAATTGGTTAAGGTAAATCATTTAAAACAAATTGACTTAATTTATTGAAATTGAGCTAATTTGAACCAAATCAAATAAATTGATTCAGTTAAATTGATATAATTGGAATGAACCATCAAATAGATTTAAAATTGAGAAAATAAAACTAATGGACTAAATTTAAATTAAAATGGATCCAAATCCAAACCAGGTCAAACTTAATTCAAATCGGCCTAAATTCAAATCCTAATTGAGTCTAATCAAATTAAACTCAAACTAAATCAGTTTGGATCTTACCCTAATTGAATCAAACCAAGTTTGAATCAAACACTAATTGGATTAAGCTAGTTTAAACCAAAGTTAAGTAAGGTTCAAACCTAAACCAAAACTTGAATCTGAATAATAAAAACTAAACCAAGTTAAACCAAAACCATGTTATACTTGAATGACATCAGGTTCAAACTTGAACCAAAATCAAATTAGGTCTAAACTTGAATGAGATTAGGTCAAAACCTAAACTAAAATCAAATTAGATCCAAACTTGAACCAAGATCAAATTAGTTCTAAACCCAAACCAAAACCAAACCAGGTCAAATTTGAACTATATTGGGTTGAGTCCAAGCCAACATGGTTTGAACTCAAACCCAATAAGGGTCCAACATGGGTTGAGCCCAAACCCAAGGGTTCACCATAGTTCAAACCCAAGCCCAATAAGGGTTGAATTTGAAGTAATATCCATTAAAGATCCAATAAGAACTCAATAAGGGTTGGATCTAAGATCCATTAAGGATTCAGCAAAAACAATATCCAATAAGGGCCCAACAAGGGTTTAATTAAAGGTCCAATAAGGTTCCAATAAGAATCTAATAATGGTTAGAACCGAGATCTTTAAGGATCTAATAAAAAATCCAATAAGGATCAAGTCCAAGGTCCAATAAGAATCAAAACCAAGATCTAATAAGAATTCATTAAACAAGCCAAACTTGACCTGAATTGAATCAAACCATACTTGAACTGAGACCAAGTCTAAACATCAAATTGAATTGAACCAAACTTGAACCAAAACCAAGTCTAAATCAAACCAAGCTCAAATTAAGCAGAGTTAGTTATTAACAAATATAAAGCTATTAGCAACACCTCAAGCCCGACTGATAACAAATCAAAGGTTTGTCAATTGTTAAATAAAAATGGTCAATGTAAGCCAAAGCTGCCAATTATTTCAAATCAAACTAAGATAGACTTGCACTCTTCAGTTAGTTAACCAAATGCTGTGTTTGAAAGATGTTAACTGATAATAAGCACAATGACATCGGCAACATCTCAAATCCAGAGATAAATTGGCAACTAACAAAAAGTCATTAATTAAAAGTTAACTAAACTTAGGCAAGCTCACACTCGATCAGCCATTAGCAAAACTCCAAGTTCAAAACTAAACTAAGGGGAGTTAGCCAACAATAAGCATAAAGCCACTAGTGACACTTCAAGGTCGAACAAGGTTATTACCCTTTGTAGTTTTGATAATGAATAAATTTTGTATTTGATTATATCTTCAATAGTATAGTTAGTAGCCAAGCTAGGCTCAAAATAAAGATCAAGCTCATTTGGAAGTCTCAAGTGTACATGGATATGAAGATAATAGTGAAGATGAGGTGTGATGGTGGATCAACAAATAGAACTTGAAGAATTGGAGATGACTTAAAGAAAGCTCAAGAGATCATATTGGCTCACTAAGTTTATAATTTTTATTTGTTGGTTAAGTCAAAGATATACAATTTGAATTTTTAGTTTGGAGCTTTGGCTTGGACTCAAACTCATCTTGTAATGTCTTTATCAACCTATTACTTTTATCCAGGATCAGCCATGAGATGATATTAAATGAGGACTAAAGTTGTAGTGAACTAGTTAAGATTTTTTTGTCAATTTTGGATGCCCAAATATAGCAAAAATAATTTTAGGATTGCTAACAACTTCTAACGCTCGAACCTCTAGTTTGGATAACCAAAGATCAAAAGTTGTAAACTTCATAACTCTCAAGTTTCTGGGATCGATCATCCGATACGGGTTTTGGTTGCCCAAAGCATGCCTATTTGGACGTCCAACTTGATAACTAGACATTTGAATCCATGACATCAATTATAATGGCTAGTTAAATTTAACCATTAGAATGTTTCAAACATCCAAACTTTATGGTCTGGATGCCTGAACATGGTAGAACATAGCTAGTAATACCTAGTTCTCTTCCTAATAGATATTTAAGGGCTTAAGTCTTATTTAATACAAAACTTGTGCACATCTTGAGCAATTATTGTCTAAGAATACAAGGTCCTACTAGCCTACTAGTCTACAAGTGCTCTAAGCTTTGCTCTTCATTTTTCAAATCTTTAAAGGCCCTTGTACTTTTTGAAGAGGTTATGTAGTGAAGCATGAGTCTAGCTTTCCATTTTTCTCATCAAGTATAAACACTCGTAGATTGTTAGGAGTATGAGAGATTCAAGGCTCTGAATTAGAGTAAACATTTGCTTGATTGAAAGCAAAGTTGTAAGAGGGTAGCTTCACCAATGAAAGACAAACCTAGTAGAGATTTTAAGCACTCAAGATTGAGGCAAATGCCATGGAGAAGGAGTGGTTGGTCACTAAACTGCATAAAAATCACAGTGCAATCATTGCTCCTCTCAATTATTTTCATAGCATTCGTGATTTGACTTTTTACTTGTGGGCTTGTGATTTTTCCATTGGTTTGTGAATTAGTTTTGAATCTCAAAAGTGGTTATTATTCTATGTTACCTAATTCACTGTCCCCTATCCCCCATCAAAAATGCCTATTAATTAGTATCAAAGTTTGGTGCTCTTATTTCTGGGTTTAACCACTTAGAGCTTTTTGATCCTCTTAATGGTAAATTTTGATATTTCTCCATCTCTCAAAGAGGACAATCTACTAAAAGTCCTTTTTGTTTTAATGGTAATCATTTCAACTATTTGAGGCCTCATATTAGAATTTTTATCAAGGCCATATACAATAATCTTTAGCATATTATGGAAGAGGGATATATTTTACCCAGCAAAATAATTGGTAGTGTGAGAATTCCAAGCCTAAAGAGAAATGATTCTTTAAATGCAAAAGCTATGAATATTTTATATTGTGCTCTTGATCCAAATGAGTTTAATCGTATTAGAATCTATGACATAACTCATGATATTTGGCATTGCCTTAAAGTCATCCACAGGGGAACAAGGCAAAAAAGGGAGTCCAAAATAAATATATTAGTCAACCAATATGAGCTCTTTCGGATGAAACCAAATAAGTCAATTTTCAAAATGTTTACATGTTTTACCGACATAATAGACACTTCAAAATCTCTTAGTAAAACATATACTAATGATGAGATGATAAGGAAAATTTTGAGATGTCTTCTTAGGTCTTGGGATGCAAAAGTGACAGTGATATAAAAAGCAAAGAATCTCAACAAGCTACCATTGGAAGAGCTTTTGGGGTCACTCATTACACATAAGATGATTTTGAAAGATCGGATGTGCCCACTTGTTTTAAATGTAAAAAACTGAAGCATATGAAGGTGGATTATCCTCTCAACCCCCAATCAAAGAAGTTCAAAATGAATAAGAAGAAAGATATAATTGCCACATGGGATGAATCAGAAAGCGATAGTGATGAGGCTTCATCCGATGAAAAAGTGGCAAATCTATGCCTCATGACCTATGAGAATAAGGTATGTGGTTTAAATTTCAAAGAATTAGAAGAAGTATTTTAAACATTATATGCTACACATGGAAAATTATTTCATATGCATTCTTCTTTCAAAAATAAACTACTTTTACTTGAAAATGAGTTTGATGCTTTAAAATCATCTACTAGTTCTTCTGATTGCAAGAAAAACTTGGAGTACTTGAAAAGAAAATTCATGCTTTAAAATCATCTAGAATCTCTCATAATTACAAGACTAGTATTGACAAGCTTTAAAAAGAAAATTTGGATTTAAAAAGGACACTTGAACATTTCTTCCTTAGAAATTCCACTTTAAACATAAATTTGAAAAGCCAAAGGAATGTCTTAAGCAAATTTGAACTTGGTTATATTTCCTCTTCTAGATTTAAAGGAACCAAGTCTACATTTGTAAAAGCTTCAAGTTCAAAATTTTCAAAGTTAAAGTGCAATTATTATTGTCAAAGTGGACATATCTCCACTAGTTGCCTAATAAAGAGAAATCTTTCTTTTAAATAAATTTGGGTACCTAAGGGGATGATCCCAAAAGCCAAAAAACCCAAACTAGTTTTGGTTTCTAAAGCATCTTCCACTTGAAAAGTTTAAGTTAGCTAGAAACAACTTATGAGCTTTAAATTTGCCACATCTTATGGTCATTTTCTAGCTAACCCAAAAGATAGGATTTACTTTATTTATGAGTTTATCTTTCATTGCATTCTTAATTCATTATTTTATTATTTTACTACCTAACCTTATAAACATATACTTAAAGTGGGTTTCATTCCAATTCTTGATTATTTTTAGCTATGCTTCCACTCCAAGGATCAAAGAGAAAAATGGTTCCTAGATAGTGATTGCTCAAGACATGTGATGGAGAATCCATTCATGTTTGTAGAGTTAAAAGAAAAGGATGGAGGATACATCATATTTAGAGATAATAGTAGAGGTAAAATTATAGGTATTGGTAATGTTTCAATTGGTTTATCTTTAATCAAAAATATTCTCTTAGTAGGACTTAAGCATAATTTACTCTCCATTAGTAAACTATGTGATAGAGGATTCTATATTTTATTTAGATCTAAACTTTACATAGTTAGACATGATGTTGATGTAGTAGCCTTTATTAGTCATCGTGATGGTAATATTTATATTATTAATCAACATGACTAAAAAATGAAAAGTGCTTTATAGCTAAGATGATAATAAGTGGTTTTGGTATAGAAGACTTAGGCATCCAAGCATGGATACCCTAGCCAAAGTCAATTGAAAAGAGCTATTGAGAGATCTATCTAAGGGTAAACTCATCAAGGATTGCTTATGTGAGGCTTGCCAAATGGGAAAGCAAGTGAAGACCTCCCAGAAGTCTAAGGCTATGGTAGCTTCATCAAAACCACTTTAGCTTCTTCATCTAGACTTTTTTGGACCTATTGAAACTGCAGGAGGTAAAAAATTATGCTTTTATCATTATAGATGATTATTCTAGATATTCATGGGTTTTATTTTTTTTCTCATAAAATTGACTCTTTTGATGCATTTGTTGGTTTTTGAAAAAGAGTTCAAAATGAAAAGCTACATATTTTTAAAAATTCTTAGTGATCATGATGGTGAATTTAAAAATCAATCTTCTAAAACCCTTTTCATTGAAAATGGCATTGAACATAATTTCTCGACTCCACACATTCCACTATAAAATGGAGTTTTTGAAAAAAATAGATCTTTTCAAAAGATGGCAAGGGTCATGCTTAACCAGTATTCTCTACCCAAATATTTTTAGGTGGAGGCCATTAACACACCTTACTATGTCTTGATTCAAGTTTCTATTTGTCCAATTCTTAACAAAACTCCATTTGAATTGTGGTATGGGAAAAAGCCAAATATTGAATATTTTTATATTTTTGTTTGTAAATATTTTATGCTTAATATAAAAGATCATTTGTCTAAGTTTAATTTAAAAACTTTGAACGGTATTTTTCTTGGCTACTCTACTATTTTCAAGGCATACAGAGTCTTCAACAAGTCTTTTATAGTTATTAAAGAATCTATAAATATTGTATTTGATGAAGCTAACCCTCTATTGGAGAAAAAATCAATTGATAATAATGTAGATATCTCTAAGAAATTAGATGAGATGCAATTCAAGGAAAAGAAGAGGGTGAGTGAAGCAAAAATTCAAAATAAAAGGATGATGAAGATGAAGGGGACCAAGAAGAAGAACAAAATGGATATAGAAAACTCCCTAAGGCATGAAAATTCAAGAAGAATCATCCAGAGGTTTAAATCATTGGTAATATTGATCAAGGGGTAAAAACTAGATATATTATTAAATATAATTTTTGTTATATTGCTTTTTTTTTCAAGTTGAACCCAAAAATCTTAATAAAACTCGAAAGGATGCTAGTTGGATTATTTCTACACAAGAAAAATTAAATAAATTTGAGCAGAATCAAGTTTGAAAGCTTATTCCAAACCTAATAATTAATACTAAATAGGTCTATAGGAACAAGTTAGATGAAAATGGTATTGTGGTTCAAAACAAGTCTAGATTAGTGTCTTAAGGTTTTAACCAAATAGAGGAACTTGATTTTGATGAAATTTTTGCACCTATAACTCATTTGGAATCTATTCATATTTTACTTGTATTTGCATGATTTAAATTTTTTAAATGGATGTTACAAGTGCCATTTTGAATGGTGTATTATTGGTGGAAGTTTATGTTAAATAGTCTCTTGATTTTGAAGATTTGGATTTTCTAATCATGTTTTTAGATTGAGAAAAGCTTTGTAGTGTTTAAAGCAAGCTCCAAGAGCTTGGTATAAAAAACTAAGTTCTTTCTTATTTTCAAAGGGTTTTCAAAAGGGTTGTATAGACACCATATTACTTTTGTTAAAAATAGAAAATCATTTGTTGATAGTACAAATTTATATTGATGATATTATATTTGGTGCTACTAACAAAAATTTGTATGAGATATTTGCAAACAGTATGAAAGAGGAGTTCAAGATAAGCATGATGGGAGAACTAAACTTTCTTCTTGGACTCCAAGTGCAATAATTGAAGTGCGGGATCTTCATCAACTAAGCTAAATGTACTAAAAAAACTACTCAAGAAGTTCAGCATTGATGAAACTAAGCCAATAGGAACTCCAATGAGTCCTTCAATTAAGTTGGATAGAGATAAAGATAGTGAAAAGGTTGATGAAAAGTAGATTTAGGTTTATGATATTCTAGGGTTGATTGCTTTGATTTGGTTGGCTTTTGTGATGCAGATTATGCTAGATGTTATGTGGACAAAAAGAGTACAAGTGTCACATGCCAATTTCTTAAAAAAGTTCTATATCATGGAGTTCTAAGAAACAAAATTCAGTGGCTCTTTCAATCGTTGAAGCCAAATATATGGTCACGGGGTATTATTGCTATCAGATCCTTTAGATATGGTAAATACCCCCAGATTTTGACTATGAGTTTTTAAATGTATGAATTTATGGTGACAATACTAATGCTACTAGTTTTTCAAAAAATTCAGTACTACATTCTCATTCAAAATATATTGATATTTAATGTTATTTCATTTGTGATCATATTTTGAAAAAGGATATTTTATTAATTTTTATTGAAATCAATTATTAACTTATGGATATTTTTACAAAATCATTGGATGAGATATACTTTTGTTTAATTTAAAATAAAATTAGAGTTTTATAACTTATTTGATTTAATTGAGTGTTTTGAATAAGATTGATTGCAAAATCTTTTCTCTCTATCTATCTAGTTCGAACATTCGACCATGATAGTTCGAATGTCCAAACTATGATATGCTTTTTGTGCTCTCCACTTCTGTTCTTCAAATGCTTGACCAGGGTGGTTCGAACGATCGAAGAATCTTTGAATGACCAAATTGAACATATTTTTGCTAGTTTTTGCTCTTTTTCTGGCAATTTTGGATGCTCAAATAGGTTGGTTCAGACATCTAAATGCAAAAATTCTAGCATAAAATCCTAGGTAGCTACCTGAATTTCCTATTCTTTCTTGCATGATCTTTCTTCTCCAACCCTCTAGCCACCCTGGGCAGCTCCTCCGGCATTCCAAAGGCTCTCTCATGGCTTTCGTCTCCTTTCTCATCCTCCTTCATTTGTTTTTCTTTGATTTCTCCATGGCTCTCCACATCAAAACCCTTGCCTCCAAATGCAAGTATTTTACAACTCCAACCTCTAGTGAGGAACCTTAATTTTCTTCTTAATTTTATTCCATGAATAGTTTTACTCATTTCAGGGATTGATTGGCTAGTGCTAGGATAATTCCTCCATGTATTATTGGCTTCATAGACCTAGCTTTTCTTAACCTAGCTTTTTGATAAATAGTTTTACTCTTTGTTGCCCAAAGATGGGTTGATCTTGTATCCTCATGTGAGACTGTGGGATCAATTTCTATAGTCTGAGAGTGGCAGAGACCTTGGGATGATGCACAAATCAAAGTGTATTTAAAGTTAAAGAGCACTATCAAGTATTATGAGAACATTGACTTTCAACAGGCATAAGCCCCTATTATTAATTATCTCAATAGTTATCAAAAATCTCCTAAAGTAAGTAACCTACCTAATAAAATAGAGACACAAAAAAAAGAAGAAAACATAATTTGATTGATATGAAAGAGTAGATACATGGCTTAAGTGAGGACATACCTTCACTTTTTGATTTAATAAATTTGAATGCATGAATAACATAAAATAAGAAAGAAAAATTGGAAAGAAAGTGGACAAAGCTTGATGCTCGCCACTACCCTACTCTCATGCACTTGACTGCATAGAGTCCAATTTGAATGGATGCTTAGTTTTATCCTTAGCGGATGCTAATAACTTGGCTTAATTTCAAAGTGTGGTTGACTATCTTGGTTTGTATCAATTGACTTCTTTTGATCTTTGATATAAGAGAATGATTAGTGGCTTTATCTCATACTAATGATTATTGATTTGATAATCGATGACCTCTTCTGGCTTATTATCAATTAGATTTGCAGCATCACTGATAGCTTCAAACTTGTGTTGGTTGAGCTTAAAGTGTATCTAATGACTTTATGTGTATTATCAATTGATTTCTTTTGAACAAGGCGTCTAGCTAACTGACTAAGTGAGTTCAATCCTACCTTTGTTTAGTTCAAAATAGTTAGTAGCCTTAGCCTATATCAACCATTTCTAATTTGATAATCTATAACCTCTTAGGTGTATTATCAATTTAAATTTGAGATGTTGTCAATGACTTTTATGCACGTGTTAGCTTAACTCAAAATATGGCTGATGGCTTCAAGCATATTAATGGTTGATTTTATTCGAACAAAGCATCTGGCTAACTAACTAAGTGAGTTCAAGTTTGCATTTAGTTTGGTTTGATTTGAAATTTACACTTGATTTGGTTTAAATATGATCTAATTCAGTTCAATGTTCAAAACTTAACCTTAATTTGAATCTAATTTGATTTGATTCGGATTGGGCTCAACCTTATGTTGGACCCTTATTGATTTCTGAATGGATCCTTAATGGATCTTGGATCCAAACCCTTGATGGGTTCTTATTAGACCCCTAATGAATCTTGGATTTGACCCTTATTTGCTTTCCTTAATGGATTTTGAATTTGACCATGATTGGGTTCTTCATGGATCCTTAATGGATTTTGGATCCAACCCTTGATGGGTTCTTAGTGGATTTTTAATGGATCTTGGATCTGACCCTAATTAGGTTATTAATAGATCGTTAATGGATCTTGGATCCGGCCCTTATTGGGTTCTTCATCGATCGAGCCTCAACCCATTAATGGGTTTAGGTTTGAATCTTACTAAACATGGTTCAAGTTCAAGTTGATTTAGGTTCAACTTGGTTTTGGTTCAGGCTCATCTTGGTTTTAGTTTGGATTTGAGTTTGAGTTTGATCTAACCCTATTAGAGTTTGAGTTGAACTTGATTTACCCTATTAGGGTTTGATCTGAATATCATTTGACCCAATTATGGTTTAGTTTAAATTTAATTTAATCTCGGATTGACCCGATTTAGACCCTGTTAAGGTTAGGTTTGAACCACTTTAGTTTTGATTAACTCAATTTGGATTTGAGTCTAGTTTAGTTTGAATTTGAGTTCATCTATTTGATTAATTTAGGTCTATTTGAGTCAATTTAGTTTTGCTCATTTGTTCTATCTAAGTTCAATGTGATTGAGTCACTTTATATTAATCAATTTGATTTGAGAGCCCTTAGGCTACCATGATAACTTTGGGTGAGCTCATGGGCTGGCTTTAGATGTGTGAGCTTGATAGCTAGCTTGAGTTGTGAGCTCAAAAGCTAGCTTAGAAGTATGAGTTCGAAGACTATCTTGAGGTGTGAGTATGAAGATAGGCTTGAAGTGTGAGTTTGAAGACTAGCTTAAAGTGCAAGTCCAAAGACTAGTTTAAAGTGCGAGACCGAAGGTTGGCACATGCGAGCCTAAAGGCTAGCTTAAGTGTGAGCTAAAGTTGGTTGAGTGCAAGTCTGAAGGCTGACTTAAGTGCAAGATCGAAAGCTTGCTTTGATGCGACTTAAAAGTTGGTTAAGTGTAAGCCCAAAGGCTAGCATGAGTGCGAGCCTAAAGGCTGGCTTAAGTGCGAGCTTAAAGGATGGCTGAGTGTGAGCCTAAAGGTTGGCTGAGTGTGAGCCCAAACACTAACTTGAGTGTGAGCCCAAAAGCTGGCTTGGATGTAAGTCTGAAAGCTAGCTGTGTGCAAGCCCAAAGGCTAGTTGAGTGTGAGCTCGAAGGTTAGCTTGAGTGCAAGCCCAAAGGCTGACTTGGATGTGAGCCTAGAGGTTGGCTAAGTGCAAGCCATAATACTAGCTTAGATATGAGCCTGAATGCTAGCTTGGATGTGAGCTTGAAGGCTAGCTAACACAAGCCTGAAGGCTAGTTGAGTGTGACCTTGAAGGCTTGAAGACTAGCTGAGCGTGAATCTAAAGGCTGGCTGAGTGCAAGCCCAAAGGCTGGCTTCAATGCAAGCCTAAAGGCTAGTAGAGTGTGAGCTCAAAGGTTGGCTTGGTGCGAGCTCAAAGGCTGGCTTAGTGTGAGTCCAAATATTGGTAGAGTGTAAGTATGAAGGTTGGCTTGAATATGAGCCTAAAGGCTGACTTGGTGTGAGCTCGAAGGCTAGCTAAGTGTAGCCCAAAGGTTGACTTGGTGTAAGCCCAAAGGCTAACTTGAATGCGAGCCTACACGCTGGCTAAATGCACCAAGCCTCAGGTGGTTGTGATGGTGATAGAGTTCGTTAATGTGCAAAGAGGGATGTGGGGGGTGGCAAGCATGTAGATGGTAGTCATGTAGGCATGGGCGCAGTGGAGATGAGCAAAGCCACAGGTGGTCGGGAGCATGGGGGTGAGCTAGTTCCTCCTCCCTCTAAATCTTTTTTTCTCTTTTTCTTGCATAATTTCCTTTTCCCTCATTTTGTTTTTGACCAAATTCTTCTCCTTTTTTATTTTATTTTTTTTCTTGTTCCCTTTTTTTCTTCTTCTTCCCTATGCTCCTCAAGCTCAAAGCCTTCTCCCTTGATCTTATCTAGGCCATGATGGCCCAAAGCTCTTTCGAGCTAGATCCTTGGCCAATGGAAGAAGGCAATAGCGATCGACAGCTAGATGGTGGGCTAAACAGTGAGAGACAAGAGCTAGGGCGATCAAGCGATAGGTAAGGTACAAGAGTTGGCCAACAAGGGGCAGCTTGGGACTGCTCGGGTTGGTGATGGTGTCTCACTGATGCAGTGGTGCAAAGCTAAGGGTTGTGAGGAAGGCCTAAGAGGCTCAGAATGACAATGCGGTGGGGCAACAAGGAGCAAGGCCAGGTGCAAGGTATGACATTTAGGGAGGTAGCCACGGCAATGAGGGACATTGGCGAGGCTAGGACTGGTAGCCATGGGTAGTCTAGGCCACCAGGCAGGTTAGGGAAGCAGTACTAGGTAGAGGAAGGTGGCACAGAGCTTGGTGGGATGTACGCCAATGAAGTTTCAGTTTTTTACATGGTGGGGAACCTAGGAGCAAGGCACGAGTGCTAGTGTTTATGGCTGGCGGCATAAACACTTGTGTCAAGGAGACATGGTTGGAGAGGAGTGGAGTGTGGGATCAATTTTGGTGGCTCGAGAATAGTGAAGACCCGATGAGTGACCTTGATGAACAAATCAAAGTTTGTTTAATTTGAGTGCACAATTAGATATTGTGAAAACATTGACTTCCAACAGGCATAAGCCCTTATTGTTAATTACCCCAACAATTGTTAGAAATCTCTTAAAGCAAGAAACCTAGCTAATAAAATAGAGACACAAAAAGGAAAAAAGAAAGCATTTGATTAATTTTAAGAAAATAGTATATGGCTTAAGTAAGGGCATCCCTCACTTCACAATGAATTTTAACATGGAATTATAGAAAACATGAAAAGGGGAAAGAGAAAGAAGGAGTGGAGAAGAAGCTCTAATATATGTTATTACCCCACTTCCCTCATGCTGGACCACGTGGCATTCAAGGTGTGTCATCAACTGCTTCTAAGATTGATTAGCTTGAGGAATACGTCATCAACTAATTTTTATATTGACTAGCTCAAAGGGTGCTTCATCAACTCCCTTTGGGGTTGACTAACTTGAAAGATGCGTCATCAACTACTTTTGGGTTGACTAGCTTGAAGGATGTGTTGTCAAATGTTTTTGGGGTTGACCAGTTTAAAGGATGCATCATTAACTACTTTTAAGGTTGACTAGCTTGAAGAGTTAGCTATCAATTACTTTTAGGATTGATTTTCTTGATAGATGCATCATCAACTACTTTTAGGATTGACTTGCTTGAAGGATGCATTGTCAACTACTTTTGAGATTGACTAGCTAGAAGGATGCATCATCAACTGCTTTTATGATTGACTATTTTAAAGGATGTTTCATCAACTACTTTTAGGGTTGACTCGCTTGAATGATACATCATTAACTACTTTTGAGGTTAACTAACTTAAAGGATGCATCATCAAATGCTTTTAGGATTAATTAACTTGAAGGATGCATCATCAAATGCTTTTAGGGTTGACTAGCTTGAATAATTTATCATCAACTGCTTTTAGGATTAACTAGCTTGAAGGGTACGTTGTCAACTACTTCTGAGATTGACTAGCTTAAGAGGTGGTCATTGGCTTTGAGCACATTGGTATTTAACTTCTTTGATTTGGTAGTGTCACAAACAGCTTAGGGGTTTGGATATAGCTTTGGGGTGCTATCAAAGACTTTTGTAGCACACCCAATGGGTCTCAACTTGACCTAATTTAGTTCTTGTCTGAACTAGCTTTAGTGTGGGTCAAGATGGTTTGGAATCAGTTCAATGTTCGGTACTTGATTTTGATTCGAGTATGAATTGATTCAACTAGATATTCAAAACTTTATTGTGAGTCACTAACTCCTTCCTAAAAGATAGTGATACATTCTGGTTTTTTCTCTTCCCAAAGCCTTTGGCAATTGGGTTCACATTGACATTTCATATCATGACCAGGGGAACCATGTGAAACATCCATTCCCAAAATCATTGTTGGTATTAATGATAAAAATAATAATGAATTCAATTCACCAAACTTAGCATTGATTTTTAGAAGAATATTTATCAAATACCGATCATTAATTCTAGTTAGAGTAGTGCTAAGTTTGATTTAATTTGATTTATTTGAGTTCAATATTCAGAACTTGATTTTGATTCGAGTTTGATTTCATTTGATTCGAGTCAAATTCAACCTTGTGTTGAACCTTTATTGGGTTCAAGTTTACATGCTGATGGACTTTGGTTCAAGTTAGCTTGATTTAGCATGGTCTCAGTTTAAGCTTGGCCTAGTTCTAGTCTAACTTTGAGCTTGACCCTTCAGTTTGAACTATATTTAACACAATTATTGTTTGATTTGAGCTTAGTTTGACCAAATAAAATTTGATTTGAGCTTAATTTAAATTTGAATTAACCTAATTTAAACTCAATTAGGATTGGCTAATTTGGTTTGAATTAACTCAATTTGGATTTGAGTCTAGCTTGATTTGAGTTTTAATCCATCTATTTGATCAATCTAGGTCCATTTGAATCAATTTAGTTTTGTCCACTTTTAGTTGAATTCAATTTCAATGTGATTGAGTTATTTCATATTAATCAATTTGATTTGAGAATCCTTAGTTATCATGATATTTTGGGTGAATCTGTGGGCCAACCTTAAATGTGCAAACCCAAGGGTTGGCTTAGTTTGTGAGCTCGAGAGCTAGCTTAGAGATGCAAGCCCGAGGGCTGACTAAGTCTGACCCTGAAGGCTGTCTTGGAGTGCACCCAAAGCCTAGCTTGGATGCGAACCCAAAGGCTGGCTGAGCGTGAGCCCAGAAGCTGGCTAAGTGCGAGCTTGAAGGTTGGCTAGGTGTGAACTCAAAAGCTAGCTTAGTGTGAGCTTGACGGCTTGCTTGATGTGAGCCCCAAGGCTTGTTGAGTGCCACAAGGATTTGCCATCTTCTACGAGTAGGTGGCTATAGCATGTTGAGTGTTTGCCATCTTCGAGGGGCTGCAGGTGGCTGTAATGGTATTAAGGATTTGTCATCTTCGAGGGGTCGTGGGTGGCCATAATATTATTGAAGGTTCACCATCTTCGATAGACCGTGGGTAACTATGGTGGTAATAGCACAAAAAATCAAGATAAGAGAACCTTCTCCTCCTTTTTCCTTATTGGTAGATTTTTTTCTTTTTTTATTTTTTTACAAATTTTTTTTAATTTTTTTCTCTATTTCTTTGCCTCTTCTTCCTCACACCTGTGGCCCCCCACTTCTTTGAAACTTCACCATGCCATAATGGCTCAGTAGTCCATCCTGACTGGATCCAGCTAGATTTGGATGGATTTGGCCTTGATTTGTTGGTGAGTGGCAGACAAAAGGGTGGCTAGTAGAGAAGAATGGTTGCATGGGTGTGGTGCTTGGGGATCCGACTAGAACCCAAGCCGATGCAACGTGCTCAAGTGGCTCTGATCAGCAAGGTCGATGGGAGGAGGGGGGAAGCGATAAAGCCTACGACATTGGTGTGAGGTCCTTGCAGTGGGTGTGATGGAGTGCAAGTGAGGATTGGCAGTGCCGGCATAGGGCTAGGCGGTGGCCGGCCATGTTGACTGGCAAGATGTAGGGGCTAGGGCACAGTCGACAAGGTGCGGGTGGGCAAGCCAACGGTGGAGCTAAATGTATTGGAATGAATTGATAATCTTGGAAGGTTGTATTGGATGAGAATATTTGATTGGGATTCAAATTTGGAATGAATATAAATATGGATGAGGGTTTGATTCATTTATTTATGAATGAAAATTGTACTCATTCGCCATATCCAATTTCCAAGGGGGTCATTTGTAAATTTTTCCAAAGAATCTTGACCAAAATATAATCTTTTTTAATTCTAGGGGCTTTTGCAAAAAGAATATATTTGTAAAATTTTAAAACTTTTAGGGTTTTTTTGAATAGAATTTCGACTTGTTTGTAAAGAAAAATTTTCAAGGGATCTATTGGTAAATTTTAGAAATTTCAAAGGCTTACTGTGAATATAAACTTTTTGAGGGTTTATTTACAAATCTTAATTTAGCCCAAATCTAATTTTAGCTTTTGATCAAAATTTGGGCCTAGGTCCAATATATAAATTTGGCTCATCACGAGTCCAACTCAAAGTCAGAGTAGGGCTACAAAGTCTATTTAAATAAAGTGCCCTTTTCGCATCCACTTCATGAGCTTTCTTAACAAAGGGAGTGGATCTAAAAAGAAGAGTGAGTGTCTTATTTTTTATCGCTGCCTCTTCGAGTGTCTAATTGGTAAAATTTCATGTGTATTCCTTTGCCTCCTCACAATAGTGTTTTTTTTGCCTCTTCTCTCTTATTTGCTCATCTCTCACTTTCTTTGAAGGTACCATGAAACCCTATGTGATTGAGAGAATTGATAAAAAAGGTGGTTTGACTTTATGACATTTCCTCCCAATCTTTGGGACTGATGCCGAGATGATCATCGCATACTAATCCCTAGAATAATGAAAGCAGGCGTATTTTGATAATTATCATCCTTTAGCCCTTTTTTAAGGAAGGGGCATCATGTGCTGAGGGGCAAGTGATTACTTCATGCTAGAACTAGTTGGGTATTTTAGATAATGAGAATCTTCAAAAACCTTGGGGTTTCACATTCTAAACAGTCACTCACCTATTTAGGGTGATAATTCCCGCTTGCCGGAATAGTACTAGTTCTATAAAATTATTCAGAGTGGGTTGATGATGTAATATCCTAGTTCTCAGCCCAAATTGTGAGACTTGGCATCCTAGGAGGAGTTATAGTATCTAAGAGATAGTATGCCAAAGATTGGGGGATTTTGCGTAGCATGTTTGAGATGTGAAATCATGTCAAAAATACCTTTCATACTCCATACGGTGAGGTTAGCTAGCTGGGATCCCCATCCTCAGGGACTTTTATGACAAGTACATCCCTACTAACCACCACGTAAGCCTTGATTTCTATTATACTTTGCATGATCTCCTCAAAGTTTATGAGTGACTGGTGGTACATGTTCCAAATAATCAGAAGAGGGTGTATTTTAATCATTGGATTGAGATTCTTTATAAAAGAAGTTTGACAAGTAAGCCAGCTAAATTTGACTAGTTATGTGCAACACAAGAGGTATTTGCTACCTTCATTAGCTTATGGCTTTACTACTTTGTCATACCATACAGTAGGTAGTATAATCGATTAGAAACATTTGCGATGGCCTATAAGATAACACATTGGTAAAGAGTTGCCTTAGCTCCTATTGTACTAGGTTCAATATATGTTAGTCTCAGGGTGTGGTGGGCAACCCAAGTGATTCTTTGGTTTGGTTCCCTATTTATTTCTTTATGCTTAGATTTATGCCCACTTTAAAAGGTCATACAATGAGTTGGAGCCTAGTGATGAAATCAGGAAGCTATGTCATTCACATTCGGTCTCTATCCCCGAGATGATTCAGATCATGAATATAATTGCCTCCACTTTCTCCCCTAGAGAGTCTAGGATGCATGTGTGAGATCCTCAAAATTTTGAATGGTGAGCTTTTCCCTTCACTCTTCATGATTCTAATATGTTAGTGGATGTGGCTTGTCTTCCATTATCTTCAAAGGCTTATGAGTATAATATCTCTTTGCAGCATGGCATACTCCCACTTTGCTTCGGAGAGCATTTAGCTATCGAGTCTTATAATCCACATCTATTTTGTCAGCAATTCGGGTATGATTAGGATTTTCTTGAGAACATTTCTGCTCCTTCACCACCATCATGTCTTAGCTATTTAGCAGGCTATTGGCTACATCTCACTCATGTCTAAGATGATTTAGAATATTATATTCTTAACATTGAGTGTGAAGCCAAGTTCCTTTGTTCCTATGCCACAATATGGTTTGATAGTATGGGAGATATTTTCACATTGATCTCGAATTTCTATTCCGAAATGAGCTTGGTTCACATAATAAAGAAAAGCAAGTGGTGAGCAACAAATGGTTAAAGTGATAGAAAACTCAAGAGGTACAAAAGGCTTTGGCTCATAAATTTTCTTGCCCTGGATCTGGTGGAGAGATCCATTCCTTGTTAGCAATGGCCATTTTTGGGGTAATGCAGGTCCTAGATTGAGCCTAAGGTAAGAGGCACCTCGGTCTATACATGATTACCATGTGATTAATGCTCTAAGGCACTTGGTGATGCATGCAAATTCGCCTATAGGTGGGAGCATGGGTGTAGGTTTGCATATACCATCTGGAGACCTAATCTCTTTGTTTACCATTATTGACATGGATGTAGCACTAGAAGTGACCCTCCCTTCATCGACACTAGTATGCGAGTCTCTTGATATGGGTTTGAATAGAGCGGTTCGACCGACCTCTCTATCACTTGTATCGGCTAGCCATTCATCAAATGTGAGTATTTTCTTTTCTCTCCTCTTTTTTCACTGAAAATCTCTTTTTTTTTAGGCAGACAAGGATTTTGGAGGTCCTCCCAATGATATTTTAGACTCGATGGTATGAGACATATGAACTTTGCCAAACTTTACATTGTGTATGTACTAATCTTGCCCTCATTACAAACATGCTTCCTGGATCGTGCTCTAGTTAAGGGATATTTTCATCCATGGGTATCTGCCCACCATCTTTAGCAACGGGTAATGATTTGCTATCTCCTTATTTTCTTCAATACTTTCCATCTCCTAATGTACAACTTGTCTCTTTAGGTGACAATGGAGAAGTGTGAGTGAATGACTACTGAGTTGTTACAATCATCAAGAGCATCATCTAGGCTTTATGTATTTTAGGATTATTCTCATCCTTTTATCTAGAGCCTTTGCTTGTTTTGGTTCTCTTTATTTAGGAACATTATCATTGCTTTATGGAATCTCTTTGCTTTGCATCAAATTTAGTCTTGCAATTTTGCATATATTTTTTCCTTTTGCATCCCAACCACGTGAAACAAGTTTTGATTTCCACTTGTCAGTGAGTATGATGATGGAGTTGCTACATGAGAATAAGCTTGAGTTTCCACGATGAGTAGATTTGATTTGTCACATGAAAGTGGATTTGATTTACCATACAAAATGGACTTGGGTGCTACAATTAGTCAACCTGATTTGCCACAATGAGTAGACTTAATTTGCCATAAAAGATGGGCTTGATTTACCATGATTAGTGGACTTTGAATTGCCACAGAGAGTGGACTTGATTCACCACAATGGGTGGACTTAATTCACCACAGGGAGTAGACTTGATTTACTACAATGAGTGGACTTGATTTTCCATGATTAGTGGACTTTGAATTGCCACAAAGAGTGGACTTGATTTACCACATAGGTGGACTTCTATGGGGCCATGGACCTAACTATCATACAATTAGGTAGAGTTTGGTGTTCATATTTGTCTCAAGAAATATGGAGTGCATGTTTTACCGGACATTCCTTTTTGAGGAAGTCAAATGTTTCATCATAAATAAAATATTGATACTTTTGGTTATTATTATTGTTACTTCTAAAGTCTTAGGCATAGTATCTTTTGAGAAATTGGCCATTAATTGGTGGCATAGGTCTTTCCACTTTGTCATCAATCAATTAGTAGGATCTCCCTTTAAATATCCTTTCAACGATATAAGGTCTTTCCCAATTAGGCTCAAACTTGCCTTTCTTATTTCAATTTAGGATTATGGGTCTTCTCAAGACTAAGATTATTCTCCCTTCAATAAGGATCTGAGCTAGGTCATCTTGTTGTAGGCCCTGTATATTTGTGCTCAATACATTTCCAGATTTTCCTAGACTGCGAGGCTTGTCTCTTCCAAGGAGTCTAGCTTGTTAAGGCAAAGATTAACATTATCTTCTCTTGTGATTTCTTCTTGCAAGCAATCTTTAAAAAGGGAATTTATACTTCCAGTGGCAAGACTACCTCAGTCCCAAACTCCAATACATATGATATTGATTGGGTAGGGGTTTGATATATTATGCGATGAGCCCATAATGCTTCCATAAGCTTTTGGTGCTAGTCTTTTTTGTTTCTATCAATGACTTACTTCAATATCATGGAAAGGGTCATGTTGAATGCCTTAGCGAGGCTGTTGGCTCTCGTATTGTAAACAGATGAATATCTTCAATCTATCTTATAATGATGCACAAATTGTCCTACCTTGAAGCTTTCGAAGGACAGTCTATTGTAGAAATAATCCTTTGAAGGACACTAAATCTGTATGGGATATTTTCTTGAAAGAAGTAAATAATAGTATCCACTTTTATCTTTTCAATGGAATTGCTTTAGCCCATTGAGAGAAATAGTTGGTTGCTGCTAGTATAAAGTCATGGCCTCTAGAAGAAGATAGTTCAATTGGGTCGATGATATCTGTACCTTATATCTTGAATGGCCATGAGGACACTGTTGGATGTAGAGGATCTGGGTGTTAATGAATGAACACCATGAATTTGGCTCATATGACATTTCCTAGCATATTTGATGCAATCTCCCACCATCATAGGCCAATTGTAGCCCATATGCTTAATCTTCGTCATCATTTTTGGGTTTGATTGATGTGCCCTACCAATTCCAGAATATACCTCATACATGACTTCTTTAACTTTGTTGTCTGAGAGACAGCATAAGGTAGTTGATCGAAAGATCTTTTATGAAGAGTGTCACTAATGAGTAGAATGTGCATGTCTCTCTCTCTAAGTTTTGTCCATGCAAATTTATCTTCTGAGAGTTCTCCACCTTTGAGGTAGTTGATGAATTGTATTCTCTAATTTGTAGCCTCTTCTATTAGTTTAGATTCAGCCTTATCATGTTTGATACTGAAGACTGAGCTTATCACTCATATGCTGTGAACTGTGATTAGAATTTCTCCCTGGTCAGTATCAACCATTGTCTTGGCTGATTTGACTAAGGAATCAGCTTCTACATTGATGGACTGAGAAACCTTAGTTATTTGAACATATGGGATTTGTTTCATGAGTTCTTAAGCCTTTTTATGGTATTTTAGGAGCTTAGATTTGTGGACTTTATATTTGCCTTAAACTTGGTTGATAACTAGTTCTGAGTCATTGAAAATATGTAGGAGTGATATTTCTATATTAAGAGCCATTCTAGTCCTACAATTAGGGTCTCTTATTTAGCTTTATTGTTTGTGCATTGTTTTGAGAGGGAATAGGAATATTATAAAATGCCCCCATTCAGAGTGACACAAACAATCCAATGTTTGCTTTGATTTATGGAAGCTTTAGTCTGATCCCTAGTTTGATGGATGATACTTCATCAAAGTATAACTTCTAGTAATGTTCTCCTTCTTCGACCAAAAGGATCTCTTTGTCAAGGAGCTCGCAACTCACTAGAGAATCATTCGATATTGGATGAGCTTTAAAAAAAATCAGTGAGGGCTTGCCCTTTGACAGTCTTTTGGAGAGTGAACTTGATATCATATTACATGAGAACTAAAGCCCACTTTACTAGCCTTCTAGTGAATACAGACCTAGCCATCAAGTACTTTATGGGATTGATATTTGATATTAAGATGGCTTGAGGAGAAAGCAAATAATGCCTCATCTTTTTAACTATGAATATAAGCACTAGATAGTGCTTTTCGATGGGGGAGTAGTTGCTCTCTGACCTTGCTAATATTCTACTTAGATAATAAATTATGTTTTCCTTTCTCTCCTCTAGGCAAGAAGTGCCCCCAAGGACCCTTCTATTGCTGCTATGTAGAGGATTAAGGGTTTATTAGGTAGAGGTGCTTCTAGGATCAATGGCTTTAGGAGATATTGCTTGATCTCTTCAAAGGCTTGTTAGCAATCTCAATTCCAAATGAATGGAGCATCCTTTTTCATCAAATTGGAAAAAGAGCTTATATTTTACAGAGAGGTTTGAAATGAATCTCCTTATATATGTGAGTCAGACTTGGAATGACCTAAATTATTTTAAGTTGTCGGGTGGTGGTATATCCAAGATAGCTTTGATCTTGGATTGATTTCAATCCATTGATATCTAGTAACAAAGCCAAGGAATTTTCCTGATGATACCCTGAAAGCACACTTCATAGAATTCATCTTTAAGTTATATTTCCTAAGATAGTCAAACACCATTCCTAGTCTTGGATGTGCCTATCTTTGGACTTATTTTTAACCACCAAGTCATCCACATAATATTCCATTGATTGGTGTATGAGGTCATCAAAGTTTTTGGTCATGGCCTTCGATAAGTGACACCTGTATTCTTGAGTTCGAAGGACATTATCTTACAGCAATATATACCAATTGGAGTTTGAAAGGATGTATGTTTCTCATCATCAGAATGCATCTTGATTTGGTTATACTCTAAAAAACTATTCATGAAAGAGAATATTTTGAAGTCAACCATGTTGTCAATCATAATTTCTATTATTTGGAATAGGAAGTCATCTTTTGAACATATTTTATTCAAGCCTCTATAGTCCACACAAATGTGGATTTAGTTATTCTTCTTTCTGACTGACATGATGCTTGCCACCCTATTTGGGTATTTTTCCTCTTTGATGAAGGCTACTTTGATCATTTTCTTTATTTCTTCTATCACTTTCTGATTTAGGTCGAGTTTCATCTTCCTAGGTTCTTGTTTGATAGGTGAAAGCTTGGGATTGATGGCTAACTTATAGATTGTAACTTTCGAATCTACTGTAGGCATCTCCTTATCGCTCCATGTGAAGCAATCAATATACTCTTGGAGCACTTCTTTGAGTTGGATTTGACTTTCTTCTGAGAGTTGAGTGATAATAAAGGTTGGATTGGGGTCTTCCTCTAAGCCTAGATTGATTTTCATTAGTTCATCGACTGTGGCTTGCCCCCCATTCTTAAGTTCTGTGGAGCTTTTTTTGGTTTGAGGATTATTTCTTCACCAAGTGGTTCATTATGATAAGTGAGATTTGGTGAAGCTTTGTCTGAGGGTGTCACGTTCTTGCGATGTCTGGAGAGTCGCAACACCTCGGTGCATGCGTCAGGGGATATTAATATTATTCGGTTATCCTAAATATAGAGAGAGGTCCAATAGTGACATGAGGCACATGTAGGTGTTTGGAGTAATATAGCCCAATTCTTTGGTGTTCTTGTTTTCTCTTGTAGGAATGTAAGCATATCCTTGGAGTGGATTCCATAGATTCTTGAAGAAATAACTCTCTCTTTTTATTTGTGGATGTCTGCAACCAGATTTATCGATTATATGATGAAGTAGGTTTGAGAAATTTTTAGACATGACTACTAGCTAATAGTCACCATCATCTATTGGATCTTCAATTCCCAGTATCTCATGTATGCTTCAGGCACAAGAGATTACCTTGTAAAATATTTTTTTTCTCCTTTATGCTTTGGAGGAATGTAGAAAGTCATTAATTCTTATATGATATTAGTGCTCAGCTTATCTAATAGCTTAAATAAGCCCACCAAAACTTTAGTAAAAAGAAGAGTATTTATCATTTGACTTTTGTCATTATCTTTGTTAGAAGAGTAACAATCTAGGAAGACTTGTGAGGCTTCTTCATTTGAAGATTATGGGTCAAAGTTGCTTACTAGGTGAGGAGGAGCGAAGATCGTGGTAATAATCTTTTGTTTTACTTGATTGATAGAAGTAGACCCTCTATCGGCATGGAATCTCTGGTAGTATTTTGTATCATTATAATGTATCTTATGAATATTAAAAGGATGTACATCTCCATCAATTTGGTGTTCTTCACCATCTTTAAGGTATTTGAGGTATTGATGTATGGTTGATGGTACTACTTTGTTTTTATGTAGTCATAACCTCCCTAGTAGTGCTTTGTATGACGCATCAGTGTTGATCACATAAAACTTGGCATCTATCATCAACTCACCTACTTTTAGAGGGATAGTTATGGCTCTCAGAGCTCTTTGGCTATTTTGATTAAACCCTTGAATAGTTATAATTTTGAATGACAAGTAACATATATCTAAATTTAGAGCTTTTAGAGTTCAAAGAGTCATTAAATTGACTAAGGAACCTGGGTCAATCAGGATGCAATTAATCTCGATCTCATCGCTATTCCTTGTGACATACAATGGTCTATTATAGTTTATTATTTCAGGTAGCATGTCATTATTTGTGAAAGTGATGATGAGAGTTTAACGTGCATAAAAAGACTCCATCTTTTCTTTTAGTAAAGTATGCTTGGTAGTTGGTCAGATTCTACAAAATATGCACTAGTGTATTCTTGTGACATCATCAAGGCATCAAACACACTCAGCATGGTAGGGATCTTTTTAAGGTAGGCTGCTATGTTATATTCCACCTTCTTGAATATAGGTTCAACTTGTGAAGGCTCGATGCCCTGAATTTCCTTCTCCTTGTCCTTTGGGATATTCTTATCCTTAGGTATTGGAGCTTGCCTTGGAGGTAGCACCTTTTCACCTCGGAGTTGTACTTGATTTATTTTTATTAGTTGAAATCTAGTATCGTGAGACTAATAAGGCTCATCTTCAGAATCACTCTCAAGGCTAATCCTATGACAAGAGGTAATGAACCTTGCCCCCTATCAGTAGTTCCTTGAATGCCCTTGGAGGATGAGATTAGCTAATAATCATCCCATTTAATATCAAAATTAGACACGTGGGGTTTTCTCATAGAGAAGTCTTCAGAGACTCTTTAGATGAATCCTTCTATTTCATCTTCTAGTATAACCTTCTTCAAAACTTTGTATTTAGAATGTTTCTTCCATGGATATTCAAATTGGCTTAATGTGATGGTAGAATGAGCCTTAGAATTAGCTTGTTTGATCTTCTCCCAAAATGCCTGCTTCTTCCTTTGGCACTTGCAGGTGTAGGGCCTTTCAAAGCGATTATAAAGTTATTTTGACTCAAACATGGAGTCATATTCATTGTCCATGCCTTGTATGTATAATTCCTCTAAAGTTGGTGAAGTACATCCTTCCACAAGTTCTAAGACTGGGACATTACCAAACTTAGTAGGTTGAGCATTTGTTGCTAGATTGCCTTATGAAGGCTGGGATACCTGCTCATCAGCATTTACCACAGATGTATGAGTCACCATGTGACAAGAGGTCACAAACTTAGATAACTCTCTTTGATAATGTCTAGCTTTCTTGACCTGTCTCTGGGTAAGTAGCATGAGTGATCATTCTAATTCTAAGGAAGGTTGGTAAGTGATTTTTTACCACCTTTGTAGGGTTTTTTTGTATGGTTTTGCCTTTTCTGCTAGCATCTTCTCCATTTTCTCTACTTCTAATACAACATGGTAGTCATATTTCTCATGCTTTAGATGTGGGCAGCCATGTCCTTCATGTGCTTATTCAACATTTGCATTTGCCCCTTGACAAACTTCATATTGGTTGTAGCTAGTTCTTTTATAGTATCTAGCTATAGTTTGAGCCTACCATACTCATGCTTACTGACGAACTACTCTCTAAGATAGTCATCTCAAAAGTAGCCCTCGGAGAGACCTGTGGGATCTCTCATTTTATTAGTAATATCCTCAATAAATCTATTCACTTCTTGGCTCATGCCATGAATTCTGACATTATTGAAGTAACGGGATGGGAATTGGCATGGTTGTAAACCTCCAACAGTAAATATGGAGGAGCATGTCACTACTAAAATCTTACTTTCTCTATCTCCCATATCAAGGTCTTCTAATAAAGCTCTAAGTTTGTTAGGAAAGAATTCCTCAAGAGTTACCTAGGTTCTCTCCATTATACATATTCATCTAAAGTATCGATGTATGCTTGAATAGCTAATTTCTTGACATTGTATTCATTTGACTGAACTAGCTTCTTCTTCTTACTTTTGTTCTTTTTCTTCCTGAGGCTTCGGGCAGGTAAGGTAGTTTACTCTAATGAGTCTTTTTTTCATCACCATCCTAGGCTCTTTAAGTTTCTGGTCATCTTGTTCATCAATTTTTTTAGCCTCTTTGAAATGTAGATATTCCATAAGTACCCTTGTTCAAAGGTACATTATGCTTCTTCCCTGAGCAGGAACTCAACAAGTGATTCATGGTCCTAGAACACAATAATATGATTGATTTGTTTGGTGAGCATTTGAAATAGTGCTACCTTCGAGAGAATTAGCTTGCCTTCTTAGTATTGCTTTTTGACCCAATCCTCAAATACATAGCAATCTTCAATGGTATGCCCCAAAACTTTATAGTAAGGACAATAGTTTGGGTGATTTGTTTTGTTGACCTCACCCGACCTCTTAGATTCTGGTAATTAGAGGCCTAACTTCAAGGCATCCTAGAAGATGTTACTAACTCTCTCTCTCTTTGTCTATTGAAAGAATATTTCTTTTTAAGCCTTTATTGGAAATCATTAGATTGTTCTACCTATCTCCTCCAAGAGTTGGTGGCTTTTGAGGATTACCCTTATTCACGGTAGGATTTGGAGGTTCTTTTTACTCAACTACTGTAAATGCAACCCTCACATTTTTGGAAGACTCTCTACACTGTACCTTATCTTTTTTCAATTTGAAATTTTGTAAACTAGATAAGATTGGTGGCCTAATCCTCTCCAGCTTTTTGACTTGAATAATGAGGTCTTGGAAGGTGTGAATAGAAGAGGCACTTAGAAAGGTGCTATCCACTCTCTCCTTATGTTGTTGAGGACTAGGTTTGCCATCTCAAATTGACTCTTTGATTATTCACACTTAATACTGAGATTTCTCCACTGTTTGATATAGTCTAGAATTGACTCATTATCATATTTTGGTGTTGAGACAAGGTTTGTAATGGTTACTTTATCATTAATTCCCCCAAATCTAATTCGAAAAGCATCGTTTATTTGTGCCCAAGTTTGTATAGATTTTGGTGACAAACTGGCATACCACTAATATTACTCCTATCAATCTTACTAAAAATTGGTGTAATAACAATGAACTATTACTTGAAACCCCACATAGAGTTATAAAGTGAGCTATGTGCTATTTAGGATTGCCTATGCCATTAAATTACTTGAAACTAGGCACTGTATAGTCTCCAGGATATGGCACTTGGTCGTGATGGCTAGGGTATGGTTTGTCATCATTGTTTATCCTACTCATCTCACTTCCTTCTCTCAATTGTGCAACCACCATTGATTGTATCTACTATTGCATGTATGCTAGCAATTCTATCTTATCAGGGATACCTAAAATCGGGGATTGGGTATCTCTTGCTAGAGGAGAGGTGTTTGTGAAGGGTCTACATTTTTGTGGATCTCATCTATAAGAGATGCACTTTCTACCACCTCTAGTGCTTGAGCTGGTTTTTGAGATCATTCCAATTTCTTGAGCTTCTGGCTCATTTGTAATATCATATCCATCAACTCCATGACCTTCCTTTCAGCTTCATCTTTCTCTTTATCTTGCTATATCAACTATTCTTGTAGTACTTCTATAGTCACTTCTTAATTGAAGCTTTTAGTTATGACCAAGGCTTCCATTAGAACATAATGGTCTATGTCTTGAGGATCATGTCTAGGCTTTTGATTAAGGCTAACTTCTCCTATCAGTTGAGTCATCTCATTTAAAGGTCTACTCATGGAGTGGGTCACCACACCTTCTCTTTGACATGGTAGTAAGGATTGGTTCACAATGGCCCTCTCCTCTTAGATTTATTCATTAGTAAGTCTCACTTGATAGCCTTCTTTTAGTATTTAGCTAGTTGGGGTGCAGGCTCATGGTCCCTCACAAAGTCATGATGAGAAATGACTTAGACAGTTTGAGTGGTCTCCCTTTGTGATCCTCATGCTGAGTTATCATCTTGTAGTTTGTTTTATTTGGTGATTCGCCCCATTGAATAGTCTGCAGGTAAGACTGTGCCTTTTATAATTGCTCTTGTCCTTCTCTAAATTGCTTAATGGAGTAAAGAAATTAGAGGTTGGGATGGTAATGACCGAATTATTTCGAGGGGTAGGTTTCCCAAAGTTGGCTGAAAATTCTAGCAACTTTTCCTTTTCTTGTGACAGTTAGGATGAGTTGCTCTTCATTGATTCCTATATCTAAACTTTCTTTTGATTGCCTCTCATGGGGAGTTGGGTGAAGGCAACCAAAGATCGAGTTTTATTTTGGTCCTAGCCTTTGGAAGACTAATATCCTTGTTGGTTAAGGCATGTCTTTTGGCACTTCATTTGAACAACCCTTTTCATTAGACATGATGACATTAGTCCTCCTTCCCTTTAACGGAAGGTGAGAAATAGGCTAGTTTTGTATGACAACAATCCTAGTTAGTGCAATAGTAGGTGCCTTCTTGAACTAGATTACCTCAGAGATGGTCCCAAACTTGATTTGAACTTTCACTACTTTTGTGGCAACCATTGATTGAGATAAATGCACAGCTAATTCTACCCCCAAGATAATGGTGTACCTTATGACAAAGATGTTATTTGTTAATGCCATTTGATTCTTTATTCTGCAGAGGAGAACACAATTGATTAATATTCAATTATAATTCTACTTTGTTAGTGTCTCTATTATATTAATTAGGTTTCTATACTTGAAAAAAAAGTCAAGTCCTACTGAGTATGCCAGAATTTGTGAGATCAATTTCGATGGCCCAGGAGTAGCGAAGACCCCAAGGAGTGACCTTGATGCACAAATCAAAGTTTGTTTAATTTGAGTACGCTATTAGATATTGTGGGAACATTGGCTTCTAATAGATGAAAGCCCCTATTATTAATTATCTTAATAATTGTTAGGAATCTCTTAAAACAAGAAACCTAACTAATAAAATAGAGACATGAAAAGAAAAGAAGAAAGTATTTGATTGATTTTAAGAAAATGGTATATAGCTTAAACAAGGGTATATTCTCATTTCATAATAAATTTCAACATGGAATTATAGAAAATACAAAAAAGGGAAAAGAGAAAAGAGGAATGGTGAAGCAGCTCTGATATGTGCTGCTACCCTACTTCTCTTGTGCTAGACCACATAGTGTCCAACTCAAATTGGCTCAGTCTTTGGCAGGTGTTAATGGTATTGTTCGATGGGATGTAGAAGGAAATAGGAGAAGTTTGAAGTGTTTCCACTAATTTTAAGCATTGATGATAACTTCATTTGGTTTGATAGCATCACCAATGGCTTGTAGGGTTGGGTATAGTTTTGAAAAGTATGTCATCAACTATTTTTGGGGTTGATTAGCTTGAGAGGTGTGTCATCAAGTGCTTCTAGGGTTAACTAGCTCAAAGGGTGTGCCATCAACTACTTCTAAGGTTGAATAGATTGAAAGATGTGTTTTTAACTACTTTGGGGTTGACTAACTTGAAGGATGCATTGTAAATTACTTTTGGGGTTGACTAGCTTAAAGGATGCATCATCAACTACTTTTGGGGTTGACTAACTTGAAGAGTGTGTCATTAGTTGCTTTTAGGGTTGACAACTTGAAGGATGTCTCGTCAACTACTTTTAGGGTTAACTAGCTTGAAGGATATATCGTCAACTACTTTTGGGGTTGATAGCTTAAAGGATGTGTCATCAACTATTTTTAGAGTTAACTAGCTTGCTGGATGCATGATCAACTACTTTTAGGGTTAGCTAGCTTAAAGGATGCATCATCAACTATTTTTAGGGTTAACTAGCTTGAAGGATACATTATCAATTGCTTTTAGAGTTGACTAGCTTGAATGTTGTCCTATCAACTACTTTTAGAGTTGACTAGCTTGAAGGATGCATCATCAACTGCTTTTAGGGTTAATTAGCTTGAAGGATTCATCATTAACTACATTTAGGGTTACTAGCTTGAAGAGTGCATCATCAACTACTTCTGAGGTTGACTAGCTTAAGGGGTAGCCAATGGCTTTGAGTGTATTGGTATTTAACTTTTTTGTTTTGGTAGAATTACTAATGGCTTAGGGGAGGTTAGATATAGCTTTGGAGTGCTATCAAAGGCTTTTGTAGAATAGATCTCAGTTTGACCCAATTTAGTTTTCATCTAAACTAGCTTTGGTTTGGGTCAAGATGGTTTGGAATCAATTCAATGTTCAGTACTTGATTTTGATGCAAGCCTAACTTAATTCAACTAGATGCTCAAAACTTGATTCTGTTTTACTATACATTTCGATTTTTTCTCTTCCCAAAGCCTTTAGTGATTAGGTTTGCACTGATGTTTCATATTATGACCAGGAAAACCATGTGAAACATTCATTCCTAAAATCATTGTTGGTATTAACAGTAAATTTAATAACGAATTCAATTCACTAAGCTTGGCATTGATTTTTGGAAGAACATTTGTTAAATGCTGATCATTAACTTTAGTTAAAGAAATGTTAATTTTGATTTGAATATGATTTAACTCAGTTTAATGTTCAGAACTAGATTTTGGTTTGATTTTGATTTGGTTCAATTTAGGTTAAATTTGACCTTATGTTAGACCTTTGTTGGGTTCAAGCTTATATCCTGATAGACTTTGACTCTAGTCAGCTTGGTTTTAGTTCAAGCTCAGCCTATTATGGTCTAACTTTGAGTTTGACCCTTTAGTTTGAACTTGATTTAACCTAATTAGGGTTTGATTTAAGCTTAGTTTGACTCAAATAGGGTTTGATTTGAGCTTAATTTAACTTTGTATTAACCCGACTTGAACTCGATCAGGGTTGGCTAATTTGGTTTGGATTAACTCAGTTTGGATTTTAGGTCCAGCTCAATTTGAGTTTTAGTCCATCTATTTGATCAATCTAGGTCCATTTGAGTCAATTTAGTTTTGTCTACTTTTAGCTATGTTTAATTTCAATGTGATTTAATTACTTCATATTAATCAATTTGATTTGAGAGTCCTTGGTTGTTATGATTATTTTGGGTGAACCTGTGGAGTGGCCTTAAATGTGCAAACCCAAGCGTTGGCTTAGTTTGAGAGTTTAAGAGCTTGCTTAGAGATGCAATCTCGAGGGCTAACTGAGTGCAAGCCCAAAACTAGCTTGGATGCATGCCTGATGGCTTGTGTAGGGAGCTTCCTAGCGATGTTAGAAGCTCATGGAGGAGGAGTAGAGGGAGGCACATGTGGTGTAGTACGGGGGTAGCAATGATGATGGAAAGCTAAGACTTTTCTTTAATCTTCATCCTTGTTCGAAATCACCTAGATTTGAATCCCTATTGATAGTTTCGGGTGATCCTTTTGATTTTTTTTTTTTTTTGCATCTCCCCTTTTTTATGTGCTGATCTCCTCTTTTTATTTTGCAAGATGGACCAAATCATTCCAAAATAAAAGAGTATCACCTCCCCTTTTTTGTTGATTCATTTGCCTTTTTTGGGTAGATTATGAATTGATAATCTTGGAAGGTTATATTAGGTGAGGTTATTTGATTATGATTCAAATTTGAAATCAATGTAAATATGGATAAAGATTTGACTCATTTACTTATAAATGAAAATTGCACTCGTTTGCAATATGCAATTTTCAAGGGAGTGGCTACAAAGTCTACTTAAAAATGGAGCTCTAGTGGTGGTTTGGCAAGGGAGTAGCAAAGCAAAGGAGGGAAGAGAACAATGTGTCAAAGAAAAAGAAATAAAAGCTAAGTAGAGAGTTGACCTTGCTTTCTTTCTTGGAGCTTGTCTCCTTCTTTTCTTCCGATTCTCTCATTGTTCTATGCTTCCTTTCTAATATCTCTTCTTGATCTTTTGATCTCTCCTTTTCTTTGTTTGTAGGAATATGGGGAATTTATAAGCCTCGAGAAGATTGAGTTAGGTTAGAACAAACTTTAGTCCAATTTGATTGTAATTCAAATCTACTAGAGACCCACACTTGAGCCACAATTTAGTGACATACAAGTTTCAATTATAATTATATTTTGATCAATTGTGATTGTGGCAAAAATCACCTTAGACAAATTACTCTCTTTGCATCCTCTTCTCGAGTTTGATGAGAAGAAAGGGTGCAAAAAATCTTGGATACTTACCCTCATGTTAATATTCTAGGAGTTAAGTATATGAGTTTGAATTGTCATGCAAAGGTGGACTTGACTTGTCATGCAATGATGAACTTAATTTGCCATATGAGAGCGGCTTAGTTTGCCACGTGAGGAAAACTAGGTTTGCCACATGAAATGGGTTTAAGTTGCCACATAGGGATAGGCTTGGTTTGTTATGGGAATGTGGATTTGACTATGACACAAAATAAATGGGGTTTTATATCCAAGTTTTACCTCGAAAAATATGGAGTGCATGTTTGACCAAGCATTCCATTTTGAGGAAGTCAGACATTTCATCACAGACAAACATAAACACTTTTATTTTATTATTGTTGCCCCTAGAGGCTCATGCATAATATCTCTTAAGAAATTGGGTGTTGATTGGTGGCATACGTCTTTTCCCTTTGTCATCAATTAGTTGGTAGGATCTCCCTTCAAATATCCTTTCAACAATATAAGTGACTTCTTAGTTAGGCTCAAATTTACCTTTGTTGCTTTGGTTTGGGATTATGAGTCTTCTCAAGACCAAGACCATTTCTCTTGTCTGGAAAGATTTGAGTTGGGACGTCTTGTTGTAGGCCCTAAATATCTGTGCTCGATACATTTCCAAATTTTATTGAGCTGTAAGCCTTGCTTCATCCAAAGAGTCTAACTCATCTAGGCAAAGATAAACACTATCTTCTTTTGTAATTTTATCTTGCAAAACGATCTTTAGAAATGGGATTTGTACCTCCAATGGCAGTATTTTCTCAGTCCCAAACATCAATGCATATGGTATTAATTGGGTAGGGGTGCAATATGCGATGCAATAAGCTCACAGTGTTTTGAAAAGTTTTTGGTGTCAATCTTGTTTATATCTAGTAACAACTTTCTTCAATATTTTGGAAAGAGTCTTGTTGAATACCTCAGTGAGGCCATTTACCTTTGCATTATAGATAGATAAATATCTTCAATCTATATTGCGATGATGTGTGAAATCATCCTACCTTAAAGCTTTTAAAGGATGGTCCATTGTCAAAGATGATCCTTTGAGGAATACTAAATTGATATAGATTATTTTCTCGAAATAAATGGATAATGGTATACACTTTTACTTTCCTTAGTGATATTGCCTCTGCCCAATGAGAGAAGTGGTTGGTCGCTGCTAATATAAAGCAGCAACCTCTGGAGGAAGATGACTTGATTGGGCCAATTATGTCTATGCCGCATACCTCAAATGATCATGAGGATACTGTTAGATGTAAAGAATTTGGTTGTTGATGAATAAAGCCATCGTAAATTTGGCATAGGTGATATTTTCTTGCATATTCAATACAATCCTTCACCATTATGGGCCAATAGTAGCTCATATGCTTGATTTTTATCATCATTTTGGGCCCTAATTGATGGGCTCTGCAAATCCCAGAGTGTACTTCATACATAATTTCTTTTGCCTTTTCATCTAAAAGACAGCATAAAAGTAGTTGGCCAAATGACTTTCCATAAAGAGTGTCATTGATGAGCATAAAGTGCATGACTCTCTTTTGGAGTTGCATTTGTGCTGATTTGTTTTTTGTAAGTTCTTCATTTTTGAGATAATTGGTGAATGGTAGCCTCTAATATGTTGCTTCCTTAACTACTTTAGATTCAGTCTTATTATACTTGATGCTAAAGATTGAGCTCATTAGCTATCTACTATGAACTATGATTAGAATTTATCTTTGATCAAGATCAGCTAGTGTTTTAGCTAACTTAACTAAAGAATCAGCTTCTGCATTAATGGACCGAGGAATTTTAATTATTTGAACATGTTGGATTTGCTCCTTAAGTCTTCGAGCCTTTTTATGGTATTTGAGTAGCTCAAATTTGTGAATCTTAAATCCACTCCCACTTGAGTGATGACTAATTGCGAATCACCAAAAACATGTACGCGTGATATTCCCAGGGTGAAGGCCATTTCTAGTCCTATAATTAGGGCTTCATATTCAGCCTTATTATTTATACATGATTTTGAGAGTGAGGATTATTGTAAAATGCCCCCATTTGGAGTGACAAATATAAGTCCAATGACTGCTTTAATTTGTGATAGTTTTGACTTGATTCCTAGTCTGATGGAAGATGCCCCATCAAAGTATAATTTTCAGTAGGGTTCTCCTTCCTTGACAAAAAGAATTTTTTCATCAGAGAGCTTATGCCTCAATGGAGAGTTGTCTGGCACCAGGTGAGCTACAAGAAAATAGGTGAGGGCTTGTTCTTTAACCACTTTTTGGGGTGTGAATTTGATATCGTACTCTATGAGGATTAAGGCCCATTTTGCTATCCTTCTAGTAAGTACAGGCCTAGCATTAAGTATTTTATTGGATCAATCCTTGATATTAAAATAACTTAATGAGAAAGTAAATAGCATTTGAGTTTTTTAACTACAAATATAATTACCAGATAATGCTTTTCGATGAGAGAGTAGTTTCTCTCTACCCCCACTAGCATTTTAGTTAAATAATAGAGTGTATTTTCTTTATCTTTTTCATTATGCAAGGCAAGAAGTGCCCCCAAGGACCCTTCCATTGTAGCTGTGTAGAGGATCAAGGGTCTATCAAGCATAGGTGCTGCCAAGATTGGTGGCTTTAAGAGATATTATTTAATTTCTTCAAACACTTATTGACATTCTTGATCCCAAATAACTGTAGCATCCTTTTTCATTAGTTTGGAGAAGGGCTTGTATGTTTTGGAGAGATTCAAAATGAATCTCCTTATATATATAAGTTGACCTTGGAATGACCTAAACTATTTTATGTTGCTAAGTGGTGGTATATCCAAGATAGCTTTAATCTTGGATGGGTAGATTTCAATCCCTATGTGCCTGACAACAAAGTTGAGGAATTTTTCTGATGATACCCCAAAAGCGTATTTCATAGGATTCATCTTTAAGTTATATTTTCTAACATAGTCAAAAACCACTCTTAAGTCTTCAATGTGCTCTTCTTTAGACTTTGTTTTGACTACCAAGTCATCTACATAGCACTCAACTAGTCAGTGTATAAGGTCATTGAAAATTCGAGTCATAGCCCTTTGATAAGTGACGCTGACATTCTCAAGCCCGAAGGACATCATTTTGTAGCAATAGATACCAATTGAAGTTCAAAAGGCCATATGCTTTCATTATCAGAATCCATTTTGATTTGATTATACTCTAAAAAACCATCCATAAAGGAGAGTAGTTCAAAATGGTCATATTGTTAATCATGATTTCCACAATTAGTAACGGAAAATCATCTTTGAACATGCTTTATTTAGGTCCCTGTAGTCCACACAAATACAGATTTGGCTATTTTTTTGTGATTGAAATGATACTTGCAACCCAATCTAGGTATTTCTCTTCCCTAATGAAACCTGCTTCAATTAGTTTCTTTATTTCTTATATCACCTTTTACTCTAGGTCGAGTTTCATCTTCCTATGTGGTTCTTTGATAGAAAAAGTTTCAGATTGATGGCTAGCTTGTGGACTATGACTTTAGGATAAAGTCCAAGCATCTCCTTGTAGTATTCAATGTATTCCGTGAGCACTACTTTGAGTTGGGTTTGGCTTTCCTCTGAGAGTCGTGTGCTGATAAAGGTTGGCCCAGGATCTTATTTTGTACCAAGGTTGACTTCCATTAGTTCATTAATTATGGCTTGCCCCCATCTTCGAGTTTTGGTGGAGCTTCTTTTGGTTTGAGGATCATATATTCATCAAGTGTTTCATCATGTTGATTGGGACTTGGTAAAGGTTTCTCTTTGATATTGAGGGTGTTTCAATTGCATCATGCCCCCTTTCTTTAGGTTTCGGCAAAGCTTTGCTAAAGGCTTCCCCTTCTTGTGATGTCTAGAGAGCTATAGCTAGCTTGACACATGTGGTTTGTGTGTCAGAAGGCATCAAGGATATTTGGTCATTATTGTCATATGACAAAGGTCCAATGGTGACCATAAAACATGTATGGTTACTTAGAGCAATATAGCCTAGTCCTTTGGAATTCTTATTTTCTCTTCTAGTGATGTAAGCACGCTCTTGAGGTGGGTCCCAGAGGTTCTTGAAGAATTAACTCTCCTTCTTTGCTTGTAGGCATCCACAGTTGAATTTCTTGATTATTTGATGAAATTGGTCCAAGAAGTATTTGGGCATGATTATTGACTAATAGTCACCATCATCCCCGGAATCCTCGGTCTTTAGGATTTCGTGTATACTCGGGATAGAAAGAATTACCTTGTAGAATAATATCTCCTTTTCTCTCTTATATCATGGAGGAATATAGGAGCTTTTTAATTCTTCTATGACAATGATGCTTAACCCATCTAATGGCTTAAACAAGCCTTCTAGAATTTTTTTAATGAGAAGAGTATTTTCTATTTGGCCCCCATTGTCATCCTCATTTGAAGAATAGCCACCAAGGATGATCCGTGGGGTTTCTTCAGCTGAAGAGTTAGTGTTAGTATCACTTCTTAGATGAGGAACAAATATCAAGTCAGCAATTTTCTTTTTTACTTGATTGATGGAGGTAGACCCTTTATTAGTGTGGAATCTTTGATAATATTTTACATCATCATAATGCACTTCGTGAACATCAAAAGAATGCCCATCTCTATCAATTTGACATTTTTCACTATCCTTGAAGTACTTGAGGCATTGATGTAAGGTTGATGGCACCACTTTATATTTATGTAACTATGGCCTCCCTAATAATGTCTTATATGATGCATCAGTGTCGATCATATGAAACTTGGCATTAGTCATCAATTTGCCTATTTTTAGAGGTATATTTATGCCTCCAAGAGCTCTTTGGCTATTTTGATTAAACCTGTAGATGGTTATAATTTTAAACAAATGGTGGCACACATCTAAAGAGAGGGCCCTTAACATGTAGAGAGTCATCAGATTGACTGAAGAACCTAGATCAATGAGGATGCGATTGATTTTGATCCCATCACTATTCCCAGTAACATATAATGGCCTATTATAGTATGTTGCCCCTAGTTGCAAGTCATCATTTGTGAAAGTAATAGGAATCTGATGAGCATACAAAGACTCCTTCATCTTCTCTTCAGCGAAGTATGCTTGGTAATTAGTTGGGTTTTACAAGATATGCACCAATGTGTCCCTCAGTTCTTATGATATTATTAAGACATCAAAGATACTTAGCATGGCAAGGATCATCTTAAGATGAACTATTATGTTATATCCACTTTTTTTAAGTGCAAGTTCAACTTGCAAAGGCTTGGTGTCCTCATTTATCTAAATTTCTTTGTCCTTATCTCTAGGGATGTTCTTATCCCTAGGCATTGGAGTTTGTCTTGGGGGTAACACTTTAGCACCTCTAAGTTGTACTTGGTTTGCATTATTTAGTTGAAATCTAGCATCATGAGACCAACAAGGCTCTTATTCAAAGTCACTACCAAGGTTGTTGATCATGCTATAGGTGGTAGTGGATCCTTACCCTAGTTGGTAGTTTGAGGGATATCTTTGGAAGATGTGATTGGATGATAATCATCCCATTCAACATCAAAGTTTAGCATATAAGGCTTCTTTATAGAGAGATCTTCAAGGACTCTTTGGATGAAGCCTTCTATTTCATCGGTAGGTATGACCTTCTTTAGAACTTTGTATTTAGGATATTTGTTTTGTGGATGTTTGGATTGGCTTGACACAAGAGTTGAATTGGCACCAACATTACCTTGTTTAATCCTTTCCTAAAATGCCTGCTTGTTTTTTTAGTGCTTACTAATGTAGGGCCTCCCAAAGCAATCATAGAGTTGTTCTAAAGTTGGTAGAGGACACCCTTTTATAGGTTCTAAGACTGGTAATTCACTAAACCTAGTAGGTTGACATTTACAGCTAGATCACTTGATGACAATTGGGATGGTTGCTAATCAATGTTTACTTCAGATGTATGAGTCACCATGTGACAAGATACAGTGAACTCAAATAACTATCTTTGATAGCGTCTAGCATTTTTTACTTATCTCTGGAGTAGGTGGCACGAGTGACCATTTCGATTATGGGGAGGGTGGGTAGGTGATCGTCCACCACTCCTATTAGGTCTTTTATGTGGCCTTGTCTTTTCTACTAACACCTTTTCTATCCTCTTAATTTCTTCATATAGCATGCTAGTTGTACTAGACATGCTCTCTATGTGAGCAGTCATAGCCTGCATGTGTTCATTCAACACTTACATTTGCCCCGCAACAAATTTCATATTTGTTATGACTACCTCTTTTATAGTATCTAGTTGTAGTTTGAGCATGCCATAATCGTATTCACAGGTAAATCACTCTCATCTTAGGGCAATCCTCGGGGTGACTCATAGGATTTTTCATTTCATCAATGACATTCTTCATGAATCTATTTGCCTTCTCTTTCCTTATGTTATGGATTTCATCGTTACTAAAAAAATGGGATAACTCTGCTAATCGGCTTGATTGTAAATTCCCCATAGTAAAAATGGCAATACATGTTGCTACTAGGAGTTCATCTTCTACATCCCTAGTGTCAGAGCCTTCAAGGAAATCTCTGAGTTCATCGGAAAGGAATTCCTCAAGAGTTACCTAATTTTTTTCTTCTTTGATGTATTCCTCTAGGGCATTAATGTATTCTTGGATGGCTATTTTCGTGATGGTGTATTCATCTAGTCAAATCAATTTCTTTTTTCTATTCTTGTTCTTTTTCTTTTTGATGCTTTGAGTAGGTGGAGAAGCTTGTTTTGATGAGGCTTTTCTTATTACCATCTTAGGATGTTTAGGATTTTGAGCCATATATTCTTATCAACTTTTTCAGCCTTTTTGAAATATAGATATTTCATAGGTTCTCTTATTCAAGTGTATGTCATGTATCTTCCCTGAAGAGGAATTCATCAAGTGGCTCATGTGTCTCAAACACAGTAATGTGATTGATATGTTCAGTGAGTGTTTCAAATAAAGCTAACTTTGAGAGAGTTAGTTTGCCCTCTTGATATTGCTTTTCAATCCAATCCTTGAATACAAAATAATATTCAATGGTATGACCCAAGACTCTGTGGTATGGATAGTAATTTGGGCGATCCTTTTTGTTAGCTTCACTTGACTTTGTGCATTTTGGCAAATGGAGGTCTAATTTTAGGGTGTCTTGAAAGATTTTGCCTACCCTCTCTCTCTTCAAGGAGTATCTCTTCTTAAACCAATGTTTTAAAGTATTGGATGATTGTACTTCCCCATTCCCCCCAAGGGTTGGTAATTTTTAAGAATTACCTCTATTTGTCATAGGATTTGTAGATTTCTTATGTTCATTTGTTGTGAATATTGCCCTCATATTTTTAGATGGCTCTCCTTGCTTTGCTTTATCTTTTTCTAATTTGAAATTTTGTGAACTAGCCAAAGCTGGTGGACTAATTCTCTCCAACTTCTTAACCTGCACAATGAGGTCTTGGAAAGTATGGATAGAAGAAGCACTTAGATAGGGTACCATCTAGTTCTTCCTTATATTCCCAAGAACTAGATTTATGAGTCCAAATTGACTTATAGATTGTTCACACCTAATGCTGAGGTTTCTTCACTATGTGATGTAGTCCAAAACTGATTCATTGTCACACTTTGATGTTGAGATGAGATCAATAATGGTCACCTTATCTTTGACTCTTCCAAATCTAATTTGAAAGACCTTTTCATTTGCAACCAGGTTTGTATGGATTTTGACTATAAGCTAGTATACCACTCAAATGTTATTCCAGTTAAACTTGCTAAAAATTGGCCAAGTAACAATAAGGGGTTATTACTCGAATCCCTACATAAAGTTATGAAATGAGCTATGTATTATTTGAGGTTACGAATACCATTAATTTGTTGAACTTGGACATTGTATAGCCTTTAGGATATGGTACTTGGTCATGATGACTGGGGTATGATTTGTCTACATCATTTATCATATCTATTTCACTTTCTTGTCTTAGTTATGTAGTTATCGTTTATTGTACTTGTTGTCGTATACTAGCTCCATATTGTCAGGAATCCTTGAAATCGGTGATTGGATACTCCTTATTGGTGGAGGTAGTGCTTGTGAAGGGCCTACATTTTAGAGACTTCATCTATAGGAGGTGTGTCTTCTGCCATCTTTGTAGCTTCCTTAGACGAATGTTGAGATCACTCCAACTTGTCGAGCTTTGGTCTTATTTGTATCATCATCTCCATTAACTCCAAAAACTTCTTCTGAGCTTCATCTTTATCTTTGCCTTGTTGTCTTAATTGTTCTTGTAGTACCTCTATAGCCATTTTCCTACTAAAGCTTTCAGTTATGACCATAGATTCCATTAGAATATAATGGTCCACACTTGAGAGTTGGGTCTGGGCTTGGTATATTTTGGAATGGGTCTAAACTCTCCCATCAGGTGAGTTTCCTCATTCATAAGTTTACTCATGGAAGGAGTAGTTACACTTTCTCTTTGTCATAGTAGTAAGGATTGATCGACAAGGGCTCTTTCTTCTTAAACCTCCTTATTTGTAAGTATTGTTTGTACAGTTTTTTTTCAGCATTTGGTCAATTGAGGCATGGATTTGTTATGCCTTCTAGAGTCATGATAAGAAATAACTCTGATTCTATGGATGATCTCCCTTTTTGGGGTCTCATGTTGGGTTGCAGTCTTATGGTGGCACTTGTTGCTTTGTTTAGTTATTCATTGTTTAAATACAGTCTTAACATGGGCCTATGCCCCCTTTGACTTACTTTTACTCTTTTCTAAACCATTCAATGGGGCAGAGGATTTAGATATGGGGATGGTGATGATTGACTTTGTCCAAGGGGTGGGCTTCCCAAGTCAGTTGAAAATTCTAGTAGCCTTCCCTTTGCTTGTAATAGTCAAAATAGGTTCGTCTTCATCCATGCATGTGTTTGAACTTGCTTCTAGTTGTTCTTCCTTGGGATTAGGGTGAAGTTGATCGAAGGCTGAGCTTTGCTTCATGCCTAACCTTTAGAAGACGGATGCCCTTGCTGGTTGAGGCATAGCTTCTGGCTCTTCATCACATTAACTCTTCTCATTGGGAATGATGACATTGAGTCTCTTTCCCTTTGATGGATGATGAGAAGTGGATTCTCGCTATATGACTATAACATTGGTAGGTGAGCTAGCATGTGTCCTTTTAAACTAGATAACCTTAGAGATAGTTCCAAACTTGATTTTAGCTCCAGCTGCTCCTATGGTGATCATCAACTGAGGTAGATGAACAACCGATCCTTCCTCCAAGGTGATGGTGTATCTCTGGTTGGGAATGTTCTTTGTTAATGCCATTTGACACTTTCTCTGACAAAAAAAAAGATATAATTGGTTAGTTTTCAATTATAGTTCTATCTTATTAAGTATGTACCATATTAGCTATATTTCCATACTTAGAGTTGAAGCCAAGTCCCATTGGGTGTGTCAAAATTTATGGGATTGATTTTCATGGTCTGGGAGTGGCGAAGATCTTGGAGAGCAACCTTGATGCATAAATCAAAGTGTTTTTAAATTTGAAGTGTGCCATCAGGTATTGTAGGAATATTGACTTTCAATAGATGTAAGTAACTAGTATTAATTATCCTGACAATTCTCATGAATCTTCCTGAGGAAGAAACTTAGTTAGTAAAATAGATCACAAAAGAAAAGAAGAAAACATAATTTGATTGATATGAAAGAAGAGATACATGGCTTAAGCAAAGGCATATCCTCACTTTGCGATTTAATAAATATGAATGCATAAATGACATTAAATAAGAAAGAGAAATTAGAAAGGAAGTGGGAAAGGCTTAATGCTCACCATTGCCTCACTCACATGCACTCGACCATATGGAGTCCAACTTAAACGGATGCTTGGTTTGATCCTTGGTGGATGTTAATAACTTGGATTAATTTCAGAGTGTGGCTGACTATCTTGATTTGTGCCAGTTGACTTCTTTTGATCTTTGATTTGAGAGAATAATTAGTGGCTTTATCTCATATTAACATTATTGATTTGGCGATCGATGACCTCTCTTGACTTATTGTCAATTAGATTTGTAGGGTCACTGATGGCTTCAAACTTGTGTTGGTTGAGATTAAAGTGAGACCAATGGCTTTATGCATATTATTATTTGACTTATTTTGAATAAGGCATCTGGCTAAGTGACTAAGTGAGTTCAAGCATACCTTAGTTCAAATCAAAATGGTTGGTGGCCTTGGCCTATATTGACCACTTTTGATTTGATAATCGATGGCTTCTTAGATCTATTGTTGATTTAAATTTGAGACATTGCCAACAACTTCTGAGCATGTGTTGACTTAGCTCAAAATGTGGCCGATGTCTTCAAGCATGTTGTTGGCTGACTATATTCAAATATATTATTTGACTAACTAAGTGAGTTCAAGCTTACACTTAGATTGGTTTGGTTTTAAAATTAGATTTGGTTTGGTTTAAGTCTAATCTGATTCAATTCAATGTTCAAAACTTGATCTTGATTTAAATATGATTTAATTCGATTCGGATCAGGCTCAACTTTATGTTGGACCTTTATCTATTTCTTAATAGAGTCATAATGGATCTTGGATCCAAACCCTTGATGGGTTCTTATTGGACCCTTAATGAATCTTGAATTTAACCCTTACTAGGTTCTAGATGGATCCTTAATAGATTTTGTATCTGACCTTGATTGAGTTCTTAATGGATTTTGGATCCAACCCTTGATGGGTTCTTGATGGATCCTTAATAAATTTTGGATCTGACCCTAATTGGGTTCTTAATGGATCCTTAATGAATCATGGATTTGGCTCTTATTGGGTTCTTAATGGATCGAGTCTCAACCTATTAATGGGTTTGGGTTTGAATCTTAATGAGCATGGTTCAAGTTCAAGTTGATTTAGGTTTAACTTTATTTTGGTTTAGGCTCATCCTAGTTCTGGTCCAAATTTGAATTTGATTTTAATCTAACTAGATTAGGGTTTAGGTTGAACTTGATTTAACCCAATTAGGGTTTGATTCAACTATGGTTTGACCTAATTACGTTATAGTTTGAATTAAATTTGCTCTTAGATTGATTTGATTTGGGCCCGGTTAAGGTTGGATTTGAACCAATTTGGTTTGTATTAACTCAATTTGGATTTGGGTCCAGTTTAGCTTGAGTTTGAGTCCATCTATTTGATCAATTTAGGTTCGTTTAAGTCAATTTAATTTTGCTCATTTGTTCTAGCTGAGTTTGATGATTGAGTCACTTCATATTAATCAATTTGATTTGAGAGCCCCTAAACTATAATGATAACATTGGGCGAGCTTGCAAGCTAGCCATAGATGTGCAAGCCAATACCTAGATTGATTCATGAGCTTGAAATCTAGCTTATAAGTACGAGTTAGAAGGCTAGCTTGAGATGTGAGTCTGAAGACTGGCTTGAAGTGTGAGTTTGAAGATTGGCTTAATATGTGAGTTCCAAGACTAGTTTGAAGTGCAAGCCCGAGGGCTAGAAGAGTGTGAGCTTGAAGGCTGGCTTGGACATGAGTCCAAAGGCTGGCTTGGGTGTGAATCCGAAGGCTAGCTTGAGTGTGAGCCCAAAGGTTGGTTGAGTGTGAGCCTGAAGGCTAACTTGGATGCAAACCCAAATACTAGCTGAGTGTGAGCTCGAAGGCTAGCCTAGATATAAGCATGAAGGTTGGCTGAGTGCTAGCTAGAAGGCTAGCTTGAGTGTGAGCTCGAAGGCTGGCTCGAATGCCAGTCTGAAGGCTGATTGAGTGTGAGCCCAAAGGTTGGCAAAGTGCAAGCTAGAAGGCTAGCTGTGTGTGAGTCCAAAGATTGGCTTGAGTGTGAAGCCTAAGGCTAGCTGAGTGTGACTCAAAGGTTGGCTTGGATATGAGCTTCAAGGCCAACTAAGTACAAGCTTGAAGGTTGGCTGAGTGCGAGCCTGAAGGTTGGCTTGAGTGTGAGCTTGAAGGTTGATTGAGTGCGAGCTCGAAGGCTGGCTGAATATGAGCTCCAAGGCTAGCTAAGTGCAAGTCCAAAGGTTGACTTGAGTGTAAGCCTGAAGGCTAGATGATTGTGAGCCCCAAGGCTAGCTTAGTGTGAACTAGAAGACTAACTTGAAGGTGAGCTCGAAGGCTTGCTTGAATGCAAGCCTAAAGGCTGGCTAAGTGTGATCTAAATGCAAGCCTGAAGGCTAGCTTAATGCGAGCTTGAGAGCTAGCTTGACTACAAGCCCAAAGGCTGGCTAAGTATGAGCTCGAAGGTTGGCTTGGTGTGACCCCAAAGGCTAGCTAAGTGAGAGCTCGATGGCTAGCTGAATGCAAGCACGAAGGCTTGCTTTAATGTGAGCCTAAAGGCTAGCTAATTGTGAGCCCGAAGATTGGCTTGATGTGAGTCCAAAGGCTAGCTTGGTTTAAGCCCAAAGGTTGGCTGAGTACGAGCTTGAAGGCTAACTTGTATACAAACTTGAAGGTTGGTTGAGTATGAGCTTGAATGCTGGCTTTATGGGAGCCAGATGGTTGGCTTGGTGGGGGCCTGATGGCTGGTTGAATGTGACTCAAAGGCTAGCTGAGTGCACCAAGTAGTAGGTGGCTGTGGTTATAATGGAGTCTGTCAATGCATAAAGGGGGCCATGGGTGGTGGCAAGTACATCATGATGAGGTTTCCTATATGGAGTTATTTTTAATTTACTACATTCTAATTGGGCGATTGGTCAATCTTCCTTACATCATCGTTCATCACATGGCTAGTACATCATGCATTCCTCTACTATCCTTGGCTATCTAGCATTATTGCTCGCATCTTCTGCCACTTCAGGGTAGTCTCCACCTCTCAGGGTCCCCTTTATCATTATACCACTCCTCTGTCCTTCACCTGAGCCTCCCTTCATCACATGTGGTTCATTTTGTAGGAGGATGATGACACCATCTAGATGCGAGACCAAGCACCCACCACAAGTTAAATCTGAGAGGTTGCCCCCACTGCTACTGATACCAATGGAGCAAATGTTGAGGATGAGAATGTTCAATCCTCTTGATAATTTGTTGATCAATGATTGGATGAGCTGACTAAGTGGCTGATCCAACTTGAAGGGATAGCTACTATGGGGTCCCAGTAGACCATGGAGCGTCTAGACCGCCTTGAGGGAATGCCGACTACTTTCATGGACTACTTTGGGTAGGGGCTGAGCTCTTAGAGACTTTGTTTTTCTTTTGTGCCCTTGTATGATTTTTGATATTTACTTGTGTTTTGATTGCTTTTGTGGATGTTTGGTGGCTTGTGACTTGTTTATATGTTTTGAAACTCTATTTATGCTTATATTATATTAGTTTTACGTGGATGTGGACTTTTATATTATTTTGTGGAACCTTAATGTAAATGGTATCATTTTAGTTTCACTTGTGGTATTATTATGGTTGTGGATGCTCATTGTTCTCCCTATGTATGGCCCTTTTTGTTGTTAATGAAAGTGGGAGACAAATAGATAGAAGGAGTTATCATAGTAAGGGGGAGTCTTGCATTAATGTTTAAAATTGTTAAAATTTTTATATAATGTAAAGATTCTTATCTATGTTATGCATGACTCTAGTTGTTAACTTGCTTTAAATTTAAAATTTTCCTTTAACAAACTAGATTATTTATTTTATTCTTGTGTAGGTTTGTCACTATCAAAAAGAGGGAGATTATTGGCCTTTGTAGTTTTGATAATAAACAAATTTTGTATTTGATTATATATTAAGCATGTGTAGCTAGTAGGCAAGTCAAGTTTGAAATAAATATCAAGACCATTCGGAAGTTTCAAGTGTATATGGACATGAAGATAATAGTAAAGATTAGGAGTGATGATGGATCAATGGATAAAACTTGAAGAATTGGAGATGACTTGAAGAAAGCTCAAGAGATCAAGTCGGCTCATTAAGTTTAGATTTTTTATTTATTGTTTGAGTCAAAGATTTACAATTTAAATTCTTAGTTTAGAGCATTAGCTAGTACTCAAACTCATCTTTGAATGCTTTTACCAGACTATTTACTTTTATCCAAGATTAGTCATGAGATGATGTCAAATAGGACTGAAGTTGTGATAAACTAATTAAGGTTTTTTTTTGTCAATTTTGAATGTCTGAATTTTAGAAGTTGGATGCCCAAATATAGCAGAAATAATCCTGAGATTATTGATAGTTTCAAACATCCAAACTTCTGCTTTGGATGGCCAAATATTAGAAGCTATAAACTTCATGGCTCTCAGGTTTCTAGCATCAGTCATCTAGTACACATTTTAGTTGCCTGAATCATGCCCATTTTGACACCTGAATCTGATAACCAAACATCTAACCTTGTGACATTAGTTGTAACAACTAGTTAAACTTGACTAATGGGATGTTTCACAAGCCCAAACTTATGATCCAGAAACTTGAACATGGTAGAGCATAGTTAATAATAGCTAGTTCTCTCCCTAACGTGCATTTTATGACTTGGGGTTTGTTCAATACAAAACTTTTGCACATCTTGATCAATCCTTATTTGACAATACAATCTCCCTCTAGCCCATTAGGCTTCAAGTGCTCTAAGCTTTGCTTTTCAATGTTCAAATCTTCAAAATCTCTTATACTCTTTTAAGAGGTCTTGTAGTGTGAGGCTTGAGTGTAACTTTCCATTTTTTCTCATCAAGTGTAAACACTCCTAGGTTGTTAGGATGTGAGAGATTTAAGGTTCTAGATTAGAGTGGGCATTCACTTAGTTAGAAGCAAAGTTATAAGGAGGTAGCTTTATCTATGAAGAGATGACTTTAATAGAGAGTCCAAGTCTTCAAGATAGAGGCAAGAACTGTGGAGAAGGAGAAGTTGGTAGCCATACCACATAAAAATCGTGATGCAATCTTTACTCAACTCAATTCTTTTTATAGCATTCATGGTTTGATTTCTTGCTTGTGGGTTTGTGATTTTGCCATTGATTTGTGAATTGGTTTTCAATCTCAATAGTGGTTATTATTCTATTTAAACCTAATTCACCCTTCCCTCTCTTCCTTTTAGGTTGGTTTTTGCCTATTAGTATTATTACTCAAGGAAAATCACCCAAAGAGAAAGTATCAAATGATATCTACAAGTGTGTAAACCTTAGAGATTTAGGTTAAGGAGAATTTGGATATCAAAGGCAAAATTAGAGAAGCAACTAACTAATAAGAACATGCTGAAAATAGTGAAGCGCTAGGAAAATATGCTCCTAAAGAAAATATTATACTAGAAAAAAATATATAAGAGAATGTCGGTTGATGATCAACTACTTGAGACAAAATCATCCTTAAACTTCAACAAATTAAGTCAAGAGACTTTAATTGAAGATAAAAGGATGTATCACTTATCTACTGTAATATTTCAAAGAAAATTCTAAAAGAAAAATATGTAGAAATTTTTTAGAAAAAATAAAGTAATTGGAAAAAAATAAAGAAAAATAAGCTAACGAAAGAAATGATAAATAGATAAAAATAAATATAGACACATATGCTTTGCAGTACTAGCTTCTTCTACCATCACAATTAGAGTATATTAAAAAAAATACTTCTCTCAAAACTCCTGAATAAAATTGAAAAGTGAACCTTTGATGTGCCAATATGGAATTATAGAAGATAAACCCCATGAAAGTAGCACTTTTCTATTTCATTTTCTGATCTGCCTCCCTTTATACAATAAGAGGCACCAAGGCATGGTACAGATGACAAGGTGAAGCTTCCGGTTTGCCCTTTGGATAACCCTCTATATAACTAATGTTAAATCATTTTGTTCAATAGGTCAAGTTAGTAACCACTATATAAAGAGATGGAGATTGGGGACAAACCTGCTTTCGGTTCTTGATCTAAAACTACTCTAATATAAGTTGGGATCTCTTCTCTCAATCATTGTCAAGTTGTAGTCTCCCCCATTATAGATACAAGGCTCTAACCTACTCAAAAGGAAAGGTAAAACTTCTTTTGATCAAAATTGGGTGTTTCTCTCAAAAATAAATACCATACCTCTTTGCTATTTTATGCAAAAATGAAAATGATGAAAGTGAGAAATATTCATAGTTGAAGCATTTGAGCATATGTAATAGCTCTCTACCAAAAGCTCATGATGAGGATGGGGGCATATTGCCTGAGCATCTATGGTGAATGCTCAAGCAAACATTAAATCTATTCTCTCATAAAAGAAAATGAAAAAACGAAGTTAGATATTTCCTTATTCAAATGCTTAAGAAAGAACATGGTGTTAAAGCATTTGGAAAGAACAATCAATCCATCAAGCTAACACTAAGTGAGATTTTCATTTTCTTGCCATTAAAAGGTTGCCGACAAGAAAAATCAAGTTTTCCTCATCAAATGCTCACAAAGGGGTATATAGCTGAGACATCAAAAATGCAAGAAAAAAGTGATCAAGAGTTCTTCCCTCACCTCAAAATATTGGGGGTAAGTAAAATTTTCTCCTCCAATACTTAAGAGATTTCATTGTTTTGACATTCAAAGAAAACTAATATATGTGATGTTTCCCATTGTCTCCAAAATCAATAAGTCAAATTAAAAGTCATGAAATTCTTAATAAAGACTTCAAGTAGACCACTAATATAATGGTAAAATCAAACATGTTACCCAAAAATAGCAAAAAAAAAAATATGCCCTCTCTAATGTGATGAAACCAAACTTATCACCTCCAAAATGGTAAGATCAAATATAGTGCTTCAAAAGTGGTGAGACCAAAACATGCCACTTACTAAGTGGTTATATCAAATAAAGCACCATCAAAATTATAAAATCAAATATGCCATATGTGAAGCATCATAATCAATTATGTCATCTTTAACATGACAAAATTAAAGTAGCAACTTTCAAAATGTATTAAAATAAAAGTACATTTTGCATGGCAATCAACCTCACACTTAAATGACAAACTAAATTCACTTCCATGTGACAAATTAAGTCATGTTTTATGACAAATCAAGCCCATATTTATATTACAAATTAAGTCCACTTTATTTGATAAATTAAAATTTATTTTATATGTTAATCAAGCCCACATTTAAAAAGTAAACTAGGTTCACTTCCATATGGGAAATTAAGCTATGTTGCATGACAAATTAAGCCCACATTTATAAGGAAAATTCAGTCCACTTTCATATAGTAAATTAAAGTTCATTTTATGTGGCAATCAAACTAGCATTTGAATGAACAACCAAGTTTGAAAGCTGAAAAAGGAAACCTTAGAAGGGGATGAATTAAGTTTTACAAGAAATCTCAACTTTTTAGCAAATTAGATGCCCACTTCAATTCTCAAAATCATAATCAATATATTTGACATAATAAGCAAGGTAAGAAAAGAATGTACAGAGATTTACGTGGTTTAGTGACCAACTACACCTACTCTAAGACCCTTGTTGAAAGCACAAAATCCACCTAAGAGAGGATAGGGGGATGTGAATTAGGTTTTTGAGAGCAAATAGAACTTTTAGATGAAATCAAAAACTAATTCAATCCACCAAATTGATTTCAAATAAATCCCAATCAATCACAAGTGCAATTATATAAATTAACCAAAGAAAGTATGCACCGCAATATAACATGCTTCAAAGAGCAATCACTCCTACTCCATGGCCCTTGCCTCACTCTTGAGGACTTCAACTCTCCACTAGAGTGTCACTTTATTGGTGAAACTAACCCCTTACACTTCTTCTTGCACCAACTGGCAAGGTGAACTCTAATACAGAGCTTGAGTCTCTTAATCACTCCAAACAATTTTGGAGTGGATTATAATTGAAAATTTAGAAGAATATTATATAATTTGAACTTACACAAATTTCTCTTAATATTAAGCGGAAGGGCAATGAAAACCAGCTTAGGATTTGAAAGTTTAGAGCACTTTAATCACTAGAAAGGTAGAAGGTCTTTGATCCTTTTTTCACAAAGATTTGGAAGTTGTAAAACTATTTAGAGAAGTTCCTTCTACTCTCTTTATACCTTTCGGGTTGAATCTAGCCATTAGAAGTGAAATTCTATATCTAGGTTCACTCCAATGGTCCAAAATCTAGTCATTAATCATGCAAAATTGGTGAATTGCTCAACAACTTGGCCAACGAATTGACCAATTTTGTTTTACCAAAACTATATCACCTCCTAATCAATTGTCCAAGAACTATAAAACTTAGACCTAACTTTTTAACAATCAGTCATCCAATTCCAAACCGTTCATCTGGTTACAAAACTGGTCATCCATTTTTGTAACAAACTCAGGATTGGTTTTTTTTAGTCAATTATCCAATTCCAAATTGGTCATCCATTTTTGTAACAAACTCAAGATTGGTTTTTTCTAGTCAATTATCCAATTTCAAATCAGTCATCTGATTCTGCTTAAGTCCAGAAGTTTTGAATATTTTATTGATACAACCGGTCATCCTTTAGGTCAAGTGGACATCTAAATCGATTAGAAAAACTCTACATGATAAAGAACTTAAACAATTAATCTTAAGGTAAATTTTTGACTCGACTAAAAATAAAGGAAAAGCTAAATCTAGTTTGATGCTGAGTTCTTGAGTTATTTTGGCTTTGTCCGTGTCATCCATGAATCTCCAAGTTGTTGTAGATACCTTTAAGCCATGTCGTGTTGTCCTATGATCTCTTCAAGTCATGCTCACTGATCTATCATTATACTTCTTATTCTTTGAATCTTTTGAATATACCTTTGTATTTTGGCTAAAAATACAACTCAAGTAGATATCAAATATAATTTGTTCATCATTAAAACTAAGAAGGGTAACAATCTCCCTCTTTTTGATATTGACAAACTCCCTAAAAAAATTCTTGAAATTTAAAGCACAAAAAAAGCATAATATGGGAGCTTAATATGGATAGACATATAAAATCATAATACACATATATCACAACCATATCACATATATTTCATAGATACATATAGTGCTCTCCTCCTTTTGACATTAACAAACAAGGTATAATACAGGAATGAAAGTGGAGGGAGTCTCACCTATAAAGGAATGAATACACCATGTATACGAGCTAATCCATCATCATAAACAACATGAGACATAGATACAATAGCAACAATAGGAATGAAATACCACCACAAACTATATTCAAGCTCCCCCTTAATTGATGCATTCTAAAAACTTGATATCCAAGAGACAAGAAAACACCAATAATATCCATAAATCAAACCACATAAAGTACAAATATCCATAATTCAAGTAAAAAAAAAGATCCAGAATATAATCCATAAACCACAATCCAAAACACTAAACACCATCCAAAAAACATCCATGCCTAAAACATCACCAAAGGCATAAGTACAACTTAGAAAGACTAGGGGCTCAGTCTGGGGGGTAGTGGGATCTAACAAGGTGCATAGCATCTCAATGACCTTATCCCAAAAGCCATCAATAGAAGTTTAGAGAGATGTCACCTCCTCAACCATGCTCTAAGCGAAGTCCTCTAGATGAGCGAGTCTCTCAGTAAAGTCTAAACCAGAGCCTAAGATGTCGCAGGTGGAGGTGTAGTACAATTGTGTCCTACTCCTTGGCCTCGCTCTAAAGCATTGATCTCATCCGCTTTGCATCACCCTTAGTCCCACCGATCCAAATGTCATCACGTTGGCTAAAGCCCATCCGGTAGGAGGTCACATTAAGGAACGAGAGCTCCAAAGTTAAAAAGAATCAAAGTAATGATGCTGGGGAACCAAGGGTAGTATGAGAGTATCTAATATATTGTGTCATATGGTGAATAATGGTATAAGGTAAGCAAACCCTATGCTTTGTTAGAAGATAGAAAATAAGATATAACTTGGTGAACAATACCTCATTCCTATGTCCACCCTTTGGAAGGAGCTGATGGATCACGTAGGCTCAAGGTGGGAGGAGGTTAGACTGAAGCTTCCACAATGCATCACCCTAATTTTCCTCAAATATGGTTTCAATAATTAACTAATATGAGAAAAATTGGTCAGATTATTTACATCAATCTATCATTTATGGGTAAGAATCAGTCTCTCCCTTGCTGTAGGTATGCAAAGGATGGATCCTAGGACTATAGGAGTAAGAGGCATATTCTTGTCACCATAGGAGATTTCAAAGGTGTTATTATGTTTATCAAAGGTGGCATTTACATAAAAACTCAAACATCATAATCATGGTATGTTTCATGGTTGATTACAAGTAATGTCCAGCCATGTGCATTGTGCAAAGGTCTAAGATTCAAAGAATGGAGAGAACCACAATGCGAGAAGATGCAAACTTGGTTTGGAAGCTAGTAAAGATTTCAAGTGAAGCAAATTCAGGAGGGAAAGGTTCATTACCAATGAAAGAAAAAGATCCTTCACCTTTTCTATTATTGGAGGTAAGATGCTTGAACCTTGAATCCATAAGGAGAGAAGGAACAAAATTAAGGTGAGGGAAGAAAGAGGACTAAAGGAGGATGGGCTAAACCACGCTAAAGGGCCTTGGATCATCTCAAATCAACACTGGAGCTCCTTGAGGGTCACTGTAATCCACCATGCTCGAGAGGGATTGGGGGAAAAATGGAAGGGACCTAAGGTTTTAAATTAGGAAATCATGCTTGATTTCCATGAACCGGTCAATTGTTTCTCAAAATGATCGACCTACTGCAAATATAGGCATAATAGACATTACAAAACCGGTTGATCATTTCAGAACCGATCATCTAATTCAGAGAAAATAACAATCCTTAATAAAGTTCAGAAATGAAAGTTGAAATCAAATTTAACAATATTCAACAAATCAAGTAAGTTTTAGAATACCAATTTCATTTCAATTCAAACAAAATTGCTTCTCATCTAATGGTTTAGTGAAAATGTCTGTAAGTTGACAATTGGTTTCAATTAAAATCAATGAAATATTCTTTTTTGAAACATGATCCCCAGTAAAATAATATCTAATATTAATGTATTTTGAATGAAAATGTAGTAACAATTTCTAAACATACTAATAGCACTAGTATTGTGATAATAAATTAGTATATTTGAATAATCACAATCAAAATCTTGAAGTGTTTGTCTTATCCAAAGGATTTGAGAATAACAACACCCCATGGCTACATATTTGGCTTCAACATAGAAAGAGCTAATGAATTTTGGTGTCTTGGAAGTCCATTAGATTAGAGATTTTTCAAGAAACTTGCATGTACCACTAGCACTCTTTCTATCCACATGACATCCGACATAGTTGGCATCACAAAATTTGGTTAAATCAAAACTATCACCTCTTAGATATCACAATCCTAAATCTAATATGCACTTAAGATATCTAAGTATGCATTTCATGATAACTAGATGAGATTTCTTAGGAGATGTTTAAAATCTAGCACATAAGCAAACACTAAATATAATATTGGTCTACTAGTGGTAAGATAAAATAAGCTACCAATCATATCTTTATACTACTTTTTATCAACTTTTTCACCATATTCATCCTTGTCAACTTGGTTGAAGGACTCATTATAGTTTCTATTGCCTTAGCTTTATCCATATTGAACTAATTGAGTAGTTTCTTGGTGTACCTATCTTAGTTAATGAAGATCCCATTTTTCAATTGTTGCACATGGAATCCAAGAAAAAAGTGTAATTCTTCCATCATGCTCATCTCTAACTCCTTATTCATAGTGCTTACAAACATCTCACATAGATTTTCATTGGTAGCACCAAATATAATATCATGAACATAAACTTGTACCACTAATAGGTCATTATGTATTTTCAAGAGAAATAATGTGGTGTCCACACAACCTCTTGTAAAACCATTTGAAATAAAGAAGAAATTTAGTCTCTCATACCAAACTCTTGGAGCTTGCTTAAGACTATATGCAACATGAAGTTCTTAAAATAAAAAGCCATTTAAAAAAGCACTTTTGGCATTTATTTGAAAAAGTTCGAAACTTTTATAACATGTAAAAGCAAGTAAAATATGAATAGATTCCAAATTAGCTATAGGAGCAAAATTTTCTTCAAAATTAATACTCTCAACTTGGTTGAAGCCCTTGGCCACTAACCTAGCCTTGTTTCTAAGTATGACACTATTTTCATCTAACTTGTTCCTATAGACCCAGTTAGCACCAATGATTGGGTAGTTTTTGGTCTTTAAACAAGATACCAAACTTGATTCCACTCAAATTGATTTAGTTCATTTTGCATAGTAAAAATCTAACATTTATTCTTTTGAGCTTCCTCAAAGTTCTTGGGCTTAATATGAGAATGAAATGCAATACAATAACAGTTATACTTAATAGCATGATGAGTTTTTAGCTCTTTATTAACATCACCTATGATTTGATCCATTGAATGATTCTTCTTGAATTTTTGCTCCTTGGGTAACTCCTTGTCAAGCTCTCATTCCATTGGCTCATCATCGCCATCAACAACAATCTTCTTATTGAATTCTTTACTAGTTTCACCCTCCTTTTTCTCTAATATTTGCAAATTATCCATTCTCTTGGAGATGTTTACATCATCATCAATAATATTTTTCTCCAAGCAAGGGTTAGATTCATCAAATTTAACATTGATGGACTATTCAACAATCATAGAGGACTCTAAATGCTCTAGAGGTGGAAGAATAACCTAGAAATATGCCTTCAAAAATTTCAGAATCAAATTTTGATAAATTATCTTTTATATTCAAAATAAAGCATATGCATCCAAAAATATGAAAGTATGAAATATTTGACTTTTCCCATTTTACAACTCAAATAGGGTTTTGTCAAGAATTGAATCAATAGAAATTCTATTTAAGATTTAGCAAGCCGTGTTAACAACCTTCACTCAAAAATACTTGAATAGTGAGTATTCATTAAGAATAACCCCTTGCCATCTCTTGAAGAGATCTATAATTTCTCCCAATAATTCTATTTCATTATGGAGTGTGAGGTATCAAAAAACTATGCTCAATACCATTTTCAATGCAAAATATTTGAAGGGATGATTTTCAAATTCACCACCATGATTACTATGAATTTTTGAAATCAAATAGCCTTTTTCATTTTGAATATATTTTGTGAAACCAACAAAAGTATCAAAAGAATAACTCTTATTTGTAAGAAATAGTACCCAAGTATATCTATAAAAATCATTAATAATTACAAATAGAACCCAAGTATATCTATAAAAATCATTAATAATTACAAAGGCATAGTTTTTACCTCCTAGACTCATAGTTTCAACCCATCCAAAGTTGTAGAAGCTTTGTAGTTGACACTACCTTCTTGGATTTGTGTGAGAATTTCACTTGCTTTCCCATTTGGCTTGTGTCATATATTTGATCTTTGATAAACTTGCCTTTATGTAGTCCTCTCCCTAGCTCCTTTTGGTTGACTTTGTCTATTGTATCCATGCACGTGTGTCCAAAGTGTCTATGCCATAGCTAGTCATGGTTTTCATGAGCTACAAAATATTTTTCAACATTTAGGTCATCTTGATCAATAGTATATATGTTTCCATTATGATGACCTATAAAAGTAATATTGTTGCTATCATTATATCTAACTATGCAATGATTAGATTTAAATAAGATGTGAAATCTCTTATCACATAATTGAATAATAGATAACAAATTATACTTGAGTTCCTCAACTAAGAGTACATCCTTAACTATAGAGGAACCAATTGAAACATCACTTTTACCAATGATTTTACCTTTACTATTGTCTCCAAAGGTAATGAATCCATATTCCTTACTTACCAACTCCTTAACTATTGATGGATTCCTCATCATGTATCTTGAACATCCATTATCAATGAACTATTTTTCATTCTTCTTCTTGGAGTGAAGGCATAACTACCACATTAGAATTGGGATAGTACCATTCTCAATTATGGGTCCTCAAGGTTAGGGAAAAGAAAAACAAGGCATGTAATAAGACATAAAAAAATAGCATGCACGGCATATGACATATAGTAAATATAATTACTTACCTCTATCTTATTAGCTAGAGAATGACCATAAATATAGCTAATAAAAGCTCATGGGTCATCACTAGCTACCCCCAAGCTAGTTATGCTAGAGAGGTTTTAGGAACCCAAATAACATTGGATTCTTTGACTTTTGGGATTATCCCCTTAGGTACCCATATTTGTTTAAAAAAAGTGTTTCTCTTGATTGGACAACGAGTAGAGGCATGTCCCCTTCTACAATAATAATTGCAAGTTAAATGACAATGAGCTGCATTTGATGACTTCACAAAAGTGAATTTTGTACCTTTGAACCTGAATGATGAAATAAAGCCTAGTCCAGATTTATTTCAAACATTTCTTTGGCTTTTTAGAATCATGTTTAAGGTAGTATTTCTATAAAAATATTTTGAAAAGCCTTGTTGAAATGACTATCCTCATTTTTAAGCATGTCATGTTCATTTTGGCATTCATAAGTAGTCTTAGAAAATTTTAAAATATCATATTCAACTTGGAGTGCTTCAATATCCTTTTTGCAATTGTAAGAGATTTTAAAAAATTTTGAAGCATCAAAATCATTTTCAACTGAAGATAATTTCTTTCTCAATGAAGCATGCTTGAGACTTAATTTCTTATACCATAAAAATAATTCTTCAAAAGCTTCTTATAATTCCTCAAAGAACAAGTCACATACCTTATCCTCATTTCCCGTGAGTCATAAGTTCATGATTTTGTCATCGGATGAGGCATTCTCACTCTTCTTCTCAGATTGATCCCATTTGCTACCATTGCTTCTTCTTCTTTGCCTTGAATTTCTTCATTTGAGTAATAAGAGGGCATTGACCTTCATATATCCTAGCTTCTTGCATTTGAAGAATGTTCATACATCTTTCTCTTCCTCCATGATAGGGTTGCTTCTCTCACCCTTCTTTAGCTTCCTTGGCATGTGCTTCTTTCTAAGGAATTTTTTGGACTTTCTTGTGAGAAGCACCATTTCATCATTACTATCTTCCTCTTCCTCTCCACTTGAATCTTTAGCCTTAAAAGCAATATTCTTCTTCTTTTTGTCTTCACTATCTTCTTGGATCTAGTCCTTCATTAAAATCTCATGTGTGATGAGAGATCCTAGAAGCTCCTCCAAAGGTAGAGTGTTTAAGTCCTTTGCCTCTTGTATTGTCATCACCTATGGATCCCAAGATCTAGGAAAATATCTTAATATTTTTCTCACTATCACATAGTTAGTATAAGTTTTACCAAGAGATTTAAGCATGTTAATAATATTGATAAAGTGAGTAAACATTTCAGTAATATACTAATTAGGTTTCATTTTAAAGAGTTCATATTGGTTAACCAATATATTTTCTTTAGATTCTCTAGCTTGTCTTGTACTCTCATGGGTAACTTCAAGACAATACCATATTTCATAAGCCATCTCACAAATGCTAATTCAAATAAATTCAGAAGGATCAAGCACACAATACAAAAAATTCATTGCATTTGCATTCAAAGAGTCATTTTTCTTGTCAACCTCATTTCACTCATCTTTAGGTTTGGGAACCTTCACCCCATCAAAATAGTATACCCTTCTTCTACTAACTACCATAAATTATAATCAATGGCCTTAATGAAGATCTGAATTTGGGCTCTCCAATAGTTAAAGTGTGTGTCATTGAATAGCAGTGGACGAGTGGTAAATTGTGCCTCTTGAAGAGAAGGTGAAGCACCAAAATTCTCCATAAATATAGATCGAAAGCTCTAGGTGATTATACCTAAAATTAAGAGCAACCTTCTCTGATAGCAATTGAAAGTACAAAAATCACCTAAGTGGGGAAGGGGGGTAAATTAGGTTTTTGAGAGAAAATAGCACTTTTCAATGAAATCAAACACCAATTCATTCTACCAAATCGATTTCAAATAAATCTTAATCAATGACAAGTGCAATTGTAAATTAAGTAAAGAAAGTATTCACTATGATATAATATTGTTTGGAGACCAAGTGCTCCTACTCTATGGCCCTTGTGTAGCTCTTGAAGACTTCAACTCTTCACTAGAGTGTTGCTTCATTAGTCAAGCCAACCCCTTTCACTTCCTCTTGCACCAACTAGTAAGATGAACTTCAATCTGGAGCTTGAGTCTCTCAACCACTCCAAAAAATCTTGGAGTGGATTACAAGTGGAAATTTGGAAGAAGATTATATAATTTAAGCTCACACAAAATTCTCTCAAGATTGAGTGAAAGGGCAATGAAAATTTGCTTTAGATTTGAATGTTTGGAGTACTTTAATGGCTAGAGAGATAGAAGAGCTTTGATCTCTTTTTCACAAAGATTTACAAGTTATAAAACTATTTAGAGAAGTTTCTTGCGTTCTATTTATCTCTTTTGGGTCGAATCTAGCCATTGAGAGTTAAATCTCACAACTAGTTTTGCTCCAACAATCAAAAAACTAGCCGTTAATCATGCAAAAATCACATATCGGTTGATACTGGTTCTATTTTACTAGAATTGGGCCATCGCCCAGTTGGTACTTTGATTTCAAACTAGTCGTCTGGTACCATAATAACTCAAACTTGATCTTTCCACATTTGGTCATCTGGTTCCAAACTGGTCATCTAGTTTTGTAACAAACTCAAGACTAGTTTTTGTTCAGTTGATTATCCAATTCCAAATTGATTGTCCAATTCTACTTAGCTCCAGAAGTTTTGAATCTTCTATATGACACAATCAGTCATCTACTAAGCCAAGTGGACATCCAGTTCTATCAAAAAAGCTCTATTAAGGGCTTTCCACATAACTCTATGTGACTCAACTTAAAATAAAAGAAAAGCTAAATATAGTTAATGTTGAGTTCTTGAGTTGCTTTGGTTTTGTCGGTATCATCCAAGAATCTTCAAGTTGTTGTAGACACCTTTAAGCCACTTTATGTCATCCTATAATCTCTTCAAGCCACGCTCACCGATCCATCCTTCTTGTTCTTTGAAGCATTCAAATATACCCTTGAGAGCTTCAAATATTTTGGCTAAAAATACAACTCAAGCAAATATTAAATATAGTTTGTTCATCATCAAAACTAGGAAGGAAAAACTTGTTTTGCTCTTGAGAACTTCAATCACTCCATTAGTGATGTTGTTTATTGAGGCGAAATTAAGCCTTTATATCAACTCATAACCTACAATGTCACTTCCTTAGGTGAAGCCAAGCCCATACAATTCTTACTCTAACCAAACAATAGCCAACTCCAACATTAGATCTTTATCCCTCACACACTCCTAACACTCTAGAGCTCTTGTAAAGTTTGAGGGCTTGAGGAAGCTTATTCTCTCTCTTAAAGATAAAAGATATATAAGTTCTATCAAAAACAATCTTCAAGCCCTTATATAGTCATTTGGGAAAAAACTAGTCATTATTGGCTATTTTTTGCCATGTTCAGCCATCCAAAACCTTAGTTCCATCATCCAAATCACTCCAATGGTCAAATAAGACTAGCTGTTATAAGGTGATGTCATAGGTTTAGATTCCTAGAACACAGGTTCGGGCATCCGAACCCTCAACTTCTGGCATCCAAAGTTGAGAACAAAAACCAAATATGCAACTAAGATAGTGTGAAAATATTTATCTGATAATTTTGGGTGTCCAAACTATAAGGTTCGGGCATTTGAGCCACATAGTTCAAGTGACCGAAGATGCCAAAAAATCTGCACTAAATTATCTGCAACTTTAGCCTCCTTGATACCAACTCAAAACTTATCTTGGATAAAAGCTAGACTGGTGAAGGCATTCCAAGTTAAGTTAGGGTATAAATCAAGAGCTCTAAAATATAGAATGAACAAGTCAAATCTTTGACTTGACTAAATAAAAATAAGTCTAAACCTAGAGAGTGATCCAATTTTTGGAGCCATCTTCAAGTTATTTACATATCTTAAAGCCATGTTCACTGAATCACTATTACACCTTAATTTTCATGATCATCTTCATATCCATATTCTCTTTGTGGATTTTGAATAGTCTTAAACTTCATCACAACCTTGGCTAAGCTATGAGCAAGATGACTCAAGAAAACATCAAATTCATGATTTGGTTATCATCAAAATTACATAGGGCAAAAAAGTCTACTCCCATGTGATAAATTAATGTCCAATTTTTGTGATTGTCAAGTTTGCATTTATATGGTAAACAAAGTTTACTTCCATATGATAAATTAAACCGCATTTGCATGATGATTAAACCCATATTTATATGTGAAATTAAGTCCACTTTCACATGATAAATTAAAGTCCAATTTACATGGTGATCAAACTCATATTTAAATGAAAAATGAAGTCCACTTCCATGTGAAAAAATTAAAATTTATTTTGTATAGTGATTAAGCCTGCATTTATGTGGCAAACTAAGTCTACTTTTATGTGACAAATTAAGAATTTATTTTATATGGCGATTGAGCCTACATTTATCTACCAATCTAGATCTACTTACATGTAGAAAATTAAAGTTCAGTTTGTATGACACTCAATCTACATTTAAGTGGCAAATTAATTCCACTTTCATGTGACAAATTGAAGTCCATTTTACATGGCACATTAAACTTGCATTTATATAGTAAACCAAGTTCACTTTCGTGTAGCAAATCCATTTTGCATGGTACATCAAGTCCACACTTATATGAAAAATTAAGTCCACTTTCATGAGGCAAAGTGAAGCCTATTTTGTGTGGCTCATCAAGCCCTCATTTAAATGGCAAATGAAATCCACTTCTACATGGTCAACCAAGTCATCTTGGATGGTGAATAAAGCATGTATTTACACCGTAAATTGAAGCTTACTTTGTATGGAAAACTAAGCATGCATTCACATGACAATCCATACCCATTTAGATGGTAAATCAAACCCATATTCATATGGCAATCCAAACTTATTTTGTGTGGCAAAGCAAGCCCATACTCACAAGGCAACCACCATTCACTCTCACATGGCAAATCAGCTTGATTTTATGTGGGAGATTAATTCCACTCTCACATGGCAGATCCATCCCACTTTTGAATGGCAAAACTGGTTTTAATGTAGATAATCAAGTCCATTCTCACATATCAAACCCATTCCACTCATGCATGGCGAATGAAGCTCACTTTTATGTAGAGAATCAAGTCACTTATATGTGACAAATCAAGTCTACTTACACATAGTAAATATAGTCCACTCTCATGTGACAACCAAAATTCACTTTTATGTCTCAGTCAAACCCCACTTACACATGACTATTTAGGTAGTTTCTGTCAAAATCAGATTTGATGTGAATTTGACCGAAATTAGAAACTAAATGTTATTAGATTATGTCCCAAATGTGGGTTTCAATAGAATTTGAATCATGGTCGAACTTGACTGAGAATTGAGCTTAATTCACACTTGAATTATTGAGAAATTTAAGCTCAAACTGAATTAAGTCCAAATTGGCTGAGTGGGCTAGATAATTAGATCAAAATTAGGACCAAAATTCATCAAAAATATGGGTCAAAATGAAAAAAAAATCTTCATAAATAGATTTCTAAACTAAATAAATCTTTACAAATAAGTTCTTAGTCAAAATTTTCTTGTAAATAGGTCTTCGGGATGAAACTTTTTGCAAAAGTTCCAATAAAACTCTTTGAATTGCAAATTGATCCCCCAAAACAAGGGTTTGCAAATAAATCCTTGAAGATTAATAATTACGTGTTAATATTTATAAAATCTAAGGTTTACAAATAAATCCCTTAAATTTTTATTGTTTAACGAATAAATCCTGCATGAAATATTAAATAACAAACTTAATATTTGTAAATTTACAAATTAAGCCCATTGAAGATTTCTAATTATGAATAAGTCCAAATTTTTATTATTTTATAAATAAGATTTTACAAAAAAGGACCCTAAAGGTTTTAAACTTCTACAAATAAGTCCTTATGGTTGGTTATGAAAAGGAACCTAAAATTTATAAAATTATAAATTAGTCCAAATTTCTAACAAAATTATAAATAACCCCCTATATTTTGTGATATCAGGAAATGAAACAAAATTTGGAAATCTTATTGATTTCATCTAGATTTTATCTACATCCAATTCAAAGAAAAAATCATCATCTACAACCAATTCAAATAACAAATCACCATCTATATCCATGATTTGAAGTTTTGAATGAAGATTGATCCAATCTCGATGAGCCTATAAAATCCTAAATTCCTACAAATAAAAGGGGATTGGAAGCTGAAAAGAGGTGAGAAGAAAGCTTGAAAATCGCCTGAAGCAAGTAGGAAGAAGATCGAAGGCAAGAAAAAGAGTTTTTTCATTGTCATGTTGCTGCTTGGCATCCCACTCCCTATGTAGTTAGATATTGCAGGAGCATTGCTAGTATGCTATTGTAGGTGCTCTCATGCTCATAGCCACTCTCCATGTTCTCCATCAGAACTTGTAACTCCTGAAACTTAAAATCAACCACAATAGTGCCCTACACATATGGTGAATCTCAGCTTAGATAAAGTGAAGTTCTACCCAAAACACAGCCTAGGTTCCAGCCTAAACCCTACCAAATCCTAGGTGGACTCATCAGGCCTATAACCTCCATCAAGCCTACTCACCTCCAACTATTCGAGCACTTGTGCACCTATCAGATCCACCTCAAGTTGTGATACATAAAGCCCCATTGCTTATCAGAGCTCTCAGTTGGGCTTCCTTGAGCTTTCTCTCCTGCTATAGGCATGGCCACAACTCCACCCTAGCTTGGCTGGCCTCCTTCCTACTTGTTGTTGTGTCGTGGCCTCATCACCATCTAATTTCTACACCCACACGCACATAGAAGCCACTATTTTCTACCTACACTGCAACCCATGCCCAAGCTCTAGTATACTCCCATCATCACGTTGGAGCCTTACAAGCCTTGTGTGCTAGCCAAATCCCTATCGATCCTAGCTAGTCAAAGTCAGCCATGTCCCAGTGCCTCCACATGTGGGCTTGACTAAAAATCATTTCAAACTTAGGGCCAGCCCAAGAGCTTGCCCAAAGGTCATTTCAAACCTAGGGCCAACACATGGGCTAGTTTGAAAGTTAATTCAAACTTAAGGCTAGCCCATAAGCCTGTTCGTAAGTCATTCAAACCTAGGGCTAGCTGTAGGATTGTCTGAAAGTTAATTCAAACCTAGGGCAAGCCTACGAGTCCATCCAAAAATTAAATTGACTCAAGGCGAACTTGCAAACTTGTGTAAAAGTCAAATTGACTCAGGGTTAACCGTGAGCTTACCTAAAAGCCATTCTAATCAATGGATAGTTCAAGAACTCTCTAATCAATTAAATCAAATTGATTAAAAATATTAACTTAATCATATCAAAATTAAGCCAATTTGGTTAAATTAAGTAAGCTAATTAAGCTAGACCAACTTGATTCGAATGGATCACCAAATGGACTTAAATTGATCAAATAAATTAATGGATTAAATTAAATTAAAATGGTCACAAACTCTAATTGGGTCAATTTAAATCAAATAAGTTCAAACCCAAATCCTAATCTGGTCAGCTTAAACCTTAATTGGGTCTTCCTAAATCAAAATAGTTTAGACTCTAGACCAAGTCTAGTCTAATTGGTTCAAACCCAATCTCAATCAGATTCAAATAGAGTCAACCTAAATCAAATCAAGCCAAACCTAAACTAGAACTAGGTTGAACCTAAACTAGAACCATATTGAACTTGAACCATGTGTAGCTATGATTGATCACCTAGAATAACTAAAGACCCTGAGCAATCTCAAAAATAACAAATAAAAATTAAGTGGGTTTGAGTATATAATCAGGAATTTTGAAAACATGACTTTCAACAAGTACAAGTCCTTATTGCTAATTATCCTGATGATTATCTAAAATCACCTAAAGGAAAAAATATAGAAAATAAAATAGAGAAATAAGTAAAAAAAGTAGGATTTGACTAATTTAAGAAAGGGTTTATATGGCTTAAGAAAGGGCATATCCTTACTTTACAATCTAATGAATTTAAATTTATAATTATAACTGATATGAAAAAAGGAAGGAAAAGGCTTGATGCTCATCGCTACCCCACTCCTGTGCACTTGACCAAATGAAATTTGACTTGAATAAGCACTTGGTTTGATCTTTAGTGAATGCTAATAACTTCACTAGATTTTAGGGTGTGGTTGACTGCCTTGGCTTGTGTTGATTGTCTCCATTAAGGTTTAAAATATCACTAAAAACTTTCTGCTTATTGTCAGTTGACTTCTTTTGATCTTTGATTTTAAGAGAATGATTAGTGCCATTAGTTTATACTAATTATTTCTAATTTGATCATTGACAATCTCTTGGCTTGTTATCAATTAGATTTCTTTTGATTTTTGATTTGAGAGAATGATTAGCAGTCTTAGCTTATACTAATCATTTCTAATTTGATAATTGATGGCCCCTTTTCTTGCTATCAATTAGATTTCTTTTGATTTTTGATTTGAGAGAATGATTAGTAGCCTTAGCTAATATTAATTATTTATAATTTGATAATTGAGTGCCTCTTGGCTTGTTATTGATTAGATTTAAAGCATCATCGATGGCTCTAAGCTTGTGTCAATGAAGCTTGAAGTATGGCTGATGACCCTATGCTTATTGTCGGTTAACTTTCTTTGAACATGGTGCTTGGCTAACTAACTAAGTGAGTCCAAGCATGTCTTTAGTTTGGTTTGAAAATGGTTAGCAGTCTTGGCTTATGTTGACCACTTCTGATTTGATAATCAATGTCCTCTTTGACTTATTGTTGATTAAGTTTGAAGTATCACCAATAGCTTTTGAGCTTGTGTTGGCTGAGCTTGAAGTGTTTCTAATGGTTTTATGCTTATTGATGATTGACTTCTCTTAAGCATGGAGCTTGGCTAATTGACTAATTGAGTTCAAGTCTTCCTTTAGTTTGGTTTGAACTGGATAGCAGACTCGACTTATACTGACCATCTCTGATTTGATAATTGACAACCTCTTTGGCTTGCTATTAATTAAGTTTAAGGCATCACTAATGGTTTTTGAGCTTGTGTTGGCCGAGCTTGAACTGTGACTAACAAATTTATGCTTATTGTCAATTGACTTCTCTTGAATATGATGCTTGGTTGACTGACTAAATGAGTTCAAGCTTGTCTTTAATTTGATTTGAAATGGTTAGTGACTTCAGCTTATGCTATCTACTTCTGATTTGATAATTGATGGCCTCTTCAGCTTGTCATCTATTAAAATTTAAAGCATCACCAATGGCTTTTGAGCTTGTTTTAACTGCTTGAAGTGTTACCAATAACTTTGTGCTTGTTTTTGCTTGACTTCCTTCGAACATGGCATTTGGTTGATTGACTAAGTTCAAACTTGGCTTAATTTGATTTGATTTGAGTAAATAATTAGCGGTTAGGGCTTATGCTAATCCTCCTTAATTTGATAATCAATGGCATCTCTTGGCTTGTGTCAATTAGGTTTTTGAAGTGTTGTTGATGACTTTGAGCTTATTGTCAACTAACCCTAATTGATTTGAGTTTGACTTGACCTAGTCTTGGTTTTGATTAAAGTCTAATTTGGTTCATTTTGAAGTCCACATTTTATTTTGGTTTAAATCTAGTTTGACTCAATTTGATGTTCATAACTTTATTTCGATCAAGTCTAATTTGATTCAATTTGATACTCAGAACTTGATTTTGGCCAAGTCTGATTTAATTTAATTCAATGTTCAGAACTTGATTTTGATTGAGTTTGATTTGATTCAGTTGAATGTTTAGAACTTGATTTTGATCAAGCCTAATTTGATTCAATTCAATATTCAAAACCTGATTTCAATCAAGTTTGATTTGATTTAGTTTGAGTTAAGTTTTATGTTATGTCTAATTCTCATCGAGCCTTAGACTTGGTCCTTAATGGATCTTGGATACAACCCTTATTAGGTTCTTATTGGATCCTTAATGAATCTTAGGTCCAACCCTTATTGCACTCTTGATGGATCCTTAATGGATCTTGGTTCAAGGTTCCTGATAAACCTTTAATGGATCTTGGATCCAGCCATGGTTAGGTTCTTATTGGATCCTTAATGAATTTTGGATCCAACCCTTAATAGGTTCTTATTGGATTCTTAATGGATCATGTCTCTAACCATTAATGTGTTCTTATTGGAACCTTAATGGATCTTAGATCCAACCCTAAATTATTTCTTGATGGATCCTTAATGGATCTTGGATCCAACCCTTAATGAGGTATTTTGGTTCCTTAATAGATCTTCGATCTAACACTTAATGGGTTTTTATTGGATCTTTGATGGATCTTGATCGGGTTTGGGTTCAATCCATGTTAGTTGGGGTTTGACCTGTCATGGTTCAAGTCTAGGTCCAACTTGGTTTTGGTTCAAGTTCAAGTTTAACTTGGTTTTGGTTCAGGTTTGACCTAGATCTAGTTTAGGTTCAACCTATTTCTAGTTCAGATTTGACCTGGATGTGTTCTAGGTTTAACCTGATTTGGGCTTGGTTTAAACTTGATTGAACCTATTTAGGGTTTGGTTCAAATTTGATTTGACTAGACTAGGGTTTGGTTTGAACCTAGTTTGACTCAATTAGGGTTTGGTTTGAAACTTGATTCAACTCAATTGGGGTTAGGTTCAAGTTTTGTTTGACCAAATTAAGGTTTGGTTTGACCTTAGTTTGACCCAATTAGGGTTTGATTCAAACTTGATTTGACCCAATTATGGCCCAGTTCGAACTTGGTTTGACCCAATTAGGATTGGCTTTAAACATAGCTTGATTCAAGTTGACCCGATTTGAATCCAATTAGGGTTGGGTCAAAACCAATTTAATTTGGGTTGACCCATGTGAGATCAATTTCAGCGGTCCGGGATAGTGGAGACCCTATGAGTGACCTCAAATCACAAATCAAAATTTATTTTGATTTGAAGTGCGCTATTAGGTATTGTGAAAATATTGACTTCCAACAGGCACAAGGTCCTATTGTTAATTTCAAGAACCTCCTAAAGTAAGAAATCTAGCTAATAAAATAGAGACATAAGAAAGGGTATACCTTCACTTTACAATGAATTTCAACATAGAATTATAGAAAGTATGAAAGAAATAAAGAAAAAGGAAGGAACAGAGAAGAAGCTTTGATGTGTGCTACTACCCCATTCCCTTTCATTGGACCGTGTGGTGTTTGACCCAAACTGACTCGATTTTTAAGAAACATTGATGGCATTGTTCGATGGGACATGTAAGGGAATTAGAGAAGTTTGGTGTAGATGATAACTTCATTTGGGTTAGAGTGTTTCCATTATCTAATAAGACACTAGCGACTCTCCACTGACTTTAAAGTATTTCCATAGCCAATAAGACATAGGCGATAACTTCTTTAGTTTTTGAAATATTTCTATAGATAACAAGGTATATAGGTGATAACTTCTTTGGTTTAGTGGTGTTACTAATAGCTTATGAGGTTGGGTATAGTTTTGAGAATCACATCATCAATTACTTTTGGGATTGACTAGTTTGAAGATGTGCATTGTCAACTACTTTCTAGGGTTGACTGGCTTGAAAAATGATCGCCAACTACTTTTGAGGTTGGCTAGCTTGAAGAGCACATGACCAACTGCTTTTGGGGTTGGCTAGCTAGAAGGTGCATTGTCAATTAAAGGCTTTTGTAGTACACCCGACAACACAATTTAATCACATTTAGTTTTATTTGAACTAATTTAGGTTCAAGTCAAGATGATGATGTCACCCTTTGTTCATAGCCTTGGAGTATTGCCAAAGTTTCAACACTCCCAATGGGACTCAATTTGACCCTAACTAATTTCATCGGGACTAATATGGTTCATATTTGAGTTCAATTTCATTTAGCTTGAGTCGAGTTTGACCTTATGTTAAGCCTTTATAGAGTTTGGGTTTGCTGGACTTTGGCTCATGTTCAAGTTAATTTAAGTCAATTTTGCTTTTATTCAGGCTCAGCCTAGCCTAGTTCTGATTTGATTTTTGAGTTTGCCCTTTAGTTTGGATTTGATTTAGCCCATTTAGGGTTTGATTTGAGCTTAATTAAATCTAGATTGGATTCAATTTAAACTCAACTTGATTTTAAATTAATCCATCTTGAGTCTAATTAGGGTTGAGTCCAAGTTTAGGTTAATTCAATTTGGGTGTTAGTCCATTTGTTTGATCAATGTAGGTCCATTTGAGTCAACTTAGTCTTTGTCTATTTATTTTGGCTAAGTTTAATTTTAATATGATTGAGCTACTTCATGTCAAATAGTTTGATTTGAGGGTCCTTGGTTGTTTATGATAATTTTAAGTGGACCAATAGCTCAGCCTTAAATGTGTGAATCCAAAGGTCGGCTTAGTTTGCAAACTCAAAAGCTGGTTTAAAGGTGTAAACTCGAGGGTTAACTAGGTGTGAGTCTAAAGACTGGCCTAGATATGAACCCAAAGGTTGGCTAAGTGTGAGCCCAAAGGTTGGCTAAGGTGCGAGCTCTAAGACTAGCTGAATGTGAGCCCAAAGACTGGCTGAGTGCTAGCCCAAAGGTTGGCCAAGGTGCAAGCCCTAAGGCTAGCTAGATGTGAGCCCGAATGCTAGCTAAGTGTGAGCTTAAAGGCTAGCTAAGTGTGAGTTTGAAGGCTAACTTGGATGTAAGCCCAAAGGCTAGTTGAGTGCAAGCTCGAAGGCTGGCTTAGATGCAAGCTTGAAAGCTATCTAAGTGTGAGCCCCAAAATTGGCTTAGTGTAAGCCTGAAGGCTAGCTGAGTGAGAGCCTGTAGTCTAGCTTGGATGTGAGCCTAAAGATTGGGTTGGATCTAGCTCAAAGGCTAGCTGAGTGTGACCCCAAAGGCTAGCATAGATTCGAGCCTGAAGGTTAGCTTAGATGCAAGCTCGAAGGCTAGCTGAGTGTGAGCCTAAAGCTTGGCTTGGATGTGAGCCTGAAGGTTGGTTGAGTGCAAGCCCAAAGGCTCACTGAGATGCATGTCTGAAGATTGGCTTGGATGCAAGTCTGAAGGCTAGCTTAGTTATGAGCCTAAAGGTGGCTGAGTGTGAGCCTGAATGATGGCTTAGTGTGATCCTAAATGCTAGCTAACTGTAGGCTTGAGGGTTGGTTGAATGTGAGCTCAAAGGCTAGCTGAGTGCTAGCTTAAAAGCTGGCTTAGATGCAAGCCTGAAGGTTGGCTAAGTGTGAACCCAAAGGTTGGCCAAGGTGTGACAGGGATTTGTCGTCTTTGAGGAGAGGGGGGCACGAGTAACTGCGGTGTAGGTCATGGGTTCACCACCTTCATCACTATCTTTGAGGGACCATGAGCGACCTTGGTGAGGTCATGGGTTTGCCATCTTTATCACCATCTTCAAAGGACTGTGGGTGGCCACAGTGAGGTCATGGATTTTCCATCTTCATTGCCATCTTTGAGGGGTCGCGGGTGGCTGTGGTGAGGTCATGGGTTTGCAGTTTCATTGTCATCTTCAAGGGATTGCAAGTGGCAGTGGTGAGGTTATGGGTTTGCTATAAATTGAGATAAGAGAAAGTCTTTTTTCTACACAGTATCTTTTTTATTATTTTTTTCTTTCCTTTTTATTTCTTCTTCCCTTCCTCCCTCACCCATGCCTTCTTCTTGCTTTTCTTTTGGTCTTCCCACAATTGGGCCGAGAGTGGCCCAGTCTCTTCTCCAACCAAATCCAACTGGCCTTGGCTATGGTGGAAGGGGAGAAGGGTGCCTAGGTTGTGAGGGTAATAGGAGGAAGCAATGGTAGAGGAGGGAAGTGCATTTTCCACCCTGTCAAACCTCAAAGAAACCCAACCCTTGCTGGAAAAACACTACCTTGAGGAGCATCCTAATGTTATTGAAGAGCTTCTAGCAGTCAAAGGAAGTCAACCATAAATTTGACTGTGGGATCATCGAGCTAGAACTAGAGCTAGGATATGGCCCAGGAGAAGAAATCTAGGGTTTAGAGGGGCCCAATAGCTTGTGGTGCTTGAGGACTGAGAAGATGCGATTAGAGTCAAGGCTATGGCTTAGCGGTTACTAGGGTTGGAGGTTTAGTGATGAGATGAAGATGGGGCCAGTGTCAAAGTTCTCAGCAGCAAGGCTTTGGAGCAAGGAAACAAAGTAGAGCAAGTCAACAACAACAAGAAGAAAACGGGTCGGGGGGGGGGGGGGGGGGGTGGTGGTTGGGGGGGTGTGTGGTGCGGGTGGGGGGGTGTTGGGGGTTGGTGGGGTGAGAAATTACCTTTTTTTTTTCTTCAATTCTTGATTTCTTCTCCACCCTTCTACGATGGCCTCTAACCCTCTCTGGTTCTTTTGTCTTTGTGCTCTTGTTGTTTATTTCTTGTAGGCTTCTCATTAATTTGTAGGCTCCAAGGAGAATCAAGATCAAATGTTTGATAGGTTGATTTTTGGAATGCTTGTGATTATGATTGATATCTCTAATTGGCATATTATGGTTGTAATATTTAATTGAATTATATTTCTATGTTTCATGCTTGGATGTGATTCACTTGATTGGGATTTGTTTTCCTGATGGTGATATTCAAATTTTGTACTATTTTCAGATGATGAATTTTTAGGGGGTTATTTGCAAATTTTCTCAAAAATTAGACCACAATATAAATTTATAAATTTCAGAGGTTTTTTCATAAAAATGATATATTTGTAAAAATTCTAAAATTTTTAGTGTCCTCTTTGACTAAAATTTGGGCTTGTTTGCAAATAAAAATTTTCAAGGGGCTTATTTATAAAATTTAAAAATTTCAGGGTTTTATTTGCGAAAGTTAGAAATTTTATGTATTTATTTATGAATATAAAATTTTGAGGGGTTTATTCGTAGACCCTAGATTTTGCTGGATCAATTCAAAATTTCAAAGCTTTCAAGGATTGTTTTTGCAAAAAATTTTGTCTCGGGGACTTATTCATAAGAAAAGATCTGTCAGGGACTTATTTATGAAAATGTATTTGTCTCAAGGGCCTATTTGAAAAGATTTTATCATTTTCATTTTGGTCTAGTCATTTGATGAATTTGGGCCCAATCTTGATCCAAATATATGATCCATTTAGTTTGTTTTAATTTGAGACAAAATTTTGTAATGATTCAAATTTAAATTAAACCCAATTTTTGATTGAATTTGATCGCAATTTTGGTCCAATTGAGACCACATTTGGATCACAATCTAGTGGTATCCAATTCGATATTTTGACTAAATTTTGATTAAATTTTATTTTTACCAATGCCCCCTTTTGCATCCACTTCATGAGTTTTCTTAGCAAGGGGAGTGGATGTGAACAAACTTTCCCAAGTGCTTGCCCTTTGTGCCAACATCCTAGGAGTTGATTATGTGAGTATGAATCACCACATGGAATAGCCTTGAATCACTACAAGGACTGAATTTGATTTTGCCATATGAAAGTGAATTTGAATTTTCAAGTGAAAGTAGACTTGACTTGCCACGTGAAAGTGAACTTGAATTACCATGTAAAAGTGGACTTGGTTTGCTATGTTGAGCGGGTTTGAATTGCCACAAAGAGTGGACTTGATTTTTTCCATATAGAGTGGGATTGAGCTACCACAATGTGTCGACTTACTTTGCCACATAGAAGTGGACTTGGTTTGCCATAAGAAGTGAACTTGGTTTGCCATAGAAAGTGAACTTGATTCGTTACGTAGAAATGGACATAATTTACCATGTAAAAGTGGAATTAATTTGTCATGTGGAGTTGGACTTAATTTACCATGTGGATACAAGATTAATCACCATGTAACATGAATTTTAGGCTGTTGCATGGAAGTGGATTTAAGCTATCACATAGGAGTGGACTTAAATTGCCACATAGATGTGGACTTGGGCTATCACGTAGGAGTGGACTTAGGTTACCATGTAGAACTAGATTTAATTTGCACTGTAGAAGTGGACTTAGTTGCTACATAGAAGTAGACTTATATTGCCACATAGGAGTAGAATTAGGTTGTCACATGAAAATGGACTTATATTATCACATAGAAGTGGACTTAGGTTACCCCGTAGAAGTAGACTTGACTTACCACAATGAGTGAGTTTTTATGTGGTGTGGACTTAATTGTCACACAAATTGGGCGGGATTTTGTGTCTATGTTTTGCCTTGAGAAACATGGAGTGTGTGTTTGACCGATCATTTCTTTTGAGGAAATCAAACATTCCATCATAGATAAAATATAGATACTTTTGATTATGATTGTTGTTGCCCTTAGGGCTTAGGCATAATACCTTTTAAGGAATTGACCATTGATTAATAGTATAGGCCTTTCCCCCTTGTCATCAATTAGTTGGCAAGATCCCCCTTCAAATATTCTTTTGACGATATAAAGGCCTTTCTAATTAGGCTTAAACTTGCCTTTCTTATTTCGGTTTGAGATTATGGGTTTTCTCAAGACTAAGATCATTTCTCCCTTCTAGAAGGACCTAAGATGAGTCATCTTATTATAGGCCTTAGACTTTTGTACTCGATACATTTCTATGTTTTGCTGAGCTATGAGCCTTCTTTTATCCAAGGAGTCTAGCTCATCGAGCTAAAGATGATCTTTATCTTCTCTTGTGATTTCTTCTTTCAAAGCAATCCTTAGAGAGGGAATTTGCACTTCTAGTGGCAAGACTGCCTCAATCTCAAACACCAATGCATATGGTGTTGGTTGGGTAGGGGTTCGATATGTGGTGTGATAGGCCTACAGTGCCCCAGCAAGCTTTTGATGCCAAGCTTTCTTATTTTTGGCAACAACTTCTATCAAGATCTTGGAAAGAATCTTGTTGAATGCCTCAGTAAGCCCATTGGCACTCACATTGTAGATGGATGAATATCTCCAACCTATCTTGTGATGGTACGCAAATCTACCTTGATGTTTTTTGAAGAATGATCCATTATCAAAAATAATCCTTCGAGAGACATCGAATTAGTATAATATATTTTTTTGAAAGAAGCTGATAATAATATTCACTTTTACCTTTTTCAATGGAATCACTTTAGCCGACTGAGAGAAATAATCAGTTGCTACTAGTCTAAAGCAATGACCCATACAATTGAGCCGATAATGTTTGTACCCTATACCTTGAATTTCCATGAGGACATTGTTGGATATAGAGGATTTGGATGTTGATGGATAACATCACCATGAATTTGGCATAGGTGATATCTTCTTGCATATTTGATATAATCTCCTACCATCATGGGCCAATAGTAACATATATGCTTAATCTTCATCATCATTTTTGGACCTAATTGATGAGCCCCACAAACCCCAGAATGCACCCCATACATAACTTCTTTGGCCTCTTTGTTTGAGAGATAGCGCAAAAGTAGTTATTCCAAGGACCTCCTGTAAAGGGTGTCATTGATAAGTAGAAAGTGCATGGCCTTCTTTCTGAGTTGTGTTCGTGTGGATTTATCTTTTGGGAGTTTTCCACTTTTGAGGTAGTTGGTGAATGGTGTTCTCCAATCTATGGCCTATTCTATTAGTTTAGGTTTAGTCCTCTCATACTTGATGCTGAAGATTGAGCTCATTACTTGCCTACTATAGATGGTGATTAAAATTTCTCCTTAATCAAGATCAGCCAGTACCTTGGCTAGTTTGCCTAAGGAGTCATTTTTTGCATTAATGGACCAAGGAACCTTTGTTATTTGAATATATGGAATTTGCCTTATGAGCTCTTGAGCCTTTTCATGATATTTCAGGAACTCTGATTTGTAGACTTTATATTCTCCTTGGACTTGGCTGATAACTAGTTGTGAATTATTGAAAATATGTAGGCATGATATTTCCATATTGAGGGTCATTTCCAGTCTTTCAATTAAGGCATCATATTCAGCTTCATTGTTTATGCATGATTTTGAGAGAGTGTAGAAGTATCATAAAATGCCCCCATTTAGAGAGCCATAAATGAGTTCAATGCCTACTTTGATTTGTGAAAGCTTTGGTTTGATCCCTAGCTTAATGGATGATGCTCCATCAAAGTATAGCTTCCAAAAAGGTTCTCCTTCTTTGACCAAAAGGATTTCTTCATCAGGGAGCTTGCAACTTAGAGGAGAATCATCTAGTACTAGATGAGCTATGAGGGAATCGGTGAGGGCTTGTCCTTTGACCGTCTTTTGGGGAGTGAATTTTATATCGTATTCCATGAGGATTAAAGCCCATTTTGCTAACCTCCTAGTGAGTACAAGACTAGTCATTAGGTACTTTATGGGATCAATCCTTGATATTAAAATGACTTGTTGAGAGAGAAAATAATGCCTCAGCTTCTTGACAGAGAATATGAGTGCCAGATGATGCTTTTTGATGGAGAAGTAGTTACTTTCTGCCTCCACTAGCATTCTACTTAGATAGTAGAGTGCATTTTCTTTACCCTCTTTATTATTTTGGGCAAGAAGTGCCTCTAGGGATCCATCCATTGCTACCATGTAGAGGATCAAGGGCTTATCAGGAAGGAGTGCTGCTAGGACTAGTGGATTTAGGAGATACTACTTGATCTCTTCAAAGGCCCGTTGGCAGTCTTGATTCCAAATGAATGAAGTGTCCTTCTTCATCAACTTGGAAAAAGGCTTTTCTTGACTGGCATGATGCTTGCCACCCAATCCGGGTATTTTTCCTCTCTAATGAAACCTACTTTGATTATCTTTTCCATTTCTTCTATCACCTTCTACTCTAGGTTGAGTTTCATCTTCCTAGGTACTTATTTGATAGACAAAAGCTCAAGATTGATGACCAATTTGTGGACTACAACTTCAGGATCTAGTCCAGGCATCTCCTTACAACTCCATACGAAGCAGTCAATGTATTCTTGGCTTTGAGCTGGCTTTCACTTTCCTCTAAAAGTTGAGTGCTAATGAAAGTCAGCTTGGGGTCTTCTTCTGAATATAGGTTGATCTCTATCAGTTCATCAAATGTGGCTTGCCCCCTATCCTCAAGTATTGGTGGAGTTTCTTTTGGTTTGAAGATTATTTTTTCACCAAGTGATTCATCATGTCGAGTAAGATTTGGAGAAGGTTCGTTTAAGGGTGTTTTGACTACATCATGCCCTATTTCTTTTGATTTTGAATAAATTCCATCAAGTATGTCACCTTCTCAAGATGTCTAAAAAGTTGCAGCCACTTTGGCGCACATGTCAGCGGGTATTGATATTATTTGGTCATCCTAAATATCGGAGAGAGGTCTAATGGTGACCATAAGACATGTGTGGGCATTAGGACCAATATAACCTAGTCCGTTGGTGTTCCTGCTTCCTCTTCTAGGAATGTAAATACATCCTTGGGGGTGGATCCCATAGATTATTAAAGAAATAACTCTATCTCTTTGTTTGTGAATGTCCATAGCCAGATTTATTGATTATCTGATGAAGTTGGTTTGAGAAATATTTAGGCATGACTATTGGTTGATGGTCACAATCATCTACCAGATCGTCAACCCCTATGATTTCATATATGCTTGGGGCACAAGGGATTGACTGGTAAAATAGTGTTTTCTTTTCTCCTTTGCACCATGGAGGAATGTAGAAAGTCATTAATTCTTCCATGATATTAATTCTCAGATTATCTAATGGTCTAAATAAGCCTTTTAGAACTTTAGTAACAAGGAGAGTATTTTCTATTTAACCTCTGTTATAATCTTTCTCAAAAGGATAACCACCCAAGCAAACTCATGGGGCTTCTTCATCTGAAGAGGTTGGGCCAGAATCACTTCCTAGATGAGGTGGAGCAAAAATCAAGCTAGCAATCTTTTACTTTACTTGACTGATGGAAGCAAACCCCCTATCAGTGTCGAGTCTCTGATAGTATTTTGTATCATCATAATATACCTCATAAACATCACAAGAGTGTACATCTCTATCAATTTAGTATTCTTCACCATCCTCAAAGTATTTGAGGTATTGATATAGGGTTGATGGCACTACTTTATTTTTATGCAGTCACGACCTCCCTAGTAAGGCTTTGTATGATGCACCAGTATTGATCACAAAAAACATAGCATCTATCATCATCCTACTTACTTTCAGAGGGATAGTTATGGCCCTCAAAGCTCTTTGGTTATTCTGATTAAACCCTTGTCTAGTTATAATTTCGAACAATAGGTGATGCACATCCAAAGTTAGAGTTCTTAGAGTTCAGAGAGTCATCAAATTCACTGAGGAACTTGGGTCAATTAGGATGTGATCGATTTTGATTTCATCGTTGTTCCTTATAACATACAATGGTCTATTATGGTTTATTATTTTAGATAGCAAGTTATCATTTGTGAAGGTGATGGCAAAAGTTTGGTGTGCATATAAAGACTGTTTCATCTTTTCTTTAGCAAAATATGCTTGGTAGTTGGTTGGGTTCTGCAAGATATGCACTAGAGTGTTCTTGATTTCTTGTGACATCATCAAGGTATCAAAAATACTCAATATAGTGGGGATCTTCTTGAGATGGACTGCTATATTGTATTCTACCTTTTTGGGTGTAGGTTCAGCTTGTGAAAGCTTGATGCCCTCACTTATCTGAATTTCCTTTTCCTTGTCCTTGAGAATATTCTTATTCCTACGCATTGTAGCTTGTCTCAAAGGTAGCACCTTTCCACCTCGAAGTTGTACTTGGTTTTCTCTCCTCAATTGAAATCTAGCATTATGAGTCTCATAATATTCATCGTTGGAATCACTCCTGAGGCTAATCATGCAACAAGAAGCAAAGGACCCTTGGCCCTAGTCAATATTTTCTTAATATCCTTGGAGGATGTGACTATTTGATAATTGTCCCATTCAACATCAGAATTAGGCAAGTGGAGTTTTCTTGTAGAGTGGTCTTCAAAAACTCTTTGAATGAATCCTTCTATTTTGTTTGCTAGCATAACATTCTTCAGGACTTTGTATTTAGGATGTTTCTTCGGTGGATATTCAGATCGACTTGACTGTGGATATTCAAATTGACTTGGCATGAGGGCAGAATGAGCTTTAGAATTATTTTATTCTCTCCCAAAATGCTTGCTTCTTCCATTGGTTCTTGCTAGTGTACGGCCTCTCAAAGCGGTTATAAAGTTACTCTGAGTTAGACATAGAGTCATATTCATCATTTGTGCCTTGTATTCTATAGGTTCTTGGACTGGAACCTCACTGAACCTAGCAAATTGAACATTTGTTGCTGGATTGCTAGACAAAGGCTAGGATAGTAGCTCACCAGTATTCACATTAGATGTATGAGTCACCATGTGATAAGAGGCCATAGACTTAGAAAACTCCCTTCAATAGTGTCTAGCTTTCTTGACCCGTCTCTGGAGTAAGTGGCATGAGTGATTATTCATATCTTGAGGAGGGTTGGTAAGTGGTTTCTCACCACTCTTATGAGGTCCTTTTTATAGCTTTGTCTTTTTTGCTAGCATCTTCTCTATCCTCTCGACTTTCTCATAGAGCATAGTAGTCATATTTGTCATGTTTTCCATGTGGGCAGCCATAGCCTCATATGCTCATTCAGCATTTGCATTGGACTCCTAACAAACCTCATGTTAGTCGTAGCTTGCTCTTTTACAATATCTAGTTGTAGTTTGAGCATGCCATAATCATACTCATGGGCAAACCATTCTCTAAGATAATTATCTCAGGAGTAGCCCTCAGGAAGACCTATGAGATCTATCATTTCATTAGTAACATCCCTAGTGAATCTATTTGTTACTTCCCACCTTGCACCCTAAATTCCTTCATCATTGAAGTGACAGAGTGGGAATAAGCTTGATTGTAAACCTTCGATGGTAAATATGGCAGAGCATGTTACCATCGAAAGTTTACTTTCTTTATTTCCCGCACTAGGGTTCTCTAGTAAAATTTTGAGTTTGTCAAGGGAGAATTTCTCAAGTGTTACTTAGCTTCTTTCTCCCTGAACATATTCATCCAAAGCATTGATATATTCTTGGATTGGTAATTTCTTGACATTGTATTCATCTAGCTGAACCAATTTTTTCTTCCTATTTTTGTTCTTTCTCCTCTTGATACTTTGAGCAAGTGAGGTGGTTTGCTCTGATGAGGCTTTATTTATCACCATTCTAAACTCTTCAAGTTTCTAGTCATTTTTTTATTAGCTTTTTTATCATTTTTGAAATATAAACATTCCATAAGTGCCCTTGTTCAGGGGTGCATTGTTCTTCTTCCCCAAAGAGGATTTCGGCAAGTGGTTCATAGTTCTCAAATGTAGTAATATAATTGATGTATTTGGTGGGTATTTCAAATAGGGCTGCCTTTGAGAGAGTTAGGTTGCTTTCTTGGTATTGCTTCTTGACCCAATCCTTGAACATATAGCAGTCTTTAATGGTATGCCTTGAGACTATATAATAAAGATATTAGTTTAGGTGACATATTTTGTTAGTCTCACTTGGCCTCTTAGATTCTAGCAATTGGAGGCCTAACTTCAGAGTATCTTGGAAGATTTTATCTACTCTTTCTCTTTTGAAAGAATATTTCTGTTTGAGTTTTTGTTAGAGATCATTGGATCATTTCACTTCTTCATCTCTCCCAAGAATTGGTGGCTTCTAAGGATTACCTTGCTTATGGTGGGGTTTGGAGGTTTCTTTTTGCTTAGTTGCTATGAATGCAGCCCTCATATTTTTTAAAGGCTCTCCACACTTTACCTTATCTTTTCCGATTTGAAACTTTGTGAACTAGATAAGGTTGTGGGTCAATTCTTTCCAACTTTTAACTTGCATGATGAGATCTTGGAAGGTATGGATAGAAGAGGCACTTAGATAAAGTGTCATCCATTTCTTCCCTTATGTTACTAAGGACTAGGTTCGTTGCTTCAAATTGGCTCATGGGTTGTTCACACTTGATGCTGAGATTTCTTCACCGTGTGACATAATCCAAAATCAACTCATTGTTGCATTTTGCTATTGAGACAAGGTTCACGATGATCACTTTATGACTAACTCCTTTGAACTTGATTCAAAAAATCTCTTTCATTTGTACCCAAGTTTGTATGGATTCGGGTTACAAACTAGTATACCACTCGAATGCTACTCCTGTCAATCTTGTTAAAAATTAGTGGACTACTAATGAGAGATTGTTTTTTGAATCTCCACATAGAGTCAGGAGCTATGTAATGTTCAAGATTGCCTATGCCATTAAACTGTTTGAAATTAGGCAATGTATAGCCTCTGAGATCTCGGTTGTGATGAGTAGGGTATGGTTTGTCAACATTATTTACCCTACTCATCTCACTTCTTTATCTTACCTACATAGCTACTGTTTATTTTACCTACTATTGTATGTATGCTGGGAGTTCTAAGTTGTCAAAGATCCCTAAAATTGGGGATTGGGTATCCCTTACTAGAGGAGGTGCTTAAGAAGGGCCTATATTTTTGTGGATCTCATCTATGGGAGGTGCACCTTCTATCAACTCTGCTGCTTGGGATAGCTATTGAGATTATTCCAACTTATTGAGCTTTTAGCTTATTTGTAGCATCATTTCTATCAACTCTATTATCTTCTTTTGAGCTTCATCTTTCTCTTAGTTTTGCTATCTCAACTATTCTTGCAGTGCTTTTATAGTCACTTTTTGATTAGAGTTTTTAGTTATGACTAAGGCTTCTGTTAGACCATGATGGTCTATTTTTTGAGGATCAGATTTAGGCTTTGGGTTGAGGCTAACATCTCCTATCAATCGAGTCATCTCATTCAAGAGTCTACTCATGGAGCGAGTTGCCGCACTCTCTCTTTGGTGTGATAGCAAGGATTGGTTCACAAGGGCCCTTTTCTCTTGGATTTTTTCATCCGTAAGCCTCATCCGGTCAACCTTCTTTTGGCATTTAGCTGGTTGGGGTATAGGCTTGTGGTCCCTCCCAGAGTTATGATGAGAAATGACTCTAATAGTATAGGTAGTCTCTTTTGGCAAACCCTCATGTTGGATTGTAGGACTACGGTAATTCTTATAGTTCTGTTTGGTGATTCACCCTTTTGCTATAGTCTTAAGGTAAGACTGTGCCCCCAGTGATTTGGTCTTACCCTTCTCTAGATTGCTTAGTAGAGTGAAGGAGTTGGAGGTAGGGATGGTAATGATCGACTTCATTCGAGGGGTAAGTTTTCCAAGTCAGCTGAAGATTTTAGCAGATTTTCCTTTACTTGTGACAACTAGGAGAGATCTTCCTCATTGATGCCTGTGTCCAAATTTTCTTTTGATTGCATGAGGAGTTGGGTGAAGGTGGCCAAAGACTAAGTTTTGTTTCAATCCTATCCTTTGGAATATTAATATCCTTTTTGATTGAGTTATGGCTTTTAGCTCTTCATTGAACAGCCATTCTTGTTAGAGATGATGACAACTTTAGTTGGTGCAGTGGTAGGTGCTTTCTTGAATTGGATGATCTCAGAGATGGTCTTGAACTTGATCTGAACTTTAGCTACTTCTATAACAATCATTGACTGAGGTAATTGCACAGCTGACCCTACCCCCAAGATGATGGTGTATCTTGGGACAGAGATGTTCTTTGTTGCAACCATTTGATTCTTTCTTCTAAAAAAAAGGTTAATTGATTAGTCTTCAATCATATTTCTACCTTATTAGTTTCTCTATCATATTAATTAGGTTTTTATACTTAGAGGAGAAGTCAAGTCCCACCAGATATACCAGAATTTGTGGGATTGAGACTCCGAGAGCAACCTTGAATAGAAAATCAAAATTGAAGTGTGCTATTAGGTATTATAGGAAGATTGACTTCCAACAGGTACAAGCCCCTATTTTTAATTACCCCGATGATTATCAAGAACTTCCTAAAGCAAGAAACCTAGCTAATAAAATTAAGACACAAAATAGAAAAGCAAAAAGAATTTGATTGATTTTAAGAAATAATACATGGCTTAACCAGTGGTATACCCTCACTTTATAATAAATTTCAACATAAAATTATAAAAAGCATGAAAAAAATAAAGAAAAATGAAGGAGCAGAGAAGAAGCTTTGATATGAATAATGTATTGTCTGACCGAAACTGACTCAGTCTTCGGCAAACATTGATGGTATCGTCTGATGGGACGTGCAAGGGAATGGGAGAAGTTTGAAATATTTTCAACAACTTTGGGCATCGATAATAGCTTCATGATTTGAAGTATTTTCATTAGTCAATAAGGCGTCGACGATAACTTCATTTAGGTTGGAGTATTTTCATTATTCAATAAGGCGCTGGCAATAACTTCATTGACCTTGAAGTGTTTTTATAGTTAATAAAGCATAGGCGATAATTTTGTTTGGGTTGAAGTTTTTCATTATCTAATAAGGTGCTAGCGATAACTCCATTGACTTTGAAGTGTTTCCATAACCAATAAGATGTAGGTGATAACTTCTTTGATTCTTGAAGTATTTCTATAGCCAATAAGGCATAAGCGATAACTTATTTGGTTTAGTGGCGTCACCAATAGCTTATGAGGTTGGGTATAGCTTTGAGAATTGCATCGTTAATTGCTTTTGGGACCAACTAGCTTAAAGAGGCACATCATCAATTGCTTCTGGGGTTGACTACCTTGAAGAATGCATTACCAACTGCTTTTAAGGTTGGCTATCTTGAAAAGAGTGTCGCCAACAACTTTTGGGGTTGGCTAGCTAGAAAGTGTATTGTTGACTACTTGTGAGGTTGATTAGCTTGAAGAATGCAGCATCAATTGCTCATGGGGTTGACTAGCTTCAAAGTATGACTAAAAACTTTAAGCATATTGTTGGTTGACTTCATTGACTTGATAGCATCACCAATAGCTTAGGGGGTTGGGTATAGCTTTAAATTGTGGCTGCCAACTTGGAGGGTATTGTTGATTGACTTCATTTGAACAAAGTATTATGGCAGACTGACTAAACGAGTTCAAGCCTACCTTAGTTTAGTTTAATTTAAAGCATTGGTATTGTTGGTTGACTTCAATTGAACAAAGTATTGTGGCAAAGTAACTAAGTGAGTTCAAGCCTACTTTAGTTCAGTTTAATTTAAAGCATTGCCAATGCTTTTGGGTTGTCTTAGCTTGGAAGATGCATCGTCAATAGCTTTTGAGGTTGATAAATATAATGTGAAAAATTTTTTTATTAATAGTGATAAGATAGGTGTTTTTTGTAAATTCACAATAAAATAGATATTTTTTTACTAAAAATTCTAAATAATAATAATAATAATAATAATAATAATAATAATAATAATAATAATAAGTGAAAATTTAATAATCCAATCAAATATACCATTGTCAGAGATGACGATCAACAAAAATATTACGAAATATTAGGAAAATCCTTGAGTTAGAGAACAAGATCAGACATCAAATCAAAATATGCCAGTTGCAACTAGCAGAAATTTGGAATCATTGATGCGACAATCATTACAGTTGTGTGTCCTAATCAGCTCAACAACAAGTCTTAATTATTCATTCTCACTGCTCTTTGGCGGTTGGTGGCCGTTACAGTTGGTGGGACGATTTTTTTTTGCATGTACACCCTTAAGTTTATTGTTTTTTGTTATCGTACCCTTACAATGCTATTGCTATAAATTTTCAAAAGACAATTAGTATATTGAATCTTGATTCAGTCACATCAATACAAATTTCTAAATTTTGAGAATTAGCATACATCTGCCTTAAAATTTGTTGAAATTATTGTCTATACATATACTAGTATTGGTCCATATAATTTTCATCTATAATTTTATATAAATAAACATGAACTAAAGAACATTAAGGAGAAACATCAATAATAGAGGGATTCAACAAAATATGGGAGCCACTTATTGATCTTTGGATTTTGATGATGATCAAACTAATATTTAATAAGTTTTTTAAGTTATGATAAGTTTTAAGATTTATAATAATCATTCAAACTTGTGAAGGATTGAGTCTTAAGATTAAACTTTGAAGATAATGACTCGAAGATAAAGAAAATGATAACTTAAAGATGAAGCTTAAAGATTAAGTTGGGAGCTCAAAGAATATTTAAAATATGAGATCAACTTTAATATAGGTTTAGCTTTTTATTTTATATTGAGTCAAAGATTTAATAGTTAATTTATTTGATCTTTTATGTTGACACCTCATTTAACTTGGATATGGCTTCATCAGCTTATCTTACCCTTATCTAAGTTAAATTAAAGTTGTGTCCAATACTAAAATTGGAAAAAAAAAATTCAGCAAGGTTTTCTATCATTCAGGTGCTCGGAGTCAAGTTCGAACACCCTAATTAGTACATTCGAATACTTAAATCTGATAGATAGAAAAATAGTATTCTGGTTCTATAAAACTTTAGTTGATCATACTCAGAATTTGATCACTTGAATATGTAGTTCAAATGCCCAAACACATGGAGACGAAACTTAACAGCTAGATTTTTTTGACCATTAGAGTGGTTTGGACAATCAAACATTAGTTCTAGATACTCAGACTCAGCAATAATAGTCAGGGGTGATTCCTAACAGCTAGATTTTTGCTCGAATGACTATAAAAAGCTTGGGACTTATTTGCTTATTGAAATAACTAGATTTTCATATTCTTAGAGCAAGATCCACCCTTCCAAATTCTTCTAGCATTATTAAAAGCTCAAATAGGCATTAGCTTTCAAATCCTCACATGCCCTTGTACTCAAACTTTGAGAGTCTCTTATTGTGAGTTTTTTAAATTTTTTCAATCTTTATTATTGTAACTATCCTACATTATTAGGAGAGAATCAAATGTTCTTCTAGCTTTTAGGAAAGTGGTGAGAGTGCATACACTTTGATTTGTGAGAAGTGACTGATTGACTCCAGTGTAGAATGACACTCGCGATTTGCAAGTGATGTAAGGGCGTGGTGGCTTCACCCATATGAAACAACAATTCTAATGAAGAGTTTAAATTCTCAGGATTGAGGCAAGAGTCATGGAATATGTTTGGTTAGTTTACACTATCTATACTTTTTATTTATCTTACGAACTTAAATTTGATATCAATTAGAAATTATCTTACATATGATTATAGATTGATCATTCTCGTATAATTTAATTATTTCACTAGTTATAATTGAGTTTTGATTATCTACTTGTACTTGAAGTACTTTTACGCATTGAATCAATGAAAACTTGTCTTATTATTTAAAATCTATTTCCTCCCGTCACCCATGTTATCTATTTGGACCTTCAAGTGGTATTAGAGCCTCGTGCTCATGCTTTTGGACAAATATGCTTGAGTATCAATCTTATTGGTAACATTCAATTTTTTAGAACAAAGTAGGATTTTTTGGCTTTTAAATAAATTTTTTAAAATTTGTGTATTAATCTCTCTTGAAGCTATTCTTAATTTCCTACTAGATTTTTAAATTCTATCAATATCATAGATAGATTAAGCATGAATGAAATTTTTTAAATATTTTCAAATCTATCTATACATATATCAAGGGGGAGCTTCTATTACCTCAAATGTTGATTACATTGGATTTTTGATAAACTATTCTTTTTCAAGCTAGTTGATAGGAAATATCTTGCTTGTTTTTGAAATTTTCATATCTCTTTATGCATGATATTAGAAGAGACAAATTCGATTTTTTTTCTATTATTTATCTTTACTTCATGTTCTTTGTCATGCACTTATTTAGCGAGAGTTATACTTTTGATGATGTCAAAAGGGGAAGAACAATATGCATATTTATCAAATATGTTAAATCATTGGTAGTTGATCTTTATGACTAAAGGCATGTCTAATTACTTTTATATGAATCTATCTTATAGCGTACTAATTTGCTTTCTCTATGCATAATTTTTTATTATCAAAGGAGGGAAGAATGTTGACATTTGTATTTTGATGATAATTGAACTAATATGTACTAAGTGTTTGAGTTAATTTTGGCCAAAATTTGGCTTAATCAAAATTTAGTTAAAATACAGAGTTGAATGCAATTGGATTATGATTCAAATATGGGCCTCATATGGGTCTAAATCACGGTCAAATTCGATCAAAAATAGAGTTTAATTTGGACTTAAATTATTAGAAAATTTGGGCCAAACTAAAGTAAATTGAGTGGGCTGAATATTTAGACCAAAATTGGGCCCAAAATTCATCAAATATATGAGCTAAAATAAAAATTATAAACTTTTTGCATATAGGCCCCTGGACCAAATATATTTTACAAATAGATCCTTGATCGGACTTTTCTTTCCCACAAGTCTCGAGGATAACAATTTTGTCAAAAAAGTCCTTAAAGTTCTAAAACTTCAAATCAATTCCTATAAAATCTAAGATTTGTGAATATAACCCATTAAAATTTTATATTCATAAATAAATTCTTAAAAATTCTAACTTTTGCAAATAGGTCCCTGTCCAAAATTTTTTAACAAAAAAATTCTTAAAAATTTTAGAATTTCATAAGTAAGTCTTTTTGCAAAAAGACCTTTGAAATTTATAAAATTATATTTCAGTCTAGATTTTTTGAAATATTTATAAATAAGCCCTTAAAATTTTTCTTCCAAAAATAATACAAAATTTGAATCTCTTCATCAAGCAACAAATTCCAATCCAGAGAATTACATTCCAATCAAGAAAAGAATATTTTCGGAATCCAATTTCATCACCGATAACAATCCAACCTATTTTCAAAGTCGATCCAATTAAAGATTTGATCTCAATCCTTCTTCAGACCTATAAATTAAGAAGAACCTACAAGCAAATAAAAAAACAACACACAAAAAAGAACGAACAGAGGGTGGGAGATCAAGAGACCATCATGGAGGAGAAAAGAAGAAATTAGAAATAGGTATGCCTCTTTACACCTTGTTTTGTTTCCCTTTCTTCTTGATCTCCTTCTTGTTTCCCTATCCCCAATTTCCCCTACTACACCTGCTGCCTTTGCCTGACGCTCATCGCCAAACCAGACCCAGGCCCAAGACACTAGCCACCTCTTGTGCTCTAGCCACAACCACCCATTCTTGTCCCTGCCATTGATCGAGTTGCTCCTACTTCATCATGTCACCCACTTGGACTCATACTGGTGCTAATAGCCTCTACCCTGCATCACCGAGAGGGTAGACTCCTTGCTATTGATCTCCTCCACCACTCGCTCAAGCCATGGCTAGCACCACTGCCCAAAGAGGAGGCTAGATTCAGACCCTGTGTGCCACCCTCTCCTCCATTATAGCCACCCAAGCTATAAGCCTAGCCCATCTCCTCTGTCCTTGTGCACACGCTAGCCTAATCTCCATTTGCTGCTTGTACCCTCTGACCCTCCAGTGCCATCTGAGCCTCTACCATTGCACTCAGGCTCTACCCTCCATGGCTGAGGGCCATGCCCTGCCACCATAGGTCTAGGCCTCCTGTGACCATTGGCTATCCCTGCTATGCCTGTGCAGGGTGCCATAAACCTTCTTCATGGCCAGTGCAAACCATAAGCCTCACCATCCTATGTCCCAACCCATGGGCCCACACCTATGCATCCCTTCCACCTTTGTGTCCTGCCTCACTGCTCTCCACCTCATGTTACTACTCCACCCCTCATGGCCTTCACCATTACCAACCACCACTAGAGAAGACCAGATCTAGCCAAGCCTAGCCAGATATAGCTCTAAACCCAATGAAGTAGAGGTCAAATGTTGATTGGCCATCGTGGAGCTGTTATAAGGTTTTCAGAAGGAAAAAAGCCCATGAAAGAAGGAAAAAGAAAAAGAGAAAGAAAGAAAATAAAATAAAAAGGGAGTTGCTAGCAAAAAGAAATTCGGCCAGTAATAAGCAAAAAAAGAAAGGGTTCTGTCATCTTGATTTTTGTGCCATCACCACCGTGACCACTCGTGGCCTTTGGTATATTGATGAAACCTCATTAACACTGCGGCCACCCACGGTCCTCTACACAGTCGATGAACTCTATTACCACCATGGCCACCTATGGCTTTATGCATCAACAGGCCTCCATCAATACTACGACCACCCATAGTCCTTTGTGCGATGGTGGATCTCCATCACCATTATGGCCACTCATGACCTATGTATTAATCGACCTCCACCACTGACCTAAGGCTGTGTGATCGATTTTGCCAACTCAGAAGTGGCAGAGACCTTAGAGAGTGAACTTGATGCATAAATCAAAGTGTATTTAATTTGAGTATGCTATTAGGTATTATGAGAATATTGACTTCCAATAGACATAAGCCCCTATTGTTAATTATTCTAACAATTGTCATGAACCTCCTAAAGTAAGAAACTTGTCTAATAAAATAGGGACATGAAAATAAAAGAATAAAGCATTTGATTGATTCTTAAAAAAATAGTACATGACTTAAGTAAGGGTACACCCTCACTTTCCAATAAATTTTAACATGAAATTATAGAAAATATAAAAAAAAGAAAGAGAAAGAAGGAGTGAGAAAAAGCTCTGATGTATGCTACTACCCCATCTCTCCCATGCTGGACCATGTGATGTATGACTCAAATTGGCTCAATATTTAACAAGTATTAATGGCATCATCTGATGGGATGTTAAAAAAAATGAGAGAAGTTTAAAGTATTTCCAATAACTTTAATTATTAGTGATAACTTTATTTAATTTGATGGTGTCACCAAGGGCATATAGAGTGGCTTGAAGGCTGGCTGATGTGAGTCTGATGGCTGTTACTAGCCCAAATATTTGCTTGATGTGAGCCTGAAGGTTGGCTGAAGTGAGTTTGATGGCTAGCTAAGTGTGAGCCCAAAGTATAACTTGGTGCAAGCTCAATGGCTAGCTAGATGGGAGCTTAAAAGCTACTAAGTACGAGCTTGAAGGTTGGCTAAATGCAAACCCAAAGGCTAGCTGAATGCGAGCTTAAAGACTAGCTATGATGCAAGCCTGAGGACTTGCTGGATGTGAGCTCGAAGACTAGCTGAGTGTGAGCCCAAAGGTTGGCTTGATGTGAGCCCAAAGACTAACTTTGTGTAATGGGCTTTCGCCATCTTCAAAGGGTCATAGGTAGTGGTAGTGGTGTTTGGGGTTTGCCATCTTCTGAAGGGCCACTGGTGACTGCGATATTGAGAAATCGTCATCTTTGATAGGCCACTAATGGTTGTAATGGTGTCAAGGATTCGCTATCTTTTGAAGGGCTACAAAGGGTTATGGTGTTGATGAGGTCCTACCATTATTTGCAAGACTACCTTCAAGATAAGAGAACCCTACTAGCCATCTTTTTTTTGGGGGGCCAACAACTTTTTCCTTTATTTTATTTTTTTACTTCCTTCATCCTTCTTCATCCTATAGCCTTTTTTTTTCTCTCACCTGAGTAGCCCCCCTCCTTCCTCAATTGGACCTTAACCGAAGCAAGGCAAAGCCTTGCTCCCTCAAGTCTAGGCTAGATTTGGCCGAAACTTGGCTAGATCCTGCCACAAATAGCAATGAAGATGACCTAGAAGTACCACTCACGTGAGTGGAGCTTGGAGAGGAGGAAGATAGGCTGACATAGGGCCAGAGGTGATGGTGTGGGGTGGCATCTCTAGGCAATGATAGAGCGATGTTGGCGAGGAGGATCCAAGCAGCGAGCTATGTGGAGCTTGCGGAGGAGGGTGGCAAATATGCTGGGTCACTAGTGAGGAGGAAGTAGGTCCAGTGTGGGCCTATAGTGAGATGCAGGGGAAACAGGGTGGCTAGCAGGATTCTCCAACGAGGTGGCTATGTGCTCAAGGTGAGGCAGATAGTGACAGAGTAGGGTTCTGGTGGATCGAGCCAGTGGCACAGGCGAGCATAGAGGCAACAACTACAACGCCGATAGGTGTGGTGGCAGCTTGGGCACATGATGATGCTCCAGCAAGGAGACAAGGGCATGAACCAATTGAGGTGAAGGATGCAGATGAGCTCCAAGTGGTGCAAGTGCAGTAGAGCCCATGGGTAGAAAGCAAGCAGCATGGACTAGTGGCCACTTGGTGGAGAAGGGCGCTAGTTCAATGATCTATGGGAAAGGAGGAAAGCAGATAAAGAGAAGAAGAGGAACCGAGCTAAGTTCAAAATTTTCACCTTTTCAATATTTGACCTTGATGAATTCTTCGATAATGGGTTTCTAATCCCTTCCTCATTCTTTTTGTCTCCGTTCATCTCTATTACTCTGTCTCTATTTGATCTCCCTTTTTCTTGCAAGTTTTTCCATGCATTTTATAGGTCTCAAAGAGATTTGAATCAAATCTTTGACCGAGTGAATTTGGAATTTTGTTTGATTATGATTTGGTGATGGGATTGTATTTTCAAATTATGTGGATGGCATGTAATCCATCAATTGAGATTTATTTTCCTAATAAAAAAAATTCAAGATTTATACTATTTTGGGATGCTGAAATTTTAGAGGGTTTATTTATAAATTTTTCAAAAAATCTAGACCAAAATATTGCTTCAAAAGTTCCAAGAGCCTTTTGAAAAAAAGAATATATTTATAAAATTTACAAATTTTTACAATATTTTTTGAATAAAATTTGGACTTGTTTGAAAATAAAATTTTTTTAGGGGGTCTATTTGCAAACCTTAGAAATTTCAGGGGTTTATCTATGAATATAAAATTCCAAGGGTTGCAAATCTTAATTTAGCTCAAATCTTTTTTTAGCCTTTGATCAAAATTTGGGCCTAGGTTCAATATCTAAATTGGCTCATCATAAGTCCAATTCAAAGTCAGAGTATGGTTATAAAGTCTACTTAGACAAAGTGGCCCCTTCGCATCCACTTCATGAGCTTTCTTAGCAAAGAGAGTGGATCGAAAAGAAGAGTGGGTGCTTTATTTCTCATCACTACCTCCATGAGTGCTTGATTAGTAAAATTTCATATTAATTCATCTGTCTCATCATAATAGTTTTTTTTTTCTTTTGCCTCTTCTCTCTTATTTTCTCAGCTCTCACTTTCTCTGAAGATACCATGGAACCCTTTGTGATTGAGAAAATTAGAAAGGAATGTAGTTTGGCTTTAGGATGTTTCCTCCCATTCTTTGGGACCGATGTCAAGGAGGTCATTGCATGCCATCTCTACGAACATTAGGAGCAAGTGCATTTTGATAATTATCATACTTTTCCCACTTTTCTAAGGAAGGGGTGCCATGTGCCAAAGGGGTGGGTGGTTTCTTCATGTTAGAACTAGTTGGGCATTTCAGGCAGTGAGAATCTTTAGAAACCTTGGGGTTTTGCATTCTCAACTGTTGCTAGCCTATTTGGGGGTAATCATTCCCACTTGCTAGAATAGTACCAGTTCTATAGAGTTATTCAAAGTGGATTGATGATATAATATCTCAATTCTTAGCCCAACTTGTGGGACCCAGTATCCTAGGAGGAGTCATATCATCTAAAGGACAATATGCCAGATACTCAAGAATTTTGCGTGGTGTGATTGAGATGTGGAATCATGCCACAATACCTTCCATACTCCATATGATGAGGTCAACATCTCCTTATGGGAGATATAAGGCAGCTAGCCAAGATCTCCATCCTTTGGGGCTTTTATGACGAGTATATCCCTACTGACCACCAAGCAGGCCTTAACTTTTGTTATGCTTTGCATGATCTCCTCAGAGTTTATGAGTGGGTTGATGGTACATTTTCTAAATAATCAGAAGAAGGTGTATTTCAACTATTGGATCAAGATTTTTTTATGAAAGAAGGCTGATAAGTAAGCCAACTAAATTTGACCAAATTATGTGTAATGCAAGAGACATCCTTTTAGAATTCATCCCTGAGACTTATTTTGCTACTTTTATCGGTTTATGACTTTTTTGCTTCATCATGCCACATGGTGGGCAGTATATTCATCCAGAGACATTTTCAATGGCTTGTAAGATGGCACATAGGCAGAGAGTTGCCTTGGCCCCTATGGTGTTAGGTTCAATATATACTAATCTTAGAGCAATAATGGACAGCCCTATAGGACCAAGTGATTCTTTGATTTGGTTCCTCATTCATTTTCTTTATACTTGGATTAAACCTAGTGATGAAATCAAAAAGCTATGTCATTCACATTTGGTCTCTATCCCCAAGATGATTTGGATCATGAATACAGTTGCCTCTACTTTCTCCCCCAAAGTGGCTAGGATGCATGTGTGTGATCCCTAAAATTTTGAGTGGTGAGCTTCTCCCTTCACTCTTCATGATTCTAACATGTTAGCCAATGTGGCTCACCCTCCATTACCTTCAGAAGCTTATGAGTATATTATCTCTTTATAGGATGGTGTATTATCACTTTGTTTCAGATAGCATTTGGTTGTGGTGGCTTATAATCTACATCAATTTTGTCAACAATTTGAGTATGATCAGGATTTTCTTGAGAATATTCTTGCTCCTTTACCACCATCATGTGTCGACTAGTTAGCAAGCTATTAGCGATATCTCACTTGTGTTTAGGATGATTCAAAGTATTATATCCCTAACATCGAGTGTGAAGCCAAGGTCCTTCATTCCTATGCCACAGTATGGTTTGATAGTATAGGAGGATACTTTTACATTGATCTTGAATTTCTAATCCAAAATGAGCCTATTTCACATAGCAAGGAAAAGCAAGTAGTGAGTGGTAGAGGGTCAAAGCGATAGAGGACTCAAGAGGCACAGGAGGCTCCGACTTGTAAATTTGCTTATCTTGGATCTAGTAGAGAGAGAATCATTCCCCCTTCCAAAGTCAGCGTGGTTGTTTTCGAGGTAATGTAGGTCTCAAATTGAGCCAAGGTAAGAGGCGCCTCGACCAATACATGACCATCATGTGATTGATGCTCCAAGGTATTGGAGACACATGTGGGTTTGTCTATTGGTGGGAGTGTGGGGTATTAGTTCATGTACGCCATCTCAAGACCCGATCTCTTCATTTTCTATTATTGACATGGATGTAGGGCTAGGGGAAACTCTTCCTTCACCAATACCAGTATGCTAGTCACTTGATATAGGTTTGAATAGAGTGGTCTAACCGGCCTCTCCATCACCTATATCTACTGGCCATTCATCAGATGTGAGTATCCCCAAGTCCTAGTAATTTTCATTCCTTTTCTCTCCTCTTTTTTGGCTGAGAATCTCTTTTCTTTTAGGTAGATGAGGATTTTGGAGACCCTCCCAATGGTATTCCCCCACCATTGCTGGCATCAAGTAATGACTTGCTATCTCCTTCTTTTCTTGAACACTTTCCATCTCCTAATGTATCACTTGTCCCTTCTGGTGATGATGGAGAAGCATGAGTGAATGACCACTAAGTCATTATGATTATCGGGAGCATCATCTAAGCTTCGTGTATCTTAGGATTATTCTTATCCTTTTTATTTAGAGGCTCTCTTGTTTGGTTCTCTTTACCTAGGAATATTATCAATGCTTTATGGATTTTTTTTGCTTCACATCAGATTTGGTCTTGCAACTTCATATATGTTTTTTCTTTGGCATCCCAACCATGTAAAATGAGTTCTAAATTCACTTGTTAGTGAGTGTGATGATGGACCTATTACATGAGGGTAAGCTTGAGTTGCCACAAGAAGTGGACCTTGGTTTGTCACATGAAAATGGGCTTGATTTACCACATGAGAGTGGACTTGATTTTGCCACATGGAAGTAGACTTGAGTTGGTATAATGAGTGGACTTAATCTGCCACACAATTGGGTGGAATTTTGTGCTCATATTTTGCTTTGAGAAATATAAAGCGCATATTTGATTGGACATTCCTTTTTGAGGAAGTTGGATGTTTCATCATAGACAAAACATAGACACTTTTGGTTGTTATTATTATTTCCCCCAGAGGCTTAGGTATAGAATCGGCCATTATCAGTTGGTAGGCTCCTTTTCAAATATTCTTTTGATGATATAAAGGTCTTCCCAATTAGGCTCAACTTTGCCTTTCTTATTTTAGTTTGGGATTATGCGTCGTTTTAGGACTAAGATCATTTCTCCCTTTTGAAAGGATATAAGCTAAGCCATCTTGTTGTAGGCCCTGAACATTTATGCCTGATATATTTTCAGGTTTTCCTCAGCCATAAACCTTGTCTTATTCAAGGGATCTAGCTCATTGAGGCAAAGATGAATATTATCTTCTCCTATGATTTATTCTTGTACGACAATCCTTAGAGTGGGACTTTACACTTTCAGTGGCAAGACTACCTCAGTCCTGAACACTAATACATATGGTATTGATTGGGTAGGGGTTCAATATGTGGTGCGATAAGCCCACAGTGCTATAGAAAGCTTTTGGTGCTAGTCTTTCTTGTTCCTAACAATAACTTTATTCAAGATCTTGGAAAGAGTCTTATTGAATGCCTCAGTGAACCCATTGGCTCTCACATTGTAAATGAATATCTCCAATTTATTTTATGATGATGCGTGAATCATCCTACCTTGAAGCTTTTGAATGATGGTCTATTATAAAAAATGATCCTTCAAGGGACACCGAATCGGTATACGATATCTTCTCAAAAAAAGTAAATAATAGCATCCACTTTTACCTCCTTCAATAGAATCACTTCAGCCCATCAAGAGAAATAGTCAGTCGTTGCTAGTATAAAGACCTTTATAAGAAGAAGGTTCAATTAGGTAGATGATATTTGTACCTCATACCTTGAATGACCATGAGGATACTATTGGATGTAGAGCATTTGGGTGTTGATAAATGAAGTCTTCGTGAATTTGGTGCAGATGACATCTTCTCACATATTCGATACAATCTCCTACCATTGTGGGATAATAGTAACTTACACGCTTAATCTTTATCATTATTTTTGGGTCTGATTGATGAGCTCCAAAATGCACGTCATATATAACTTCTTCGGCTATTTTTTCTAAGAGACATTGTAGAAGTAGTTGATCAAAGGACCTTCTTTAAAAAGTGTCATTGATAAGCAAAAAGCATAAGACTCTCTTTCTGAGTTGTGTCCGTGTGAATTTATCTTTTGGGTGTTCTTTAGTATGTGGCCTCTTTTATTAGTTTAGATTCAATTCTTTTGTGTTTGATGCTAAAGATTGAGTTTATCACTTGTGTAGTATAAACGATTATCTAAATTTTTCCTTGATCAAGATCAGCTAGTGCCTTGGCTAATTTGGCTAAGAAATCAGCTTGTGCATTAATAGATTAGGGAACTTTATTTATTTGAATATATGAGATTTGTCTCATGAGTTCTTGAGCCTTTTTATGGTATTTTAGGAGCTCAGGTTTATGGACTTTATATTCACCTTCAACTTGGCTGATAACTAGTTGTGAGTCACCAAAAATATGTAAGTGTGATATTTTCATATTAAGGGTTATTTCCAATTTTGTAATTAGGGTTTTGTATTCAACTTTGTTGTTTGTACATGGTTTTGAAAGGGAATAAGAATATCGTAAAATGCCCCTATATTTAGAGTGTCATAAATGAGTCCAATGTCTAGTTTGATTTGTGGTAGTCTTGGTCCGATCCCTGGTCTAATGGATGATACTCCATCAAAGTATAGCTTCTAGTAAGGTTCCCCTTCTTCGACCAAAAGGATTTCTTTGTTAGGGAGCTTGGAACTCAATGGAGAATCATTCGGTACTAGATTAGTTGCAAGAAAATCTATAAGGGCTTGTCCTTTGATTGCCTTTTAGGGATTGACCTTGATATCATACTCCATAAGGATTAAAGTCTACTTTGCTAGGCTTCTTGTGAATATAGGCCTAGTCATCAAGTACTTTGTGGGATTGATCTTTAATATTAAAATGGCTTGATGAGAAAGCAAATAATGTCTAAGTTTTTTGACCATGAATATGAGCACTAGACAAAGCTTTTCAATGGGGGAGTAGTTACTTTCTGCCCCTACTAGCATTCTAGTCAAATAGTAGAGTGTGTCTTCTTTATCCTCTCCATTATTCTAGGCAAGAAGTGCCCCCAGGATCCTTCCATCGTGGCCATGTAAAGGATAAGGGGTTTATCAAGTAGAGGTGCTGCCAGAACTAGTGGCTTTAGGAGATACTGCTTGATCTCTTCAAAGGCCTATTAGCAGTCTCAATTCCAAATGAAAAAAGTGTCCTTCTTCATCAAATTGGAAAAGGACTTATATTTTTTCAGAGGTTTGAAATGAATCTCCTTATATATGCAAGTCAACCTTGGAATGGCCTCAATTGCTTTAAATTGCTAGGTGGTGGCATATCCAAGATAGCTTTGATCTTAGATGGATCAATTTTAATCCCCCAACGTCTAACAATAAAGCCAAGAATTTTTTTCTGATGATACCCCAAAAGCACACTTCATAGGATTTATTTTTAAGTTATACTTTCTAAGATGGTCAAATACCACTCTTAGGTCTTGCATGTGCCTATCTTTGGATATAGTTTTGACCACCAAGTCATCCATATAACATTCCATCAATTGGTGTATGAGGTCATCAAAGATTTGGGATATGGCCCTTTGATAAGCAGCACCTGCATTCTTGAGTCTGAAGGGCATCACCTTATACAATAGATGCCAATTGGTTATAACCTAAAAAATCATCCATTAAAGAGAATATTTTGAAGTCAGTTATGTTTTCAATTATGATTTCCATTATTAGCATTTGGATATGCATTATTCAAGTTCTTGTAGTCCACACAAATGCAGATTTGAATATTCTTCTTCTTGACTGGCACGATACTTGCTACCCAATCTGGGTATTTGTCCTCTCTGATGAAGCCTTCTTCAATTAGTTTCTTCATTTATTCTATCACCTTTTGTTCTAGGTTGAGTTTCATCTTTTCTAGGTGCTTGTTTGATAGGTGAAAGTTTGAGATTGATGGCCAAACCTGTAGATTACAATGTCAAGATCTAGTCTAGGTATTTCCTTATAGCTCTGTGCAAATCAGTCAATGTACTCTTGAAGCACCACTTTGAGTTAGGTTTGGCTTTCCTTTGAGAGTTGAGTGCTAATGAAAGTCAGCTTGGTGTCCTCCTCTATGTTGAGGTTGATCTCCATTAGTTCATCAACTGTGACTTGCCCCCGGTTCTCAAGTTCTAGTGAAACTTCTTTTGGTTTGAGAATTATTTCTTCACCAACTGATTCATCATGTTGAGTGAGATTTAGTGAAGGTTCATCTGAGGGTGTTTTAGCTGCATCATGCCCCTTTTCTTTTGGTCTTGATAAAATTCCACAGAGGGTGTCACCTTCTTGTGATGTTTGGAGAGTCGCAACTACCTTGGTGCATGCATCAAGGGATATTGATGTCATTTGATTATCCTAAATATCCAAGAGAAGTCCAATAGTGATTATGAGGCATATCTGGGCATTTGGAATGATATAGCCCAATCCTTTAGTGTTCTTGTTTCCTCTTTCAGGAATGTAAGCTCACCCTTGAGGTGGATCCCATAGATTCTTAAAGAAATAATTCTCTTTCTTTGTTTATGAATGCCTATATCCAAATTTATCGATTATTCGATGAAGCTAGTTTAAGAAATATTTAAGCATGACTATTGGCTGATGGTCACCATCATCTGCTACATCTTTAGTTCTCATAATTTTATGTATGCTTGGGGCACAAGGGGTTGTCTTATAAAATAGTATTTCCTTTTCTCCTTCGCACCATGGAGGAATGTAAAAAGTCATTAATTCTTCCATGACATTGATGCTCAACTCATCTAATGACTTAAATAAGCCCACCAAAACTATAGTAACAAGGAGAGTATTTTCTATTTGACTTCTCTCGTCATCTTCGTCAAAAGTGTAATCACCTAGGTAGACTTGTGGAGCTTTTTCATCTAAAGAATTTGGGTTAGAGTTGCTTCCTAGGTGAGAAGGAGTGAAGATTGTGCTGGTGATCTTTTGTTTTACTTGATTGATAGAAACAAATCATCTATCAACATGCGATATCTCGTAGAATTTTGTATTATCGTAGTGTACCCCATGAACATCATAAGGATGTACATCTCTATCAATTCAATGTTCTTCATCATCCTCAAGATATTTGAGGAATTGATGTAGGGTTGATGACACTACTTTCTTTTCATATAGCCACAGTCTCCCTAATAATGCTTTATATGATGCATTGGTATTAATCACATACAACTTGGCATCTGTCATCAACTTGTCTAGTTTCAAAGGGATAGTTATGGCTTCAAAGCTCTTTGGTTATTCTAATTAAACTCTTGGATGGTTATAATCTCGAATGTCATATGACACGCATCTAAAGTTAGATCTCTTAGAATTCAGAGAGTCATCAAATTAATTGAGGAACCTAGGTCAATCAAGACACAATTGATCTTGATCCCATCCCTATTCCTTGTGACATACAATGGTCTATTATGGTCTATTATTCCATGTAGCAAGTCATTATTTGTGAAAGTAATGGTGGGAGTTTAGTGTGCATACAAAAACTCTTTCATCTTCTCTTTAGCAAAATATGCTTGGCAGTTGGTCATATTTTGTAAGATGTGCACTAGTGTATCCTTGAGTTCCTTTGACATCATTAAGGCATCAAACACACTCAACATGATAGGGATCTTCTTGAGGTGGAGTGCTACATTGTATTCCACCCTTTTGAGTGTGGGTTCATCTTGCGAAGGCTAGATGCCCTTGTTTATCTAAATTTCCTTCTCCTTATCCTTAGGGATGCTTGTATCCATATGCATTAGAGCTTGTCTTAAAGGCAACACCTTTGCTCCTCCGAGTTGTACCTAGTTTGTTCTCCTTAGTTGAAATTTGGCATCGTAAAACCAATAAGGTTCATCTTCAAAATCACTTTCGAGCCTAATCATGTGACAAGAGGTAGTAAACCCTTGCACCCAATAAGTAGTTTCTTGAATGTCCTTGAAAAATGTGACTAGTTGATAATCATCCCATTCAACATCAGGATTAGACATGTAGGGTTTTCTCATAGAGAGGTCTTCAAAGACTCTTTGGATGAACTATTCTACTTCATCTACTGGCATAACCTTCTTTAGGGCTTTGTATTTTGGATGATTATTTTATGGATATTCAGATTGACTTGACACAAGGATAGAATGAGCTTTTGCATTAGTTTATTTGATCCTCTCTCAAAATGCCTGCTTCTTCCTTTGGAACTTACTGTTGTAGGGCCTTTCAAAGTGATCATAAAGTTGTTCTGACTCAGACATGGAGTCATATTCATCGTCCATGCTTTATACACATAATTCTTCTAAAGTTGGCAAAGTGCATCCTTCCACAAGTTCTAAGACTCTTACCTCACCAAACCTAGCAAGTTGAGTATTTATTGTTGTATTGCCTAATGGAGGACAAAATAGTTACTCATCAATGTTTACCTTGGATGTATGAGTCCCATGCAATAAGAGGTCATAGACTTAGACAATTCTCTTCTATAGTGTCTACCTTTTTTTACTCATCTTTAGAGTAAGTAGCATAAGTAATCATTCTAATCTTGAGGAGGGTCAGTAAGTGATTTGCTGCCATCCTTGTAGGGTCTTCTATGTGGCTTTATCTTTTCTACTAGCACCTTCTCTATCTTCTTGATTTTCTCACAGAGCATGGTAGTCATATTTTTCATACTTTCCATGTAGGCAGACATAGCCTTCATGTGCTTATTTAGCTTTGCATGTGCCCCTTAACAAACTTCATGTTAGTTGTAGCTAGTTCTTTCATAGTATCTAGTAATAGTTTGAGCATTCTATAGTTATACTCATAGGTGAACCACTTTCTATGATAGTTATCTTGAGAGAAACCCTTGGGGAGACCTATGGGATCTCTCATTTCATCAATAACATCCTCAGTAAATCTATTCACTTCTTCTCAACTCACTCCCTAAATTTTGTTATTATTGAAGCAATGGGGTGGGGATCGGCTTGGTTGTAAACCTCCAATAGTAAATATGGTGGAGCACATTGCCCCTGAAAGTCCACTTTCTCCATCTCTCACATTAGGGTATTCTAGTAAACCTTTGAGTTTATCAGGGAGGAATTTCTCAAGAGTTATCTAGCTTCTTTCTTCTTGGATATATTCATCTAGAGCATCAATGTATGCTTGGATAGCTAATTTCTTGACATCGTATTCATCCAGTTGAATTAGCTTCTTCTTCTTGCTTTTGTTCTTTTTCTTCCTGATGCTTTGGGTAGGTGAGGAAGTTTGCTCTCGTAAGGCTTTTTTCATCACAATCCTAAGCTCTTTAGGGTTTCTTTCAAATCATCTTCCTCATTAACTTTTTTGGCCTCTTTAAAATGTAGATGTTCAATAAGTGTCCTTATTTAAGGGTACGTTGTGCTTCTTCCCTAAAGAGGAACTCAGCAAGTGGTTTATGGTCCTCGAATATAATAATATAATTGATGTATTTGGTGGCTGTTCAAATAGAGATGCCTTTGAGAGAGTCAGCATGCACTCTCAGTATTGCTTTTCAACCCAATCCTTGAACATATAGCAGTCATTAATGGTATGTCTTAAAACTCTATGGTAAGGACAATAATTTGGATAATTTATTTTGTTGGCTTCACTGGCCTCTTGGATTCTAACAATTGGAGACTTAACTTTAGGGTATCCTAGAAGATTTTACCTTCTCTCTCTCTTTTGAAAGAATATTTCTATCTGAGCCTTTGTTGGAGATCATTGGATCATTCCACTTGCCCATCTCCTCCAAGAGCTAGTAGTTTCTGAGGATTACCCTTGTTCATAGTAGGGTTTGGAGGTTTCTTTTGCTCAATTACTTTAAATGCAGCCATCACATTCTTGGAAGACTCTCCAAACTTTACCTTATCTCTTTCGAGTTTGAAATTTTTTGAACTAGATTAGGTTAGTGGGTCAATTATTCGTAGCTTCTTGACTTGCATAATGAGGTATTGCAAGGTGTGGGTAGAATAGGCTCTCAAATCAGGTGTCATCCACTCTCCCCTTATATTACTGAGAACTAGGTTCACCACCTCAAATTGACTTATGAGTTAGTTGCTCACACTTGATGTTGAGATTTCTCTACAGTATGATATAATCTAGAATTAACTTATTATCATGTTTCGGTGTGGAGATGGGGTCTACAATGGTCACTTTATCATTGACCCCTCTGAACTTAATTCAAAAAGCCTCTTTTATTTGTGTCCAAGTTTGTATGGATTCTAGTTGCAAACTGGAATACCACTCGAATGCTATTCTTGTCAAGCTTGTTGAAAATTGGTAGAGTAACAATAAAGGATTATTACTTGAATCCCCACACAAAGTCACAAAATGAGCTATGTGCTATTCAGGACTGCCCATGTCATTAAACTATTTGCAGCTAGGCACTATATAGCCTCTGAGGTATAGCACTCGGTCGTGATGGCTAGGGTATAGTTTATTAGCATCGTTCATCCTACTTGTCTCACTTTCTTGCCTCAAGTATGTAGCCATCATTCATGGCACCTACTGTTATATGTATGATGGGAGTTTCATGTTATCAAATATCCTTGAAATCAAGGATTGTGTATCCCTTGCTAGAGGAGGTGCTTGTGAAGGGCCAACATTTTCGTGGATCTCATCTATAAGAGATGCACCTTCTGCGACCTCTGTTTCTTGGGATGGCTGTTGAGATTATTTCAATTTGTCAAGATTTTTACTCATCTATAACATAATTTCCATCAACTTCATGACTTTCCTTTGAGCTTCATCTATCTCTTTGCCTTGTTGTCTCAGTTATTCTTATAGTGCTTCTATAGTCACTTCCTAATTAGAGCTTTCAATTATGACCAAGACTTCTATCAAAACATGATTTTCTATATATTGAGGATCAATTTTGGGCTTTGGGTTGAGGCTAACTTCTCCATCAGTCAAGTCATCTTATTCAAGAGTCTACTCATGAAGCAGGTCACCATACCTTCTTTTTGATGTGGTAGCAAGGATTGGTTGACAAGGACCTTCTTCTCTTGGATTTATTCATTAGTAAGTCTCACTCAGATAGTCTTCTTTGGCATTTGGTCAATAGTGGTTTCGGCTCACAATCTCTCCTAGAGTCATGATGAGAAATGACTCTGACAAGGGTGGGTGGTCTCTCTTTATGAGTCCTCATGCTGAGTTGTAGCCTTAAAGGGACTCTTATGTTTTTGTTTGGTGATTCTCTACTTTGCCATAGTCTTAAGCTAAGATTTTGCCCCCTATGATTTTCTTTTATCCTTCTCTAAATTGCTTAATGGAGCGTTGGAGGTAGAGATGGTAATGACCGACTTCATTAGAGGGGTAGGCTTCCCAAGTCGGCTAAAAATCTTTACTTGTGACTATTAGGATAAGCTCTTATTTATTGATGCTTGTGTCTAGACTTTCTTTTGATTGCCTCTTGTGTGGAGTTGGGTATGTCATCAACTACTTCTGAGATTGACTAGCTTGAGGGGTGCACTACTTCTGGGGTTGACTAGCTTGACGAGTATGTCATCAATTGCTTTTAAGGTTGACTAGCTTGAGGGATATATCATCAAATGCTTTGGGGGTTAACTAACTCGAGAGATGTGTCATCAACTACTTCTAGGATTGACAAGCTAGAAGTGTAGTCAATGGCTTTGAGCATGTAGGTATCTAACTTCCTTGATTTGGTAGTACCACCAACAGCTTAGGGGGGTCAGGTATAGCTTTGAAGTGTGGCCAACAACTTTGAACATATTGGCAATTAACTTCTTTAGTTTGGTAGTGTCACCAATGACTTATGGGGTTAGGTATAGCTTTGGAGTGCTGCAAAGATTTTTGTAGTACACCTAATAGGATTCAGTTTGACCCAGTTTAGTTTTATTTAAACTTACTCTGGTTTAGGTCAGGATTGTGATATTACTTATTATTTATGGCCTTGGAGTATTATTGAAGGTTTAGCACACATATTAGAACTCAGTTTGACCCTATTTATCCCTCTTTAGTTTCATCAAAACTGACATTGTTCCAATTTGTGTTGGTTTGGAATTAGTTCAATGTCTGACACTCAATTTTGATTTAAGTCTAAATTGATTTAACTCGATGTTTAAAACTTGAGTGAATTATGATTCACTAATCCTTTCCCGAAAGATAGTGATATGCCCCTATTTTCCAATTCCCAAAACCTTTGGTGATTGGGTTTGGACTGATGCTTTATAGCATGACTAAGGGAGCCATGTGAAACATCCATTCCAAGATTACCGTTGATATTGGTAGTGAATATTAACTAATGAATTCAATTCCCAAGCTCGACATTGATTTTTAGAAGAATATTTATCAAATACTGATCATTGACTATAATTAGAGCAATGCTAATTTTGATTGGAGTCTAACTTGGTTCAGTTTAGTATTCAAAACTCGATTTTGGATCAAGTTTGATTCAATTTTATTTGGATCAAGTTTGACCTTGTGTTGGAGTTTGCATCTTGATGAACTTCAATTCGAGTTCAAGCTAATTTGGTTCAACTTGATTTTAGTTTAGGCTTGGCCTAGTTCTAGTTTGACTTTAATTTTGACCCTTCAATTTGAACTTAATTTAACCCAGCTAGGGTCTAATTCAAGCTTCCTTTAATCCAAATTAGATTTGATTTGAAAAGTTCCCAACTATTATGATAATTTTGGATGAAACTGTGGTTCGGCTTTAACTATAAAAACCCAAGGGTTAGCTTAGTTTGCAAGCTCTAAAGCTGACTTAGAGGTACAAGCTTAAGGGCTAATTAAGTGCGAGCCCAAAGGTTGACTAAGTGTGAAACTGAAGGCTAGCTGATTGTGAGCCTGAAGGATGGCTTGGGTATGAGCCTGAAGGTTAATTGGGTGCAAGCCCAAAGACTAGCTTGGTGCAAGCCTGAAGGCTAGCTAAATGTGAGCCCGAAGGCTAGCTAAGTGTGAGACCAAAGGTTGGCTTGGTGCAAGTGCAAAGGTTGGCTAAGTGCAAGTGTGAAGGCTAGCTAAGTGTGAGCCCAAAGGCTATTATGGTGTGAGCCTGAAGACTAGCTGAGTGTGAGCTCAAAGGCCAGCTTTATGTGACCACCAAGGCTAGCTGAGTGTGAGCTCAAAGGCTAGCTTGGTGCAAGCCTAAAGGCTAGCTAAGTGTGAGCCTGAAGGTTAGCTGAATGTGAGCCTCAAGACTGACTTTGTGTTAGCTCGAAGGTTGGCTAAATTTGAGCTCGATGGTTGGCTAAGTATGAGCTTGAAGGTGGCTAGATGCAGGCCTAAAGGCTAACTAAGTGCAAGCTTAAAAGCTAGCTAAGTGTGAGCTCGAGGGCTAGTTTGGTGTGAGCCTAAAGGCTGGTAGATGCAAGCCTAAAGGCTAGCTAAGTGGGATCCTAAAAGTTGGTTGAATGCAAGTCTAGATGTTAGTTGAGTGTGAACTAGAAGGCTAGCTAAGTGCAAGCTTGAAAGTTGGCTGGATGGGAGCCTGAAGGTTGGCTGAGTGTAAGCCCAAAGGTTGGCTAAATGCAAGCCTAAATGTTGGCTAAACGTGAGCCCAAAGGTTAGCTTGGTGTGTGCCCAAAGGTTGAATAAGTGTAAGCCTAAAGACTAGCTAAATGCAAGCTTGAAGGCTAGCCAGATGCAAGCCCGAAGGCTGACTAAGTGCAAGCCAGAAGGATAGCTGAGTGAGAGCTGAAGGCTAGCTGAGTTGAGCCCTAAGGCTGGTTGAGTGTGAGCCCTAAGGTTGACTGAGTGCGAGCCCAAAGGCTAGTTGAGTGCAAGCCCAAAGGGTGGCTAGATGTGACCTGAAGGCTGGCTGAGTGCGAATTCAAAGGCTAGCTGAATGCAAGCCTAAAGGTTGGCTAAATATGAGCCCAAAAGTTGGCTTGGATGCAAGCCCAGAGTCTAGTTGAGTGAGAACCCAAAGGCTGACTTGGGTGTGAGCTCAAAGGCTAGCCTAATGTGATCCCGAAGGCTAGCTTGGTGTGATCGGGATTCACTATCTTTAAAAGGTCATGGGTGGCTACAATAGTATTTGGGGTTTACCATTTTTCAAGAGGCTGTGGGTGGCCGCGATGTTGAGGATTCCCTATCTTTAAGGTGCCACGAATGGTTGCAATAGTGTCAAGAGTTCATCATGTTTCAAAGGCCCACAAGTAGCTGCCGTGTTGAAGAGGTCTTGCCACTATCCGAGGGACCACCTTCAAGACATGAGAACTCTACTGACTCTTTTTTTTCGACCAACAACTTTTTTTTCTTTTTTTATTTTTTTTATTTCCTTCCTTCTTCTTCAACTTGCATGTAATCCATCAATTGGGATTTGTTTCCCTGATGAAGAAATTCAGGATTTATGCTATTTTGGAATGCTAAATTTTTAGGAGAGTTATTTGTAAATTTTTTAAAACATTTGGACCAAAATATAGTTTTAAAAGTTCCAAAAGTCTTTTTGTAAAAAAAATATATTTATAAAATTTTAAAATTTTGAGGTCCTTTTTGAATAAAATTTGGACTTGTTTGAAAATAAAAATTTTTCAAGGGGTCTACTTGTAAAACTTAGAAATTTATGGATTTATCTATAAATATAAAATTTCAAGGGATTTATTTATAAATCTTAATTTAGTTCAAATCTAATTTTAGCCTTTGATTGAAATTTGGGCCCAGGTCTAATATCTAAATTTGGTTCATCACAAGTCTAACTCGAAGTTAAAGTAAGGCTACAAAGTCTACTTAAATAAGCACTAGCTTGTGGACTCATGTGAAAGTTAACTCTGGTCTAGAGCCAGCCCATGAGCTCACTCAAAATTAGTTTTAAATTAAGGCCAGCTTGCGAGCTCACTAAACATCTATTCAGACCAAAGTCAGCTCGTGGGCTCACTGAACATTTATTTGGAGTAAAACTAGCTTACAAACTCGATGAATATCTATTTAGACTAAGACCAGGTTGGGACTCACCGAATGTCTATTTGGACTAAGGTCAGCCAGCAGTCTCACTAAATATTTATTCGAACTAAGGTCAACTTGTGAGCTCACAGAATGTCTCTTGAAACTAAGGCTAGATCATGAGTTCACTGAAAGTCTATTCAGACTAAAACCAGCCCGCAGGCTCGTCGAACATCTATTCTAATTAACGCCAACTTGTGTGCTTGCCAAATGTCTATTTGGACTAAGGCTAGCCTACAATCTTACTGAATGTCTATTTAGATTAAGACTAGTTTACAAGCTCATCAAATATCTATTTGGATTAAGGCCAACCTATGAGCTCGCCAAATTTTTATTCAGACTATGGCCAACTTGTGAGCTTGCTGATTGTCTAATTGAGCCAAGGCCAGCCCTCATGCTTGCCTAAAGTTATCATGATAGCATGTGGGCTCTCGAACCAAATTGATTAAATTCAAGTGACTCAATTACATTAAACTCAGCTAGAACAAATGAACAGAACTAAATTAATTCAAATGAACCACCAAATGGACATAAATTGATCAAATAAATTGACTAAAACTCAAATCGAATTGGACTCAAAATCCAAATTGAGTTGATCCAAACTAAATCAACTCAGACTCAACCTTAATTAGATTCAAGTTGGGTTAATTCAAAGTCAAGTCAAGTTCAAATCACATCCAATTTTGGTCGAACTAAGCTCGAATCAAAAACTAAATTAGATAAATTAATTTCAAATTGAAAGCTAAATTGGGTTGAATCTAGCCTAAACTCAAACTAGAACTAGGACAAGCCTGAACTAAAATTAAGCTAAACCAAATCAACTTGAACTTGAATCAAAGTGAATTAAGATGAAAACACAAACACAATGGAGGTCCAACATAGGTCAAACCCAAGTCCATCAAAGGGTTGAGATAGGATCCAAGCAAAATTCATCAATAGTCAGGTCTAACATCTACTAAGGATCCAATAGAGACCTATTTAGGGCCAAACCCAAGAAGAATCCATCAAGAACCCATTTAGGCTTAGATCCAAGAAAGATTCATTAAGAACCCATTAAGTATCAGATCCAAGATCCATTAAAGGTCCAACACAAGGTTGATGTCAACCCAAATTGAATGAAACTAGACTGGAGTAAAAATTGAGTTCTAAATATTGAATTTAATTGAATCAAACTTGAATCAAAGTTGAGTCTTGAACATTAAACTAAATCAAATCAAACTTGATTCAAATTGAGTTTTGAATATTGAGTTGAATCAATTCAAACTCAAATCAAAATTAAATTCTGATTGTTGAACTAAGTCCAAACTCAACTCAGGTTTGAACCAAAATTAGTTCAAGTAGAACTAAATGAGTCAAACTAAATCCCACTTGATGTGCTAAACCTTTGGCAAAACTCCAAGGCTATGAATGATGGGTGATGTTGCCATCTTGACCTAAATAAGAGCTAGTCCAAATTGAACTAGACTGGGCTAAATTGAGTCCTACTGGGTGTGCTACAAGAGCCTTTGGCAGCATTCCAAGGTTTCACTCAACTCCATAAGTAGTGTGTAATGCCATTTCTAAATCAAAAAAGTTAATTACCAATATGCTCAAAACTATCGGCTACACTTTGATGCTATACCCAACCCTACAAGACATTGGTAATACTACCAAATCAAAGAAGTTAATTACCAATACGCTCAAAGTTGTCAGTCACACTTCAAAGCTATACTCAACCATATAAGCCATTGGTGATACTATCAAACTAAATAAGTTAATCGCCAATAAGCTCAAAGCTGTCAATCATACTTCAAAGCTATACCTAACTCCATAAGCCATTGGTGATTCTATCAAACCAAAGAAGTTAATTGCCAATAAGCCCAAAGCTATCGGCCATATTTCAAAACTATACCCAACTCCATAAGCCATTGGTGATAGTACCAAATTAAAAAAGTTAATTGCCAATATGCTAAAAGTTGTCAACCACACTTCAAAGCTATACCTAACCCCATAAGTAGGTGGTGATGCTACTAAACCAAAGTTAATCACCAATACACTTAAAGATGTCGGCCACACTTCAAAGCCATACCCAACCCACAAGTCATTGGTGATGCTACCAAACCAATAAAGCTAATCTCCAAGATGCTCAAAGTTGTTGGTCACATTTTAAAGCTATACTCAACCTCATAAACTGTTGATGACACTACCAAATCAAAGAAGTTAAATACCAAAATGCTAAAAGTCGTTGGCCACACTTTAAAGCTAGTCAACCCCAGAAATAATTGATGATGCACTCCTCAAGCTAGTCAACCTCAATAGCAGTTGACAATGTCCCTTCAAGTTGATCAACGCCAAAAGCAGGTGATAATGCACCCTTCAATCTAGTCAACCCCAAAAGTAATTGATGATTCACCCTTCAAGTTAGTAAACCTATAAACAATTGACAACACACCTCTCAAACTAATCAACCTCAAAAGTAGTTGATGATGCATCCCTTGAGCTAGTCAATCTCAGAATAAGTTAATGATATACACCCCATAAGTAATTGATAATGTACCCCTCAAACTAATCAACCCCAGGAGCAGTTGATGATGCACCCTTCATGCTAGTGAACCCTAAAAGTAGTTGACGATGCACTCTTTAAGCTAGTCAACCATAGAAGCAGTTGATGACACACTCATCAAGTTAGTCAATCCCAAAAGTGGTTGATGACACACTTCTCAAGCTAGTCAATCATAGAAGCTATTAATGACATACCTTTTAAGCTAAGCCAATACACTCTCAAAGGCCATTAGTGATGCTCTAAATCTGATTGACAATATGCCTAAAAGCCCCTCGATTATGAGATTACAAATGATTAGAATAAAGCTAAGGCTGCTAATTATTCTTCTGAATCAAATATCAAAAAAAATCAACTAACAATAAGTAGCAAGCTATCAATAATATTTAAAATCCTAGTAGAGTTAACTGATATAAGCCAAGGTTGTCAATCTCACCTATCAACATGTTATCAACATCTACCACAGACCTAGTCGAGACCCATCCAAGTCAAATGCCACACGATCAACATGTGGGAGCGGAGCAGCATTGTACATCAAAGCCTCTTTTTCATTATTCTCATATTTTCTATAATTTCATGTTAAAATCATCATAAAGTGGGGGTATGCCCTCATTTAAGTTATGTACTATCTCTCTCAAATCAACCAAATGATGTTCTTTCTTTTCTTTTGTATCTTTATTTTATTAGCTAGGTTTTTTACTTTAGGAGGTTCCTAACAATTATCAAGATAATCAACAATAGGGGCTTATGTTTGTTCAAATTCAATGGTCCTACAATACTTGATAGCACACTCAAATAAAACACATTCTGATTTATGCATCAAGATTGCTCCCTAGGTCTCCGCTACTCCTAGGCCACCGAAATCGATCCCACAATAAGTTTATTAAGTTGTAATAAGTTTTAGGATTTGCAATGATCATCCAATCTTATGAAAGATTAAGTCTCAAGATTAAACCTTAAAGATGACAATTCAAAGATAAAAAGGATGATAATTTAAAATTGAAGCTTAAAGATCAAGTCAGGAGCTCAAAGAATATTCAAGATGCCAACACCAAGCTCATAAGTTTAGCATTTTCATTTTATGTTGAGTTGAGAATTTAATAGTGAATTTATTTAAACTTTTGTGTAGCCTCATCTAATATGGATATGCCTTCATTGGCTTATATTATTTTATACATGTTAAATTAAAGTGGTGTCAAATAGCTTATGTTGCAAAAAAAATTTAGCAACTTTTTCTATCATGTTTAGTAACTTGAACTTGATAGTTTGTGCACCTAAAGTCAAGTTCAGATGTCTAATTAGTACATTCAGATGTTAGAATCTGACAAACAAAAAAATAGCATTTTGGTTCTACAAAACTTTGGTTATCTAAATAAAGAGTTTGATTGTCCAAATTCAGGGTTCAATCACCCAAACATATGGTTCAAACGCCTAAACACATGAGGACAAAACTCAACAGCTAGATTTTTTTCTATCGTTATATTGATTCAGATGACCAAATATTAGTTCTGAATGCCCAAACCTAGCAGAAAAAGCTAGGGGTGATTTCCAATAACTATATTTTTACTCCAATAATTATATAAAGGCTTGGAACTTCTCTACTCATTGAGAAAATTAGATTTTCATATTCTTAGCACAAGATCCACCCTTCCAAAGCTATCTAGCCTCAACACGATCTCAAATAGGCATTAATTTTCAAATCCTCACATGCCCTTGTACTCAAACTTTAAGAGGCTCTTGTTGTGAGAATTTTCTTTATTTTTTAATCTTTATCATTGTAACTCTCCTAATTTGCTCGAAGAGGATTAAGTGCTCTTTTAGATTTTAGAAAAGTGGTGAGAGTGCACACTCCTTAGTTTATGAGGTAGCCAACTGATTCCAGTGTGAAGTGACACTTGTAACTTATGAGGTGATATAAGGGTGTGGCTTTAGCCAAATGAAGCGATAACTCTAATGAAGAGTTTAAGTGATCAAAATTCAAACAAAGGTCATGGAGTAGGTGTGGTTGGTCACTAACCATGTATATTGAATGGTATACCCTTTCTCTACTTTTTTATTTTTCTTATGAACTTAAATTTGATATTAATTAAAAATTATCTTATATATGATTGTGGATTAATTATTCTCATATGGCGTAATTTACTAATTCTAATTGATTTTTGATCATCTACTTGTGCTTGAAAAACTTTTGAACTCTAAATCAATGAAATTTTTTTAATTAATGGAAAATCTAATTTACCTCCCTTCTTAGGTTGTCTATTTGGGCCTTAACACCTACCTCGATTTGTACTCAACCTTCTCAAAACCCAGAATCTTCTCCCTTGCCAATGCTAGCTTCGTTCAACTCCTCTAGTAGTGTCTCCTTTATCACATAAAATTCTACATTATCCAAATTCCCTAATATTTAACATTTAGCTAGAGTCCTAAAGAATTAAAACAAATCTAGTTTACCCACTAAAATATCTCATTTTAACCATCTAATATTCTTATCATTATCCCAAATATCAGATAACCTTATCCCAAATTACCCAAAAATCTTGATATAGCATCCCTCTCCCCTTATAAGAATTTGGTCTCCAAATTTAGTGGCAAGATACCTTGAATGACATTGCTAGAAGTCTGAGCATCTTGATAGATGAGTGCAAAAACATGGGTTGTTTTGGGCTTCTGAGGTTGCGACTGCCCCCTTGGGCAAACCCTTGCCTCCTGGCATGATCAATAGTAGATGAAACACAAATGTGCTCCATTTGGGCTCTTCAAATAGTTACACAAGAGATGGTCTTATGCTCCATATAGGAAATAAGATGGAGTCTTTAGAGGTAATGTCACCTCTAATTTCTCCTCTACCTTATGCCTCTTTGAATGTTGGTATTGGTGGTCATCATGTTCAATAGGTTGCCTCTGTAGAGTTTTCTATTCAACTTCTCTACCAACTATGGACTTTGTCATGGCACTCTCCATTGACAAATCCTTGCTCAACATTGTGGTGTAGGTTTTCAACTCGAATACCTCCAACTTTTTCTGAATTGTAGGTCAAAGTCTATTCATGAACATTGCCACCTTTTGTACATCAATGGAAACCAACTCAAGTGCAAATCTGGCAAGGCACTTGAACTCTACCTCATAGTCAGTAATTATTCAGCCTACTTGCTTCAAACCAAGCAATTCCTACTGCATATCCACCGAGGCTAAATTTGGAAAGTATCACTCCAGGAATAGCTCCTGAAACTACTCTTAAGTGACCTCTACCTAGTCACCTCCCAGTGCATGATAGTATCCCACTAGACTTTAGCATCCCCCTCTAATCAATAGCTAATGAAGTTAACCTTCTCATGGTAATTGTATCCTACAGCTTGAAAAGTCTTATCTATCCTATGGAGCCAATTATCAGCTACATTGGCATTAGCTCTACATCCAAATGATGTTGGCGCCAATTGAATGAATTATGTTAGCTTACTATTGGCAGTAGCATTGTTGGTGGCCAAACCCATCTACCAAAGTTGTTATACCATAGTACCAAGTACAGCCCCCACTAATACCTCTAGGATCTCCTACAGCTCTTGAACCTCTGCTGGCTAGACTAGGGTCCCCATCCTCACTTAATAAGGAACATAGGCAAGGTCAAAGGTTGGCCTCCAACCTCCTCACTGAGCTTGTCCACTTGGAGGCACACATCCTCCACATCGACCATGCTCCCTCAATATGATAAATCTACATTTGGGGACAACCATGTATTAGATTCATCAAACTATTAAATCTCACTTCACATTATTCTAACATCTCATTCTCTTAAATCCCTAAATCATATGCTCTAATACCATAAGAGTTGTTGCACCCCATTACCATTTGCCACTAGATCTGCAATAGGATATGATACAACATCTTGCAAAATCATGACACCACATAGAGGTAATATGCAAACAAAGGAACATCTATTATAACTTGAATAAATATTCAACCAATTCATTCAAAATAAATAAACCACATCCAATATAACATCGACTACAAATGATATGTATTGCAATTCATAGCAAAATTTAAAGCCCACTCTCGATAAGAGTGCTTCTCCTCGTCCTAATTTAGCACATCATTCCCCTAATATTGGTCAATCATCCACACTAGCACTTTAAAAAGGTAAATAATAAACTTGTGGGCATGTCAACACATTCAATAGATAAGCTCCCCACCCTCAATCCAAAGAATGTATTAAGCTTATGGAGTGAACAATAATAGTTAATAAAAAATTAATAGCACAACTAAAGAAACCACAATTTCAAAGGAAATACCAATGGGAAAGGAATATTAACCGAATGGTATAACCAATAAATAAGGAATATCAACACCAATAGAATAACTGATACTTAACCAATAATATGTATCAACATCTCAAGAACCACCAATAATCAACTACTAACACTCAACAACTAACAACCAACAGTGTATATGAGGATTAATGCATTATTCTAAAGAAACAACCATCCCATATACATGGCAATGGATTGTCCTAAAAAAATAGCCATCTCAAGAAGGGAATACTCTCAAAATCCCCAAAAGCTATATTCATCTGCACTCCCCATAGGTGGTGAGTGGTGTTTACTGATCACAGTGAACATGTCTCCTACAAAACCGAAGGCCCGTGGTTACCACGTTTGATAACTCAACTAATCCCATAAGAAAATCACACCCACTAGTATTGACCTGTCTATTCCTAAGGATAGGGTAATACTATATGAATCAACTAAAATCATGCCCTCAATAACTATTGCCAACTATGAAGAGCAACTAACAAAAAACCACAACACCCAATAATATTATTTGAAAATAATTAAAATGATAGACTAATTTTAAATATTTCAACCTCATAATATACTCTACTCAAGAAGAAAAATCCAACGGATCTTGAATCAATGAATTTGGAGTTTAGATGAGAAAGTCATACAAAATTAAAAATTTACCTTGCAAATAGCCCTTGGAATATAATTAATCATGTTAACATCAAGTTATTAATTAATTAATTAATTCTTAATTTGATTTTTTATAAAAAATTCCCTTGTTATTATAAATTAATCTCTCTATTATTTTATAGAAACACGCTTGACGAAAATCAAATCCACAAACCCAATAAACCCAAATCAAAACCAAAATCATATTAAGCACAAACCCCAACTGAAACTAGAATCAACCCCATCCCACCATAGACAAATTAAACCCAAACCCAAACCTGATTATCTAAAACAAAACCAAAATACAAAATAAACCACAACTCAAAATAACCCAAAATCTATCTTCTTCCCTTCTTCATCTCACAACCAACCCTAAACCTAACCCTAATTCTACTACCACTACTTGTAGGTCTCCTCGATTGGTTCTAGGTTTGCTTTTTGTTTTGAGTTGTGTAGTAATTTGGTTCATGAAATTGGTTCGGTTCAACTCCCTTTTCATGCCTGCACCTGCCTCAATAGTTCACATGGCCAGCCAACAAAGCATGCAAGATCCTTGAAAAGTTGTGGGACCTCACTAGGCGTGAGATATACCCACTCTAGCAACCTTGCATTTGAGTGCACCTACAATTGAAAAAAAGGAATTTTCATGAGTTTCTTGAGTGTAGCATCCAAATCATGTGAGAAAATAAAAATATAAAAAGAAAATAAAACTAAAAAACTTACCCACCAACTTGAAAGGAAAGGTACAAAAGTCTATCCCTACCCTCTTTCGATATTCAAGGATCAAATTTAAAATACAATGTAATGAAATAAATATTCAAGAATCAAATTTAAAATACAATGTAATGAAATAAAACTAAAGTTCTAATCTAAATACATCAAGTATGAAAAAAAAAATTAAAAAAATGAAAAAGGGAGTGGAGAAATGTAGTCTATTTCGATGTTGATGAGGAATTCAACTTTAGATCTTAATAGAGTTTTTGAGGACATCATGGAATTCCTCCTCCATTAGATTGCTAAGATTTCTGCCCACTAAAATAATGATCTCTGGTATAATTTTTGGATCTCATTTCCTGGGGTCTTTCACTAATGAAAATTGGGTTATATTTATAGGATGTTTAGGAGAAATTTTGGGTGCCAAATTCAAGTGATTTTTCAGTTGATTATGGCATAGAGATCAAAGGGTGGAGGCTATGTCACATCATTGATCTAGAGAGGAGAAAATCTAGATCAATAGTTGGAAGAATTTTGGATAAAATTTCCTGAAATTTTGATGAATAAAATCTTACCAAAGAAAACAAAAATTCGAATTTCGAAATTTCAGTCCACTTTCAACCCATTTTTAGCCTATTTTCAGCCCATTTTGAGTCCATTTTTAAATCTATTTTTAACCTGATTTCTCATGGATTCCAATCCATCTTCCCTGGTGCACTTTTTATATAAAGAATACTTTTTTTTAACCATACTATAATTTTATAAATAAATCCCCTGAAAATTGATTCTTTTTTTACCAATAAGTTTGTTTTAATGTAATTTTGCACCAAGCAATTTGAAAATATCGAATCCAAGACATTTTGCACCAAATAATATAAATTTTATAGATAAAACCTCACAAAGTATAATTTTATAAATAGGTCTCTAAAATTTGAAAAATCATAATCAAACCCGAGTTTAAAAATTAAAGCACCATGGATGAGCTCTTCTTCTTCACCTATTTTCCTTCCTTTGGCCAAGACCTTTTTCTTCACTTCTTCTCTTTTTTTTTTTGGAGACCTCCCCTTTTTCATGGATGAAAATGTTTGGTTTGATCTTGCCAACAAGGAGGTAGCTCTAGTTGGTGGTGGAGACAAAGGCAGTGATGATGAATGTTCCTACCGGCAAGTAGTGATTGATGGTTCACCTCAGTCCCAAGTTGCCTATTGAGAGGTAAGCCCTATGTAGGTTAGCAAGGCAATTTTTTTGGGGGTGTTGAAAGTTTAGCTTTTAAACTTGATTTTGTGCTCCATGCTATCGGTGCACTTTTTTTTTTTACTTCTGATAATCGTCCTTCTATTGCAAATATGAAATTCCAACTAATGACATTTAAGCATGACATGCTTGATTGAGATCATGAGCTCTAGCCTTCTCTGAGTGAGCCGCTTAGGCTCTAACTCTTTGTACTTATACTTGACTCGTCATTGCTCCCACACAAGTTTTGAGACTAGATCCTCCCTCAATCACCAATAATGTATCTTTCTTTTTTGTATTTATCTTGTACTCCAAAAAAAGAAATGGTTATGTAGCACTTTTATTTGGATGAGAAAGAAAGTGGATCTTGCTCATTTTCTTGAACTTAAACAAATTCCTCCATTCTCCTTGGGTGTGATCCTCTACTTGATTGGGTTAGCTTGAGCTTTGAAATGTTTTCTCAGATTGTGGGTGGTTAACTAATTAGACTTTCTTCCATCCCTTACTCCAGTGTGATTTTTTTTAGGAACTCATTTTAAGAAATCGATATGTTTCACCATCTTCTCGTAACTTGTCAACCCTTCTTGACTTGGCTTTGGTGTTTGGATGCCCTTTCATCTTAATATCCAAGATTTACATACCTACAAATGCCATTTGATGCTTACTTCTTGGGTAGTATTTGTTAGTTAGTAAGGCATTGAGATGAGATTGGGTTAGCTCTCTTAATTCTGACATGTGATGCAATTTTCTCCCACCCCTTATTTTTTTCCTTTTTTTTATTTCTTTCTCTTTTTTTATTTTTGATTTGGCAATATCATTCTTGTTTTGAGAATCCAAGATTTGTGAACTTGTGGATGCCAACCGATTCTTACTCTTTAAATCTGCCTCTCCTGGATTGGTCTTCCATATAAGACTTGTCCATTTGGAACCATGCTTTTCTCTTTTTTTTTTTGGGTGCGTGGGGATGGGGGGGAGGGAGGGGGAGGAGGGAGAAGAGGGTGATCTTTTTCCTCTAATAAGTTATCCTTCAACTTCTAGACTTAATCTGAGTGGTGATTTTCTTGACCAGCTCTTGGTTACTTTGAAATGGCCATTTTACTTTTAAGTTTGCATTTTTGAGGTAAACTTAGAGTTTGGGTGTGAAAGATAAGTCCAAGAGCTTCTAAGACAATTCACATTATCCCCGACTCTCCCTTTACTCCCAACATCACTTTCCTTTGAAGATCTTGCCCCTAGGATAGAAGACCTTTTTGTCTCCTCTTTCTCTTTTTTGTTTCAAGGGAAATATTTCTTTAAGCACATAGCATTCCAAGAATCACAAAGGACCTCACCTTGAGTGTTAGTCAATTGATAAGTATTACCGAGATAGACTCTCATGATCACATATGGTCCTTTCCAGTTGGGTTTCAGCTTTTCTTTGTCTTTCAGTGGGGCAACACACTTTAGCAATAAGTCCCCTATCTAAAACTTATGTTTGATCACCTTTTTTTGGTAGAATTGAGATAGACACAGTTGGTAAGCTTGTGCATGATTAGCTATGCTCAATCATTTTTCATCTAGTAGTTCAAACTAATTAAGAAGAGACTCTTGTATCTCGGTTAGACTTACACTATTTTGCATTGCTATTATTAGTGATGGACTTTAAATTTCATATGGTACTACTGCCTTCATTCCATACATTAGTGAAAATGGGGTTTGACTCATTGGGATAAGTATGGAAGTAAGGTAGACCCATAGAGCCTTATCTATCTTACCTATCCAATCTAATTTTTTATTGGCTTCTACTATCTTCTTAATAATCCTAATTAAAGTCTTGTCAGTAGCTTCAGCTTGACCATTACCTTAACAGTAGTAAGGAGATGAATAATGCAATCCAATAGAAACTGCTTACATATGTCTTGCATTTGTTGTGAGGAGAATTGTGACTTGTTGTCTGTCACGATCATCTTTAGCACCCCAAACTGAACTAGGATGTTATACTTGATGAATCAAATCACATCCATTGCTTTGAACTCTTGAAAATATTCAGCTTCAACCACCCATTTGAAACTAAAAAAACCACCAAAAAGGGGGGGTGACTTATAAGAGTAATGATAACTTTTTCAATTAAAACCAATTCACAATACGATTGTGAAAACCGCAAGCCTACAAATGATAAAATAATCATAAATGCTATAATATCAATAGACAAGAGAAGAGGGCACCATGATATAACATGATTCGGAGACTAATCACTCCTACTCCATAGACCTTGTCTCACTTTTGAGGACTCTAATCACTCTACTAGTGATGTTGCTTCTTAAGCTAAAGCCACGCCACTTCAATTGGCAAGATCTACCCCATACTAGAGTCTTTGTATTCTCACACTCCAAATAACCTTAGAGTATTTACAAGTAGAAAGAGATAAAAGATGATACAATTGAAGCTCACTATAAGATATCTCAAGATTAGGAAGAAGAGCTATAAGATTTGTAAGTGAATTCTAAGGTTATGACTCTTGTAAGGTTAGAGGGCTTGGGAAAGCTTGTTATTTTTCATAGAGATACTCAAGGATATAAAAGTCCTCTAATGAACAAGTCTCAAGCCCTTTAAATTCTTGTTAGTGAAAGCACTAGCCATTAAGTTATGTTCTGCTGAGTTTGGGCATCCGAATTATAAAGGTTCAAGCATCTGAAACATCCCAATGATTAAAATTGAATTAGCCATTATAAATGATATAACAGGTTTAGATGCCCACTTGTTAGGTTTGGATGCTTGAACTCTATACTATTAGGCATCTGAGAAAGACACTGAGCATCTAAACTTTGAACATGGAAAGTCCAAAAATTATAGTTTTTAAGTCTTCAAGCGTCCGATCTTGAGTTTCAACCATCCAAACCTATCAGTAATTCTAAAGTTATTTTTGCTAGAGTTGAGCATCCAAGCGCTGAAGTTTAGGCATTTGAAGTTAACAAAAAAGCCTACTAGTTCACTATAACTTTAGTCCTCTAGTTTGACATCTTCTCATAACTTATCTTGGATAAAATGCTAGGCTGGTGAAGGCATTCTAAGATGAGCTTGAGTGTTAGTCAGAGCTCAAAACTAAGAATTTAAATGTAAATCTTCAACTCAAATTATAAATAAAAAGGCTAAACCTATTGATACAGCTTAATGATCTCTTGAACCTTCTTCAAACTATCTTTAATTCTTCAAGTTTTGTCCCTTGATCCACCAGCATGCCCATCTATATTGTCTTGATGTTCATTTATATTTGAGGCTTCTGAGTAGACTTCATCTATATTTCAGGCTTGACTTACCTACAAGCTACACATGCTCAATATATGATTAAATATAAAATTTGTTCATCATCAAAACTACAAAGGACAATAATTTTTCTCATTTTGATGATGACAAATCTTTATAAAAAAAAATAAATAAACTAGTTAAATAAAATATTTTTAATTAAACACATGTATAAACTAGAGTAATATGCATGAAAATATAGAGCATACTTATGAAAGCAAAAGATATTGTGCTCCCCCTTACTCTAACATTTCTCCCCCTATTTAAAGCAATTCTTATAATGTCATATTTTCTCCCCCCCACCCCCCCCCCCCCCCCCCCCCCCCTCTCTTCCTTTTGTCATACTCATGAAAACAAAAGATATTATGCTCCCACTTACTCTAACATTGCTCTCCCTATTTAAAGCAATTCTCATAATATCATATTTTCTCACCCTTTTGTAATTAGAAAAAAGGGTACAAGGGAATACAAGGACATTAACATGAAATCTCAAGGTAATGACATCATTAATCAAGTGAGCTATAAAACACACATGAAATATCACAACATCATCAAAATAATAAATGAGCACTCTCCCTTCCTATAATACTAATGGCACGATACTCACTTAATACATATAAAGTAAGAAATATCATGTGAGGAACATTGCATTGAAGGAAAGTTGAAAAAGTTGGAAGAGATTGGATTATCTTATATGATTAAAATACCCTTTGGAGCTTAGGGACATCATCCAATTTAATTATCTCTCTACACTTTATTTAGCAAACTTGTCTATCTATGTAAAGAGGGTTAGCAGCATAGTGCATCATCATCAATAGAAATTATCAAAGATTGCAATATAAATTGAGCACACTAAAAAAACCTGAAAGAAAACATAAAACCTAACTTAAGCTAACTAAGCTAGAGAATGATTAAAGGATAGAACTTTTGGAAATAAGCGTCATCCGTAACGTAATAAAAATAGCTTAAGTAATAGAGGAATTTGGAACCCAAACTTACTTGGACTCCACATATTTAGAAATCATGCTCTTTGGTGCCCAAATTTGCATAAGAGTAGTACTCTTCTTAATTGGGAAATAAGTGGAGACATGTTCATGAAGGCCACAAAAATGATATTTCAATTTTAAAAATTTTGCATTTAAAGCCTTTACAAAAGTAAATTTTGTTCCCTTGAATTTCGAAGAAGAGATAAAGTCTGAATTTATTTAAAACATTCCTTTGATTTTCAAAATCTTATTCAAAGTATCATTTTCATGAAAGAAATTTTCAAGAGTCTTTTACAAGTCCAAGTTTTCTTCTTGAAGTTTATATAAATCCTTTTACAATCACAAAAGATTTTCAAAGATTTTAAGGTAATATTTCCCTTTTGAAGTATCTCAATGTTTGTTTTGCACTTACAAAGAGATTTTAGAGGACTTCAAAGAATCAAACTCATTCTCAAATGAAATCATTTTTTATCTTAGGGTAGCATGCTCAAGAAGTAGTTTTTCATGCCTAGAATAAAGATCTTCAAAAGCTTCTTGTAGTTCTTCAAAAGGTAAATCAGATACCTAATCTTCATTACTTTCATAATCATTTGCTATGAGGCAAAGGTTGAGGTCATGATTTTCAAAGTCATCATTTGTGCCTTCCCATGAAGAATTTTCCTTTCCTTTCTTCTTTTCTTCTTCCACTTTTGAGCTTGAGAGGATGATCCTTTGGCTTCTACTATCTTATTCTTTGAGTGCTTCTTCTTCTTTACCTTCTTCTGATTTTTATCATTATCCATTCCTAATTCTTTGAGCCTCATCTCATAGGTTAGTAATAAACCTATGAGTTCTTTATGAATGACTATCTTAAGGTCCCTCGCTTCTTGAATAGTTGTCACTTTTGGCTCCCATAAGCTTGGCAAAGGCCTAATAATTTTTCTCATAATTTCTTCATTAGTGTAACATTTATCTAACAAATATAGACAATTCAATGTGAAAGCATATCTGATATGGATTCAAAATAGTATATTTTAAAATACTCAAATTGATTTACAAGCATAGAAATTTTCAAAGCTTTCACCTTATCGACCCCTTCTTGAGTATGTAATAAGCAATTCCAAATATCATGAGCGGTTTCAAAAGATGAAATCCTTTTAAAATTAATTCATTTAAAGTGCAATACAATATGTCCATTGCTTTGGTATTAGTGGAATTTAACTTCTCTTTACTATTTCACTCTTAAGATGGTTTGAGAATCTTCACACCATCAATCATCTTGATGGGTAAAGAGTACACATTTTTTATCACATGCCAAATATCAAATGAATGCTCTTAATAAAAACTTTACAAGTAAATTTTCCAACCATTAAAATTATTTTCATCAAAATATGGGGAACAAAAAAAAAATTGACCCTTTCAAAAATAAGGAGAGATATCAAAAGTTGTCATAATAGAATTTGATCGATAACTCAAGGCTGTTAAATCACAAGTCTAAGCACCAAGCTCTGATACCAATTAAAAGGAAAAAAAATCAATTAGGAGGGGGGGGGGGGGGGGGTGAATTAGGTTTTATAAGAATAAATATAAATTTTTCTATCAAAACCGATTCACAACTCAATTGCGAAAATCACTAGCCCACAAGCAATAAAATAATCATGAAGGCTATAATGTAAATAGACAAGAGAAGAATGCACTACAATATAACATGATTCTTAGATCAACCACTCTTACTCTATAGTCATTTCTTGGTTTTTTAGAATTTTAGTCACTCCACTAGTGATGTCACTTTATTAGAGTGAAGCCACTCTTGTACAAATTATCTTGCTCCAACTAACAAGTCTACTCTACATCAGCGCCTTTATACTCTCACACTCCAAATAACCTTGGAGTGTTTACAAGTAAAAAATTATAAAATATGATACAATTGAAGCTCACTACAAGATCTCTCAAGATTAGGCACAAGGGTTATAAGATTTGCAAGTGAATTCTAAGGTTAGAGCTCTTATAAGGCTAGAGGGCTTGGGAAAGTTTGCTCTTTCTTGCAGATATACTCAAGGATATAAAAGTCCTCTAATGAACAAGTCTCAAGCCCCTTAAATATCTATTGGTGAGAGCACTAGTCATTAAGCTATGCTCTACCAAGTTAGGGCATCTGAATTATAAAGGTTTAGGAGTCCGAAGCATCCCAACAGTCAAAATTAAAGTAGCTATTATAAATGATGTCACAGGTTCAGATGCCCACTCATTATGTTCAGATTCCCAAACTCTATAGTGTCGGGCATCCAAGAAAGACAATAGGCATTGAACTCTAAACATGGAAAGTCTAGACGTTACAATTTCTAAATCTTCAATTGTTCACTCTTGAGCTTTGAACATCCAAACCTGTTAGTAATTCTAGGGTTATTTTTGCTAGAGTTTGGGATTCCAAAGTTAATAGAAAAGTCTATTGGTTCACTAAACTTCCACCCTCTCTTTTGACATCTTATCATAACTTATCTTAGATAAAATGCTAGGTCAATGAAGGTGTTCCAAGATGAGTTTGAGTGTTAGTCAGAGCTCTAAACTAAGAATTTAAATGCAAATCTTCAACTCAAACAATACATAAAAAGTCTAAACCTATTGATACAACTTTTGATCTCTTGAGCCTTCTTCAAGCCATCTTCAATTCTTCAAGATCAATCCATTGGTCCTCCATCATGCCTCATTTTCAATATTATTTTCGTGTTCATTTACACTTAAGATTTTTTAATGAGCTTGACTTCATTTCGGGCTTGGCTTGGCTACAAGCAACACATGCTTAAGATGTGATCAAAAATAAAGTTTGGTTATTATCAAAACTACAAAGGGAAACACCATTTAGTGAAATACTCGATTGCAGATAGATTAAAATCTTCTCTACCACCAGTGGAGTTCTCTGACAATGGCCTAATCATGTCCATGGCCAACATTGAGAATGGCCATGGTGCTGATAGAGTGTGGAGGGAGGATGCAAGAGCATGGATCTTGTCATCATGGATCTGACATTCTTGGCATCTCCTTACAAAGTCCTGACAATCCTTTCCATCATGGGCCAATAGTGCCCCATTCTAATGATCATTTTGATCAGCATTAATACATTAATATGGCCTCCAATACTCCTACATGAGCTTCCTTGAGGATCTGGGTAGACTACATCTCATCTAGGCACCTTAGTAGGGTCCTATTGAATGATTTTTTGTAAAGGGTGTTGCACATGATCACATATCAAATTGTCATCCTTCTAATTACTTCACGATCATCTCTAGTAGCATATTCAGGAAAAACTACTTTCTCTAAGAAATTCTTCATGTCATGAAACCATAGGTTCTTATGATCGTAGATATTTATTAGCTCCATTAGGAGGATGTGAGCTGCAACTCCATATTTGTGTGACTCCTTTCATCTTTGAACAAGTTGGTCACTTGATTTGAGTATCAGTCATAGGAAATTTTGGAGAGGGATTTGATCTAGCAGGATGCTAGGGGTTACAAAATGTTGATTCTAATGAGGCTAGCGCATCTACGATCACATTGTTGGTTCTTGGGACATGGGCAATAGTAACCTTCTCAAATTGCTTAGTCAAGAAGATGACCAAGTCTTGATATTCTAAAAGCTTAGCATCTTCATTGTAACATTAGCTGAGAACTTATAGGATGATGAGCTTTAATTTGCCTTTGATCTTGAGGTACTTGACTCACAAGTGGTAAAAGCATGCCAATTATAAGTGCCTCTTAGGCTTAATTGTTGGTGTAAGAAAATCCAAACTGATATACTCGAGACATGAAAACTCCCTCAATAATGATTAAAATAATATCTATTCCTTTATTTTCTTGGTTCAAGGCACCATCAAAGTACAAGATCCACATGTTGGGATGGTCTTCATTAGAAATAAGCAAGATTGACTCATCAAGAAACAATTCTTGAGTCAAGTATGTGGTAGGCAATGGGAAATTGGCAAATTAATCAGTTATAGCTTGCCCTTTGACTACCTTCCTAGTTATAAACCTGAGGTCAAATTCACCTAAGAGCATCTACCATCTCGCAATTTACCCTGAAAATACCAGCTTCTCAAACATGAACTTGATTGGATCCATCTAAGCCAAGATGAGTATCTTGTGAACTATAAAATAATGCCTTAGCTTGGGAGGCCCAAACCATAGCCAAACAAGTCTTTTCCATCTTTGAATACTTTTTCTCATACTCCAACATGGTTTAACTGAGGTAGTATATCACCCCTTTCTTTCTTGTCTTCATCCTCTTGTGCCAACATGATGCTAATTGACTCTTCAGTGATAGCAACATACAAGATTAGTGGGCACCTTGAGATTGGTGCCATGAGGATTGATGGCTTGAAGGTACTTCTTGAGTCGATTGAAGGCCTCTTGACACTCTAAGTTCCATTTGAACTGAACTCCTCCTTTAAGCATCTTGTACAATGGGAGATATTTTTTAGGTATTGAGACATAAACCTTTCGATAAACTATAATCTCCCATTTAGACTGCAAAGCTCCTTTATGTTTCTTGAGGGTGGCATTTCTACAATAGTTAATGCTTTAGTTGGATTCACTTCATTTCCTTTGCTAGTTATCAAGAAACCAAGCAACTTTCTCGATGAGAACCCAAACATGCACTTTTTTGAGTTCATTCTTAGCTAATGCTCCCATGATCAGTTGAAAGCTCACTTTAGGGTTGAGACATGTCCTTCTCTAGCTTGGGACTTGACTAGAATATAATCAATGCACACCTCTATGTAGTTGTGGATCATGTCATGGAAGATGGTTGTCATGGTCTGTTGGTATGTTGCTTCAGCATTTTTCAATCCAAATGGCATGACCGACAATAAGCTCCCCAAGGAATAGTAAAGGAAGTCTTGTCTCCATCTTCTGGTGGGATGTGTATCTAGTTATATCTTAAATATCCATCCATAAAAGACAATATTGTATCACCTTAAGTATTATCCACCAAGGTGTCGATGTGAGGTAGGGGGTAATCATCCTTTGGACTAGCCTTGTTCAAGTCTCTGAAGTCAATACATACTCATACCCTACCATCTTTTCTCTTAATTGGAACAATGTTTGCCATCTATTTTGCATAGAGGACTACACGTATGAATTTAGCTTGTTGGAGCTCATCAATTTCTCCTTCACCTTGATTGTAATGTTTGGATGTATCTATCTCAGTTTCTACTTTCTTAGCCTTGTGTCACCTTCTAAGGTGATCTTGTGTTCCACCAACTCTTTGTCTAGTTCCAACATCTCCTCATATGTCCATGCAAAGACACTTTTATATTTGATGAGCATTAAGATCAGCTAAGCTTCAAGTTCACTTAGTAGGTTTGCATTAATCAAGATCGGCCTAGGATTCTCAAGTAACCCTAGGTTGATTTCTTTAGTTGGTTTTGCAGTTGCTATCATCTCCTCATTGAATCTTATGAGCTAATGCCTTCCCGGGATGAGGTTGTAATATAAGGGAATATCAAGCACATGGAACTTTGCTTCAACTGTTTTAGGTCCAGGTGACTATTAGACATTCTCCCTTATCACCTCCTCTTTGAGTTATTGTATGTCATTATATTGATGTCAGACTCCACTAGTTGATTCTCTAGAAAGTTCATTGCTTTTAGAGCAAACAGTTTGCAAATATTCAATAATGCTCCTATATCCATAAACACTATATTGATTGTTGCACTATTGAATTGAATAGTTATATGAAGTAGCTTATCCCTCAACTCCTCCTCAAGTAGGTCTTGGTTAGAAAAGGTTATAGCAGGATTTTGAAAAATGCTTTTACAAATTGTTGCTAATCTTTCTAGAGGTATGTCACCCTTGAGATTTGCCTCACTTAGTGTTTTAAATAGAACTTCTTTATATTTAGGAGAATCAATTATGAGAAATTTTAGTGAGGGTTTTAGCTAATTGTTCTAAAATACTATACTATTTTTCAGTCTCAATTTTTCCTTCAGTGAATTCAGGTTCTTGGCTAGTTGCATGTATTATCTTATTAGTTGATTTACCCTATTTCCCAATAGACACAACTTGTTGGCTATTATTAATTTATTCTCTTTTTAAATAGTTTTCATATAGTGATGAATCTTTATTTATATATTTTAAGGGGTCATAATCATCATACTCTGAACCATATCCATCATAGGTATTATTTTAGGTGTAGAAAGTCCCTATATGATCATCAATCTTGTGTTCAAATTTAAAGATTAGTGTTTGTTCTAGAAGATTCTCATGAAGGGTTCTTCAAAAGGATCCTCTATTTCCTAGGTGAGTTATTCAGGAGGTTATTTAATTAGTTCATAAATAGCTTACTCACAAAATAATTTTTCATTTAGGCCTAGAGGGTCCTTGCAAAGGAAAAAGCCTTCCCAAGGATCCTCCACTTCCCAATTACCATACCTCTTTTTAGGTTTAGAAATGGCTTGCACATAATTTGCATTATTATTAGGGTAAGCTAGAAGTAGGTTACAACAATCATATCTCTTACCCTTTCCTTATTTACAAAGTTTGGGACAAGCTCCTAATCGTTTGCATTTTGATCATTTAGGTTATAGATTACACCTTTTACAGTATGGTATTGCTCTCAATGGTGTGTCCCGATATTTTATAGAAGGGATAGTACTGGGAGTAGTCTACACTTAGGGTACAAGTCTTAGCTCAAGGAGTTGGATAAGATTATTGGCTAGGAGGGCTATAAAGGTATTAAGAATTTATTCAAATAATAGGAGATAATCCTGCCATCATGATCCATAATAACATTGGGTGTTAAGAGGTGGATCAAATGGTTCATAATTATTTGGTGGAAGTACACTTCGGTAGTTACATGGAGAGTCAAGGTTCTGAGTTGGTGGAGACTGTGGCCTTGGAGACTGGTGGGAGATTGGGTTTCTAAGTGGTTGAGGTTGGGTTGGGGGCTGATAAGGAGCTAGAGGAGGTGGATGTTGATATGCAACTGGAGAAGGTGGAGGTTGATGAGGAACTAGGGGTTGGTAAGAAGTTGGAGGCAAAAATTGATAAGGCGTTGGAGGTTATGCCCTTGTATACTTGAGATCAGGCTTTAGGATTGAGACTTGATTGACTTGAGCATTGCCTCCTCCAAAAATAATTCTTATTGTTGCCCCTTGTGTTACCTTCTTAGAGAACCTCTTATTAGCTTGTGTACCATGTTCTCATATAAACATTTTCCATATGTGCATTTTTGGGTACAAGTGTTAGAAGAATAAATGTCAAAAAATAATAAACCAACTCTAAGAGTAGGTAATGTATCTTCAATTAAAAGAGTAATTTGTTGCCTCTCTGTGAAAGGGATATGAGGCTTCATGACTTTTTCCCTCCATTAGTTGGTGTAGTTGTTGAAGATTTCACTATCCCTCATCTTTTTAGATGTTAGCTTGATGATGTCAGAGTGTGGGCTACCTAATATGCATAATGCTATCAGAATGCAAAGAAGATTATTTTCAAAGGCTGTAGTTTAGTCAACTTGGATGATGTAGGCTACCTATTAGATGGTTTATTTATAGGTATGGAATTAGCAAGGCTACATTTGGAAGGATTGCAGAACGCTCCCCATTGGTGGTCTATTGGTTTTCAGTCATAAAATTAGCTATTCTATTTAGACGCTATTTCTGACTAACAAAATTCATAAGTTCAAAAAAATTAAGATTATGCATTTTAAAAATCTAATTAGATATGGTTGACAAATAATTTATGCTAATTTTAATATTTATGTTTAGATTTTTTTTTTTTAACCTGCGTGTCACTCTTCTATTCCTAAGGTGATATTTCAGGATGTTTCTAATCTCCAAGTTTACGCATCAGCTATCTCTAGGAAAATGGTATAACCAACCTATAGATTGTAGTCCTTGTGACCACAACAGACTTCCAAGATAAAATCTCACTCATATAATCATGTTCTGAGTTTGTGTGAACCTTTGGATTCACATGAAATTGTGTGAACTTTCACTTGCACTACTAGTCCCTTGACCCTCTAGTCACACACAGTAGGGTACAATCCCTTAGCATCTTTGAGAAAAATAAGCATAGCTTACCTACCTCCTTTTGAGGTGAGAGTTATGGAGGGTCAGTCAACCAGCATTCCCCCCTAGGTCACACAACTTTGTCTAAAGTACCACTTTCTATTAGACTCAATTTTCCAATATATGGGACCCTCGAGGCCTTTACCTAACTAAAGTTGGCTTGAATCTTAGTTTTTCTCACAATTGGTTTTTGACTCAAAAAAAACTTGGAGGTAAACATTATTGAGCATTTCACCAACACCCAAAAATCAAGAATTGAACATTTTTCTTTTCTTTTATTCAAATGAGATAAACGCAAAAAGCAAACCTAGTTTTAGGAGGTCCAACTATGGTCACAATTTTATAGGTCTCCCTCTGGGTTTGATTTTAATTTTGAGTTATGCAATGAATTGATTTTTAAACTTGATTTGGTTCAACTCCCTTTTTGTGCCTCAATGGTTCACATGCCTAGCCTATAAAGCATGTCAAATCCGTGGAAAGATTGTGAGAGCCTCCTTACTAGGCATAGGATATACTCACCCTAACGGCCTTGTCTTCAAATTTATTTACAATTGAGAAAAAGGGAAGTTTGTGAGTTTTTTGAGTGTAGCATCTAACTCATGTGAGTAAATAAAAATATAGAAAGAAAATAAAAACTAAAAAACTTACCTACTAACTCGACAGAGGAGGACCCAAAGGTCCCTCTCTTCCCCCTTTTTGATACTCAAGGATTGAATTCAAAATGTAACAAAATGAAATGAAACTAAATTCTAATCTAAATGCATCAAGTGTGATAAAAATAAATGAGAAAAATGGAAAAGGATTGTGGAGAAATATAGCCTATTTCGCTGAAAGGAAGATGGTGTTCGAATGTCCAATTTTTTTTATTAAAATTTTGATGTTGACGATGACTTAGACTTTGAATCTCAGTAGAATTTCGAGGTCATCATGAAACTCCTTTTCTTTGTCAAAACACCAAGATTTTTTACTGCTAAAATAATAATCTCTGGTATAATTTTTGGATCTCATTTCTCGAAGTCTTTCATTAGTGAAAATCAAGTGAAATTTATAACCTAAGAAATCAACTATTTAGAAGAGATTTTGGGTGCCAAAGTTGAGTGCTTTTCTAGCTAATTATGGTACAAGGATTAGAGGGTAGTGGTTATGCCACGTCATTGATCTAGAGGGGAAAAAATATAGATAAATGATTAGAAGAATTCTAGGTAAGATTTTATAAAATCTTGGTGAATAAAATCTTAACAAAGAAAATTTTGATACAAAATCTCACCAAAAAAGAGTGAGGGAATAAAATCTCACCTAAAGAATTTAGAATTTAGGATTTAGGGTTTAGGGTGGATGGGTGTTGCCAGCTTGGGCGCCAGCTAGCTGGTGCCCTTGCCAACCCAAGTTCTGGCATTTCCAAAGAAAATGAAATTTTGAATTTTGAGATTTCCACTTTCAACCCATTTTCAGCTCATTTTGAGTTTGTTTTTCAATCCATTTTTAACTCAATTTCTCATGAATTTTAGTCTATCTTCCCTATTGCACTTTTGCACAAAAGTCTAAACTTTTAAACATATTGCAATGTTACATATAAACCCCAAAAATTAATTTTTTTTATAAATAAGTCTGTTTTAATAAAATTTCGGATTGGATAAATTTAAAACATCAAATCCAAGATGTTTTGTAGCAAATAATATAAATTTTGCAAATAAACCTTTAAAGAGTATAATTTTATAAGTAGGCCTTTGAAATTCAGAGAATTACAATCAAACCCAATTTTAAAAATTAAAACATCATTTTTCTCAAAAATACAATTCTAAAATATTTGAAAATGTGAGAAAGGTAATTGGGGATAGTACTTATACAAATAACTTTTAAAAAGATAATTTTATAAATAAGTTTCTATAACTTAAAATTTTCAATGAAGCTTGATTTTAAATATCAAAGCATAATTTTTCGCGAAAATGCAAACCTAAGATATTTTAAAATACGAGAAGGCCGATTGAGGTATAGTACTTTTGCAAATAGTCCTATTAAATTTCAAGGACTTTAACGTCATTTTAGGCATGGACTGGTTGGTAGTTTATCATGCCAATGTTGACTATTTCATGAAGGTAGTATACTACCTTCAGACTGCCTGGGCAGACCGCTTTTACCTTCTCCGGTGTGTAAGGAAACTTTCCTCCTATCGTTTCTTTTCTTCAAGCTCAACAACTACTGATGAAGGGTTGTAAGGGGTAGCTAGTCTTTATCTCGGAGGAGCGATCGAGTACACCTCGATTAGAGGACATCCCTATTGTCTAAGAGTATCCAGAGGTCTTTCCCAAGGAGTTATCAGGATTACCTCCAGACAGAGAGGTGGAGTTTGGCATAGACCTCATGCCCAGTGTAGCTCCAATCTCGAAACCCCCTTATAGAATGGCACCAATGGAGTTAGTAGAGTTGAAGAAGCAATTGCAGGAGCTCTTGGATAAGGGTTACATACGCTCTAGTGCATTTCCTTGGGGTGCACTAGTCCTTTTTGTGAAGAAGAAAGACGAAACTTTGAGATTATGCATAGATTACCGGTAGTTAAATCAAAGCACAGTAAAGAATAAATATCCTCTCTCGCGGATTGACAACCTCTTTGATCAGTTACAAGGTATCCAAGTGTACTCGAAGATTGACCTAAGATTTGGCTACCATCAACTAAAGGTTAAGGAGGAGGAAATCTCGAAGACGGTCTTCAGGACTCGCTATGGACATTACGAATTTCTTGTAATGCCATTTGGCTTGACCAATGCACTTGCTATTTTTATGGATTTAATGAATAGGGTATTCAGGTAGTATTTAGATCAGTTTGTCATTATCTTTATAAATGACATCCTAATATATTCCAAGAGTCACAATGAGCATGAGCAACATCTTAGAATTATGTTGGAAACCTTGAGACAAGAGAAATTATATGCCAAATTTAGTAAGTGTGGCTTTTTGTTGTCAGAGGTGGTTTTCTTGGGTCATGTGATCTCTGGTACTGGTATATCGGTGGATCTCAAGAAAATAGAAGCTGTGTTGGACTAGAAAAGGCCCACTAATGTAACTGAAGTGAGAAGCTTCCTTGGATTAGCAGGTTACTATAGAAGATTTGTGAAAGGTTTTTCCAAGATTGCTACTCCACTGACCCAATTGACTCAGAAGGGTATTAAATTTGATTGGGCTAAGAATTGTGAGCAAAGTTTTCAAGAATTAAAGAGAAGGTTGATTACTGCACCAGTGTTGACCATACCTTCTGGTGGTGATGGTTTGGTGGTATACAGTGATGCTTCCATCAAAGGATTAAGTTGTGTTCTAATGTAACATGGAAAAGTAGTCGCTTATGCCTCTAGGCAATTGAAGGTCCATGAGAAAATTATCCCACTCATGACCTTGAGTTAGCAATCATCATTTTTGCACTAAAAATTTGGAGGCATTATCTTTATGGACGGACATTTGAAATCTTTACAGATCATAAGAGTTTGAAATATCTCTTCACCCAAAAAGAACTCAATATGAGACAAAGGAGAGGGCCAAATTTCCTAAAGGATTATGATTGTTCAATCAACTACTACCCAGGCAAAGCTAATGTTGTCGCATATGCACTCAATAGGAAATCAGCAGGATACTCAGCCCATTTATTGGTAAGAAAATGGAAGACCTTAAAAACTTTGAGAGACATGGAACTAATCATTATATCAGAGACTCAACGAGGATTGCTAGCTAGATTGCACCTAGAGTTAGAACTGGTGCTAAAACTTAAAGAGTGTCAGTTGAAAGATCCTATGTTCCAGACTTTAAAATTGGAGTTAACTCAAAGTTCTAAACCAGGGCTTGATGTGACTACTGATGGTGTGATTCAATATCAGGGTCGGTTATGTGTCCCTAATGATTTTCAATTGAAGCAGAAATTGTTAAGCAAGGCTCATCGCTTTCGTTTCTCAGTACACCTAGGAAGCACAAAAATGTATCGAGATATGAAGCAAGATTATTGGTGGCATGGCAGAAGAGAGATATTGCATAATTTATTTCCAAATGTTTAGTGTGTCAACAGGTCAAAATTGAACACCAAAAACCAACAGGAAGGTTATAGCCACTCCCTATCCCTGAATGAAAATGAGAACATGTAACCATGGACTTTGTGGCTGGGTTACCAAGGACAAATAAAGGATTGTATGCTATTTGGGTTGTAGTGGATCGGTTAACTAAATCATCTCATTTTCTTCCTATTAAGATGACCTACTCTTTGGACAACCTTGCTGAATTATATGTGGAGGAAGTAGTGAAACTTCATGGAGTACCCATTACCATCATCTCCGATAGAGATCCCAGATTCACTTCGTGATTTTGGAGTAATTTTCAGAAAGCTTTGGAGACACAACTACATTTTAGTACTGCATATCACCATCAAACTGATGGTCAATCAGAGAGGATAATCTAGACTCTAGAGGATTTGCTAAGAGCGTGTGCTCTGGATTTCAAAGGGAGCTGGGACTCTCATTCGTGTCTAGCTGAGTTCACCTATAACAATAGTTATCACGTTGGTGTTCAAATGGCACCTTATGAGGCTTTGTATGGGAGGAAGTGTAGATCCCCTGTGTATTGGATAGAGGTTGGTGAGAGGCAAATTTTGGATCCAGAGTTGGTTCAGCTAGCTACCGAGAAGATTGAGGTGATTTGAAAGAGGTTACTCACAGCACAGAGTAGATAAAGGAGTTATGCTAATACCAGAAGGCGGGAACTGGAGTTTCCCATTGGCGACCATATTTTTCTAAAGATCTCTCCAACAAAGGGCATGATGAGATTTGGGATGAGGGGCAAGTTAGCACCTCCTTAAATTGGACCCTTTGAGATCTTAGAGAGAATTAGAGTAGTTTCTTATACATTTGCCTTACCTCCGACCTTGGCTAATGTGCATAACGTCTTCCATGTGTCAATGCTAAGGAAGTACATCCCAGATGCCACACATATAAGGTGAGGGAGGAGTTGACTTGTGAGGAGCAGCCAATTCAAATTCTGGAACGAAAAGAACATGTGTTGAGAAGAAAGGTGATCCCTTTAGTAAAAGTACTGTGGCAGCATCATTCTATGGAGGCAAATACCCCCATATCTTTTAAGGTATGTCTATTTTAAATTTGGGGACCAAATTTATTTAAGGGGGAAGGAATGTAACCATCCACTACTTACATAACCCCCACTAGCCGAACCCACCACCCACGTGTAACCACGCACTACCACGACCCTAACAACCAACCCATATTCGTAGACAATAACCACCCACTACTGGGTAATTAAAACCTAAAAGTAGATCAATTTTCATTCTTTACAGAAAGATAACACTAAACCTTCTAGGATCGAGAACTGGTTTGAAGGTAAAGAGAGTTAAGGAACGATCGTTGGGAAGGCTTACAGAGTGGCAAGAAGATTCGAGATGATTACCATCGAGATTCGAGATAGGTTAAATTATTTTCATTCATTTTCTCTTTGCCTCTATTTGTGGGATAAATTTATGTCAAATATTTGATAAACCTAGTGACCCTCATGATACTTAGGAGAAGAATGATAACCTAGATTTAAGAAAAACTCAATAGAAACTTGATAGAAGCTAAGTATATCGAAATTTTGAGATATTATATTTATTTAGATATCTAAACAAGAATAGGGAAAATCTATGTGATGCCCTCGACCCAGCACGATATTGTCCCTGAGAGCATTTGAGGCTCATGGCCCACCCGAGTCCAGGGTTTTATTTTTCCCAGTTCCCCCGAAAAATGCCTCATTGTTGGGTCTACGATAGTCATCATATTTAGCTTAGTTTCAACTCTAATATTTTGTCGATGTGGAACTAAAGACAATTGTTGTCAGTTACAGGCCACTACATGCCTACTGGCCCACTGGCCCCACCGAGCCTTACAATCTCCCCTCCCCCTCAAGGGCTCAGCGTCTTTGCTGAGCTAGCCCACATCGATCAAGAGGTGCGGAGTGTCTTTGATACCACTATGTGACACCCCTGACCCAATACGATATTGTCCTTGAGAGCGTTTGCGGCCCGTGGCCCACTCGAGCCTAGGGTTTTGTTTTTCCTAGTTCTTCGAGAAAAGGCCTTGTTGTTAGGTTTATGATAGTCATCATATTTAACCCGGTCTCAACTCCAACACTTTGTCGACGTGGGACTAAAGATAACTACTGCTAGTTATTGGCTCACTGTCTGCCTACTGGCCCACTGGCCCCACCAGGTCTTACAATCTATATGACGCCCCCGACCCAACACTATATTATCCCTGAGTATCTACAACCTGTGGCCCACTCGACCCCAGGATTTTTTTTTTCCCAATTTTCTGGGAAAAGGCCTCGTTGTTGGGTTAATAGCAGTCATCATATTTAGCCCAGTCTCAACTCTAACATTTTGTCGATATGGGACTAAAGACAACTGCTGCCAATTATAGGCTCTCTACCTGCCTACTGACCCATTGGCCCCACCGAGCCTTACAATCTCCTCCCCTCAAGGGCTCAGCATCATCGCGGAGTTAGCCCACATCGATCAAGAGGTGTAGAGTGCCTCTGATACCATAAAAGTTGTAACACCCCTGTCGTGTCCAATTGAACCACAACACAAAGTGGACAATATATACATATAAGGTTTACAAAATACATAGAATTAAGATTTATTACATCGATGCAAATATAGTCCAAATAATATAACGAAAAGTGATCTAACGAGAAATACTCAAATTCCTCAAAAGGATTCCCCATACATGAAAATAAAATAACATGCAAATAAAGTAGCTCCAAACGTAATCACATACATATGCACTGCTACTGTTGCCACCTGTGTCTAGATGCTACTCTCTTGTGGATGAGAACAGTCAAGGATGCTCAGTAGGAAGTTACCTCTTCTAATCAGTAGGAGAGGTCAATATATATGAGAGATAATGATAGAATAAAAATAATACATTAATAATAATACAACAACAACAATGGTTAGATAAATCAACATCCACAGCAAGAAATGAATTAACAAAGATATCACATCCATGATAGCCAATGGTTTGGGATAGTGACTATGGACTCTCCTACCGATATTATGGAGATGGTCGTAGCCCCCACCAAGCAGAGTCGAACCAATCTACATGTAAATCAATATATAGGTGTGGTTAGACCCCCCTACCAAATAGAGTCATACCATACTGCACTCCCAACTGCTGATGGAGTGGTGATCCCGTCTAATCACACAATAGGTCCCAGTGGGCCACAGGCCATAGACGCTTAGAGACAATATTGTGCTGGGTCGGGGGCGTCACATGTGGATTCAATGGAGAGAGGATAAAGAGAAGCTTTACTTGGCAAGGTAATAGCTGCAGCTAACTTCTTTTCAATATCTTGTTGAACTTGCATTTTTTTTCTAGCTGCTTTTTATGACTTCGCACTGAAATAAACATATTTTTGAGAAAGAAAATGAAGAAGACATACTATTTCTAAGAAGAACATCTACGTGTAAACAGAATGTTAAGTTCTCGTTTTTGCTGAATATTGACCTTCATTTTCATAATTCTCCATAAGTTGACATTTCCAATCTTAAATGAAGGAAAAGACAATAGGCAATGTCTAAGATTCTCCTGCAGATTTTTCTAAGAACTTTGACTTGAAATCATCTCAAAATCCACTTCAGGTTCTATACACTGTACAAATGGCCCTCAGGCTAACAAGTAAAGGATTCTAAAACTCCTTCTCCACAAACCCTTACTCTCCCTCCCAATAACTTGAGCCTTTGGAGGACTTTCATTGGACCTAACTCTTGCCTAGGCTTTGTTTCATGTGTGAAACTCAGGTTGTCGCTATCCCGAGCTTGGACCCATATAAAAACCAGCTTCCAATAGTTCCATCCTCCATCAAGGATGATTTCAAAATTTTCATATGTATTTATGAGTAGTTGTAGTGTTCACCATTAGTTTTGTTCTAGGGGGCCTCTCAAAATTAGATCTAGTAGTTTATATTTTTGTCAACTGATAAGGAGAAAGAATTGTGAAAAAAACCACTGAAAACTTTTCGACAGAGACCACATCGACATCCAAGTCAACTGTAATCAAAAGATAAAAAGTAGATTTAACAAATTGGCATTAATCCCTTATCTTAGTGAATATTCTAGTATTTATAGGGTGTTGAGACGGTCTGGCACATTTGAAATTCCTTGATCCCACTCGTGATTTCGACTAGATTCTTCATAATTGATTATTGTGAATCACAAATTCTTGGGGATTGTACTTTGTGGATAGGTGTCCATGAATACTAATTTTGTTGGATGAGCTATTAATACACTAAGATCACCAAACCTATTGAAGTCACCAAGCTATAACTGATCTAGAAATAGATTCATTTTGGGGTTTCAACTAACCCCATTAATGACACGATTTAGGAGGTGACTCTGGCTTTTTGACGTAATTTGATTCAGTGTATCATTAGTGCTCCCCAAATATAAGCATTGATTCCTTGATTTGGGGTGTGGAGTTAATTTGATCTCAACCGAGCCAGTGGGCCACTTTGAAAATTAAGCCACCATCTCAATGAATCATGTAAAATCCTTATGGTTTACTTCTTTTTGAGATGACAGTGCTAAGTCATTGATCCAATGGCTAAGGTGTCATTAAGTGCTCATATATGTTCCTTGTGATTGCCACTCTGAACCGCTTTTGACAATCTAGTTTTCATGTGTGATGGTTTGTTTTGGTTGGGAGATTTGCTATTAACTACTATAATGATAATCCAACAAATTCTAACTTGGTCTTCAACAAACCAATCATGATTTTATTCGAAACTAAGAACGTAATTAGTAATTAGTCTTTTCTTGAATCAAAGAATATTTTATCCTAAAAAGCATAATCAAGTGTTGACTCAGTAATCGAGTTTAACTTAGATCGTAAGCTAAAAAACTGAGCTAGATTTTATTGTCTCATACTCGAATAATCTCCAAGTTTTAACTTGAGAGAAAAAAACTTGTTCAACTAGCATTCCATCCTTAGAATAAGCCATATCAATTGCGACAAATACCGGAGCTAGGCCTTTATTTGCCCAACAATTTGGCCTTGGGTCGGTCTCATTCATGTCTTGGATAGATATGTAATTTGGTATTGAGCTTATGTGCCTTGGGTAGGTACATGTTCTAGGGCTCAAGTCTTGTACATTGGGTAGGTATGTAACCTATAGTCGAGGTTTTGGTAACTTAGGTAAATATGTGACCTAGAGCTGAGATTTTTTGTGTTTCGAATTTGTGTGTGACTTAAAACTGAGGTCTTGTGATTCGGGTAAACTCATGACTTAGAATCGAGATCTTATGCCTTAGGTAGATATATAACTTAGTGCTTATGTCTTGTGCATCGAGTAAGTCCATGACTTAGAGTCAAGATTTTGTGCCTCATATAAGTGCATAAACTAAAATTGTGATTTTGTGCTTTAGGTAAGTTCTTCACTTAGAGACGAAGTCTTGTACCTTAGGTAAATTTGTAACCTAAAATTGAAGTCTTGTACCTTGAGTAAGCTTTTGACTTAAAGCTGAGGCCATATTTTGGCTTGCTTTCTACAATAGGATCATAGTCCTAGTTGTTAAAAGAGGGTTCACCATTCGCAGTTGCTCCTCCAACGCATCAAAATCCAACATATCCTCAACATCATAACAATGGTAACTTTTGAAATTGTGGAAAATAGGAGATTGGAATTTACTAAGAATGACAAATACTTAACCCAGAGTCTCAAATTCCATAGTATTAATTTTCTTATAGCAACTTTAGATAGGCCAAATAGAGTTCTTTGATCAAGCACCCAATATAATGAAAAGTGTAGTTGGAGCTTGGTTCGTTAACGATTTTGTTTAGAAGACTCCTTAGCATCATATCAACATGATTGCTTTTCTGTAAATATACAAGAAAAAGAATTATGAAAAAGACTATCAAAAATTTTTCAGAGATGGCCATTCCAACATCCAAGTCAATTATGATCAAAAAATAAAAATAAATATAAGAAATTGACATTAGTCTTCTTATCTTAATGAATACTTTATAGTATACAAAGGTGATTCAGCCTACATGAAATTCTTTGATCTCAGTGTGTGATACTCGCCAAATTCTTTGTAATTGATTGCTATAAATTTTGAATCTCTCAGGATCATTTTCTGAGATAAAATATTTATAAACACTCAGATTATTTAGTCAAGCGGTCAATATTTTAAGTTCATCAAACTTCCTAACTCATCTCAAAGCAACCTTTCATTGGACCCACCAAGTTGCGACTACAGAGTCTGTCGAGTCTCAAACTTCGGTGGTGAGTTCAAAATGTGACCTTGTTTGCTCTTATTGGTAGTTTGATCTATAGGCTGGGTTTTTAGTTTTTCAACTTGGCTAATTTAAGTTAGTGTATTATCAAAGAATATCTGCAAGTCGTCTGGACTGCTCTCGGTTTTGCTCGGCAATTACTTGAGCTCTGTTATTATCGGATTTGTGCAATATGTAACAAACAGTGAAGGCAGCCCGGGGTGGCTGCCAGATGACTTGAACAACGGTCGGCTTGATTGTTTATTCTTGCAACAGTATGCATTTGTGCAGTTGACTTTGCCTTCTATCTTGCTTTTGCAAAGAACTACAGTCAAGAGAATTGTGTTGGGGAACTGAACCTTTTTACCTTCGTTAATTATTTGTTGTGTTTTGTTTTGATCGGAAGTTCTTTGGCTTGTTGGTAAACTGAAGTTGTACTACCAGACAAATTTCATTGATCAGACAAAATGGACCAGAAATTAATGGCGGAATTTTGCAGCGATATAAATGCAAAAAACCCTGATAAAGTATGACCAAAATGCACAAAGCCCTGATTCCCTTGTTGTTTTTTAAAATTCAAAGGCTAGGTTGTTCCATCTATTTGTCAGAAAAAAAAATGACTAGGGTGTTTCCATCTTATATGGACTGACAACTGGCATCTTGTTTGATTCAAGTGAATTATCAACCCATAAAACTAAAGGAATCTTGATATTTGAATTGTATACCAAAGCTGTTGCAAAAAAAATTTAAATTAATTTCATCACACTTGCTCCCATGATCGCTAATAATTATCAGAAAGAGAAGATGCGCTGCTTATAAAAGGTAAGATCTGACCAGCAGCAAAAGAGCTCCATTGCCAGCTTCAGGAGCTATGGACCGAGGGGAATTAACGAAAAGAAGAGAAATAGAGCCTTTGCTTGATAAGGTAATAGCTGCAACTTTTTTCCCTTTCATCATTCCTTTATGGATTTACTGATTTTGCATCAAAACAAATAGCTAACTTGTTGGAGAAAAGAAATCAAGTTTGAGTGCTCGAGCTCTTGGGTGAGTCGCGTGCTTCAAGAATCTTTGTTCTCGTTACCTATCGACCTTCTTTTACAGAATTATCCATCTATTTCAATAGAGAAGATGCAACATTGGAATTATCACATAAAAGATCTTATTGGAATGCACCTGCTATCGTTTAAGGTATACTTCACCTCTTGTTCCATATAGTTGCTTTAGGCAGTGCTGTTGATTTCATGCCATTTTTGATTTTGCAGTTTTTGAGTGCTTACAAGCCACAGCTTTCTTTGTCATATCTACAAGTTTAGTTGTATATCTCAAGGCTGTCCTTCATGGAAGCAATGCCTCAAATGCAGCAAGTGCTAGTATCTGGAGTGGAACATGTTTTTTCACACCACTACTTGGAGCTATTATAGCAGATACATACTAGGGAAAATATCAGACAGCCCTTATATCCTCTCTGGTTTGTCTTCTAGTATGTCAGACTTAAACCTCGCAGCATTTTTCTCTTATTGAACAAATCCATACATTACTGATGCTTTGCTTTTTGCTTCTATAGGGGTTGGTAATCATAACTTCCACTGCCATTGTTCCAACTCCGAGTCCTCCATGTGCTGAGCCTTCATGTCAACCTGCAAGTGTAGCTAAAAGTCTTGTATTTTTTTCTGGTCTCTACCTTGTGGCCTTTGGGACCGGCGGTGTCAAAGCGGGGGTGCTCCCTCTTGGTGCAGACCAGTTTGATGAAAATAACCAAGAACAGAGGGAAAACAAGGAGCTCTTCTTCAGTTGGTTCTATGTTTGTATTACTTTTGGATTGTTGACTTCGGGCACTCTGATAGTCTGGATACAGGAAAATGTAGGTTGGGTACTTGGATTTAGCTTTCTAACGATATGTATGGCTCTAGCATTTGGAGTCTTGGTCACGGGAAGATCAGCTTTTCAAATTTGAATGCCGAATGGCAGTCCTTTGAAGAAACTTTTACAGGTTTTGTTTGCCTCGGTTAGCAAGATGAGCTTGAAAGTCCCAAATGATAGCAATTTGCTGCATGAGATTACACATAAAGATGCACCTGATTGTCGGCAACAGGGACTTGTGCATACTGATGATTTCAGGTACTTTAGCCTCGTGGTTTATCTTTATCAAGCTACTTGAGAGTATGAAGACATTATGTTTAATTAATTGTTCATAAAATTCAATCATCCTCGTTAAGAACTCCTTTCATTCATCCATACGATTATTTTGATATTTCATTTGTATTTATTACTAAGTGATCGTCAGCAGAGGCGCCTGTTCAAAATTGCAATGTTGCCAGTCCTAGATTTTCTGAAAATTTGTTTTGTTTATGCACCTGTGAATTTGTGCCTTTGATGAAACGAACCAACCATGGACATAAAGGTTGAGACTAAAAAAAGTATAATCGAATTTATTGTCCAGAAATTAAAATAAACTAAAAGGATTAAGACTGTACTTTCAGGTTTCTTGACAAAGCTGCTGTGGTTTTGGAGTCTGATATGCGGGATGGTGGTCACGGAATTGCTGAAAACTCTGCACAGTGACTGATGTGAAAGAACTAAAGATGCTTCTGCGCTTTCTTCCAATATGGGCAACTGGCATAATCTTCTCTGCCGCATTTTCTCAAATGACCACCACTTTCATTCAACAATGAAGCGCAATGAACACCAGTTTTGGATCTTCTCCATCCCTCCCGTGTCTCTCATATCTTTGGAAGTGATTAGTCTTGTGTTCTGGATCGCTTTCTGCAACAAGATCATAGTCCCAGTCATTAGAAGGGAGTTTAGAAATGTAGAAGGGCTTACACAGCTCCAGCGCATGGGGATCGGGTGTTTTCTGATCATCATAACAATGGCAACTGCTGCATTTGCTGAAAACAGGAGATTGGAGGGGGTTAAGAATGGCAAAATGCTTAGCATAAAGTGGCAATTGCCACAGTATTTTCTTACAGCAGCTTCAGATGCGTTCAGTAACATCAGCCAAATAGAGTTCTTCTATGATCAAGCACCCGGAACAATGAAGAGCATGTGCTTGTCTTTCGGACTTCTCTCAGTTTTCGTTCGGCAATTACTTGAGCTCCTTTATCATCAAATTTGTGCAACTTTTGTCAGACACTGGAGGCAGTCCAGGGTGGCTGCCGGATGACCTGAATGACGGCAGGCTTGATTGCTTCTTCTGGGCAATGGCATGCATTTCTGCAGTGAATTTTGCTTTCTATCTTGCATCTGCAAAGAACTAGAGACTCAAAAAACTTGTGTCGGTGAACTGAACTTTTTTATTTTTCTTTTGGTACATTTGTTACTTATTTGGTAGATTGGGGAACTGAAGTTGTACTCGTAAATAAATTTCAGGAAACTCTATTTCAGTGATCAAACAAACTGGATTAATTAGAATACATCTGATTATATACTAAATCACAAAGACTGATTTAGTAAATCTGGTCATACGTGGAATAGGACCAAAGCTGTTCATCGAGTATATTAGGGTCCAATTCTCAAACTCATTGACTAAAGCAAATTCTCCGAATTCGAAGTCAATAAAAACCAGACTTAGAAGTCAAGCAGTGAATTGATATTTTTAAGATAAAAATCTATTTGAGTAGTAGGCTCGGTTACCTCAACTGATCAATGAATTCACTGATAGGTTAGGCTCAAATGTCCCAAATGATTTATAGCCAAAAATTGAATAATGGTAAGATTTAATTCATCATTGTTATAAAAAAAATAATCTTGAAGAATTTGGGATCGATAACATTATAAAAAGCAGAGCAGTTAAAAGATAAGGAATAATGCTAAAATTTTTGTGTCATATTTATTATTAAAGACTCGACTAATTTAAACGTTAAAATTACTATTGATGAAAAATTCCCGACAATTTTTTCATAATATTCATCGGATACAGACAGAAAAATAATCTAATCTAACAAATTAGATTTCAAAAAATTTTTAAAACCAAAATTAATGATAAATCAGACTCCATCAATTAACATCATTTTATCTCCACTTTGTTTCATTAATGAATTGGTTAATTTAGATTTCACCCAAATATCAAAATTTTTTCAAATATCTCCCCAGGAACTTATTTGAAAGACGAGTTAAATTTCAATTTTCTGGAAGCCATATGTAATGCTTATAACTAGAAATCGATATGTCGTTCACGGACTTGAACCAAGGAGATTAGTGATCGGTGGAAAATTTGCTAATAAATTGGAATCTCGGGGTCCTTTTGTAAATAGGTTCAGAAGATGGGGTTTATCTGCAAACATACTTGTTCAATCCGTGCCGTCCATCTATTTTGGAGGCGGCGATCCACGGTCCGCAGCAAAGAATTGACCCGATTATCAAATTACCAAAAAGATGCAAAAATCCAAAGAAACGAGAAGCGAAGGGGAAGACGAAGAGGTTGAGGCTTCGAGGTCTCCTTTCCTCTACAGGAGATCGACGGAATTTAGGCCTCAGGGGGCGCCTGGGCGCTGATAGAGCTGCAAATTAGGGCAGGGATCGAGCATGGGGCAGGCTTTCCGGAAGCTCTTCGATAGCTTCTTCGGCAACAAAGAGATGCGGGTATACCCTCGCGTTTTTATTCTATTTTTCTTTCCTGATTTCGTTGTCATCTGGATGTGGCTTGGATTCGCCGTTCTTGGTCGATAGTTCTTAATTTTTTGAGTTTTGATTGGATGTCTGGATTAGGCGGTGGTCTAGGATTTGGTGTTCTATCCATGGAAAGTAGCATGGTATGGAGATATATCGCGGAGATTTTCTTTGTTTTTATTTTTTTCAATTTTTTTGAGTGAAAGCTGATTGGGGTCTTTGTTTGACCTTAATTGGGGTTTTCATATGGTTTCTGCTGAATCTGGTGATGAACAATGTTTGGAGATTATTACATCCACTTAATTTCTGTTTTTGCCTATGTCTTAAATGTTGAACTACTAGTTTTGAGGAAAGGAAAATGAGGGAATATTTGTGATGAACTTTTTAGTTATCATGCTATCATCTCTGTTGATCACGTTTGACCATGTAGTTGTTAAGAAGTTCTTCTCCAGCTGTCTATAGGAAAGCTTGTCTGTTATTTGACAATCCACTCTTTATTTTGCTTGTTTTTTGTTTTCTTGTATCGCATGAGCCTGTCCTTTCCCATCAATTAGTGCATTCTCTGTACATAATGTACCAATCATATCTTCCTAATTGGCTTGCCGTAGGTTGTGATGCTGGGATTGGATGCAGCTGGAAAAACAACAATATTATACAAGCTGCACATTGGAGAGGTTTTGTCAACAGTTCCCACAATTGGTATCTTTTTATTGATGGCTGGGTTTTATATTGATTTCCTTTACTTAAATTACCATGCATTTACCTATAATAATTTTTGCTGTTGGTGTACTTTTATTTGGGATTATCTTAATTGTGCTGAATTGTTCTTTCTCTACTTGAAAACTTATGAGAAGTGTTAAGCCATGTCTACTCTATTTTTATTATTATTTAAAATTATTTGTCTTCACTATCACGTTTCTAATCTTTCTTACTATAGTTATGGATTTATTGCAGCAGACTGCAGTTTCTGGGTGTTAATTTTTTTTTTTTTTCGGTTTTTGTAGGCTTCAACGTAGAGAAAGTTCAATATAAAAATGTGATGTTCACAGTGTGGGATGTTGGTGGGCAAGAAAAACTCAGGCCATTGTGGAGACATTACTTCAATAATACAGATGGTCTTGTAAGCAGTCTCTATGTTGATTCCACATAATTTTCTGTGAAGCCCCCATGTGTTTTCCAATGGGTAAAAGTGAAATCATGGTTGAGATTCTATGTGACAAAGTTATACAAAAAAGATGGCATTGTGTATTTTACAGTGAGCAGCTCTTCTGTTGACATACACTTTTCTGTATTTATTTCCAAGTGTAGATCTACGTTGTTGATTCTTTGGACAGAGAAAGAATTGGAAAGGCAAAAGCAGAATTTCAGGTTTCACTTCTACACCATTCTAGCTACCCTGTATTTGTTCCATAACACTTTACTCTTTTTAAGCCAGTTTCCTCTCATCTTTATCTTTCAGGCCATCATCAATGACCCCTTCATGCTGAACAGTGTCATATTGATATTTGCAAACAAACAGGATATGGTATGTTGACTGGCAACTACAGTTCATAGAATCCCCGAAATACAAATGTGTTTTTTTTGGGACTACTAAACATACAAATATTTCTCTTCCAAAATCTGAACTACCGTGGTATTAGCCTGCAAGTTTTACATTGCTGGATATGCTTGCATATCTTATATCTTCTTTTTTTTTCTTTCTGTAAATTTTGTTCATGCCAAATGCTGTATTCATCTTATGTAGAGTTGATTGACTGAAAGGAACAACAAATTGGGAGGTTGGCTTTGTCTGCTACCTGTTTTTTATTGATCTTTAGTCATATTGTCCAGTTATTTCTTTGGACTCGGGCATTCTCAAATCCAGATCTCATTCTAGAATGAAGTTAGCAGCTTGATCGTCAAAAATAAAAGTGAAATATAGAAGGTTTGGTCTGTGTCTAGGCTTTTGGATCCTTGATTACAAATCACAATCATCATTTCCTATCATACTTTCCCTGTCTTTGTCTGGTCTTTGGCCCCGTCCATTATGTTCTTTTCTCTTTTCTTAAGTTTGTTTAGATCAAATCATTTTGTTTTTTTCAGTTATGAGGAAATTGCACCTTAATAAAGCAGAAACTCTCTTTCCTGACCGTTCAACCAGCATCAAACAAGTTCCAAATCTGATAAACCAAGGAAAAATATGTTGAATATATTAGGCACTCAAGCAGTCCAAACCAAACTGGTAACTTCGTTGCAGCTGCATGAGCATATGCGATAATGCTGATAATATATTTGTCTGTAAAAGGGATACCACCAAAGTTTTTTAGAATGGAAAGTAGTATTATGTTATAGATAATCTGTTTCTCAAACTGAACCACATAATTTAACATTTGATTCAGAAAGGAGCAATGAGTCCCATGGAGGTGTGTGAGGGCCTGGGTCTATATGACTTGAAGAATAGGGTATGGCATATTCAAGGAACTTGTGCGCTCAGGGGTGATGGCCTTTATGAGGGCTTAGACTGGCTTGCAAGCACATTGAAAGAGTTGCAGGCATCTGGACGCCTCATTTCAGTTGGCACCTCGTCCATTGGATATTGAGGTTAACTACTTTTGGATCAGATTTACAGTCTAATGTCTCTTCTGTTTTGTCCTTTAATTTGAGTTTGAATGGTTATGATGCAGGGAAGCTAAAGAGAATTGTTCATTTTGTGAGTGAGTAACAAGCTAGATGATGTTGAACATAGTCTTCATGGAACTTTGTGACTACAGTTGCTTTTTGACAGCTCTTAAACTTTCAGTAGTCATTTGTTACTACCTACAGACGTTTGTTATTCAATAGAATCCATATTTTGTGTATACAAACGCAAGAGTTCCCAGGTTGAATGGTTCTTTTTCAAATTTTTGTATCTGAGGTGAAAACCTCTGTGTTACTTGCAAAATGAAACTGTAAACTGAAATCTGTTCAATTTCAGAGGCAATTGGGCGTTTTTTTTTTTCTGTGGAACATGTTAGTGCTGTTGTTATTTTCATTCCTTTTTAGGGGTATAAATGTAAATTTAGTTTGGGGGAATTATGATAATTGTATGTCACGAAATCAAATGGATAAGCGAGTACGGGGTCTACCCCTCTCAATGCTCACGCACTCTTGACATAAATGTATAGGGGTTTTGTCCTGCTCCTCCTTATGGTTCGCAAGTTAGGTATGACTTTTGTCATAAATGGATCGGACATGATAGTCTCAGATGCCTTTCCAGAAATCCAGCGGTCCAGTATAGTCCACGATATTAAAGTCTAGTTTGTTTTGGGATTAATTTATTAAAGTCTAGTTTGTTTTGGGATTAAAATTAAGATCAATTTTTTTGAGAATTATTTTTTTTATAAAATTAATATTACTTATTTTACATTATTATTAGATTAAATTATTATAAAAAATTAAATAATTTTTTGAACTTTAAATTATTGAAATGTTAATTTTGATTAAAAGATTTTAATTTACAAAAATGATTTACTAATCTTGATTTTGATTCTAATCCTTACCTTGATCCCGAATCAAATGATGTCTAATAGATTAAGCATGACACCCAGCTTGGCCTGCGAATATATTCAAAATTCTTCGTCCCCTACAAAACCTGACCTGCTCCCTCTCATGACCCACTCTAATGTGCCGCTCCTTGCCAAGCGTAACGTTAGATTAATTTTTTAAAAAAATTTAAATTTAAAATAAAAAATTATATGGATTTAAATTTACTATCCGTTGTACCCATTTTATTTAAATATAAATTACAAAATTATAAATTATTAATAAATTTTTTAAAAAAATCAAAAGTAGTTTTTTAAAAATTTTCAAAAATACCATCTCATCAACTATTTCTAAAGGGATTACAAAAGTTTTATAAATGTACCCATATTATTCTATTTATCACATCACACACTTTTTTTATTTTTTTTCAAATCTCTAATTTTCAATTCAAGTTTTGATTTCATTTTGACTTTTCAGCACTTCACCTTTTCAACTTTTCCAATATTCCTTCATCTCTCTTCTTATTTTTACTCAAATGATCTTTCATAAAAATTCAAAATACCATCGATCATACTGTTGATTGAGCTGATGAGACATTTGAAATCATATTTATATAATTTTAATAATTTTCCTAATTATGACACTTTTTTAATCCTTATTTTTTTTTTTAGAATCGACCTTAAGTTCTAAATTTTCAACTCGAATTGAGGTCGATATCGACCAACCTTTTTTAGACTAATTCAATCTTGCCAAAATTTTAGAAAAAAAAATAGTGCTATTTAAGAGCACTATGATATAGTAGTGGTTGGGGGTGTGAAAAAGAAACATATACAAGAAATGCAAGAATTGAATAGATGTTGCAACTTCACATAAAATCGACCATCTTCGAAAATACATTCAATTTCATTTACAAAAAAAATAAATTAACTCAAACACAACTTTTTTTTGCAAATGGTTTTTTTCTAATTCACTTGGCATTCATAAATTTTCAACAAAAATTGATACAAAAAAAATTAGAAAAATGTATTATTTGTGATGAATAACTTTTTTTGTAGAAAAAATCACCATAAAAGAGCTACTCCAATAGTTTGATCCACTATTTAAAAAAAATCAAGAAATATTATTGAAAGTGATACGATAAAAATGTTTAGCACAAAAAAAATTTAATTTTTTATTGCAGGCTACAAATAGAAAATTGCTATTATATCCGATTGTTGGAGTATTAATTATGATTTATCTTATATTTACATTGCTACTATTATATTAATGATATAAAGATGTTGTATAAATGTATTAGTAGTTTTAAATTTTTGGAGTATTCTCTTAATACAACTAATATTACTAATGAAAGTCCAAGTAGACAACCTAAGAGAGGGGGGAGGGGTGAAATAGGTTTTTAAATAATAAAATAAATTTTTATTGATTCAAAACCTAAAAGCACTTCAAGTATAAGTAAATGATCAAAACTCAATTAGAATTAGTAAAATAATTAAATCATATGAGAATGATCAATTCATAATTATATGCAAGATAATTTTCAATCAATATTAAATTTAAACATATAAAATAAATAGAAAAGTAGAAAGAATGCAAACCAATTACGTTTGACAACTAACCGTACTTACTCCATGGCCTTTATTTCAATCTTGAAACTTAAACTCTTTTAGTAGAAGTGTCACTTTATTTGGATGGAGTCACGCCCTTATTTCACCTCACAAACCGTGAGTTGTCGCTTCACTCTGGAGCCGATCAGCCACTCCTCACAAATTGACAAGTATGCACTTTCATCACTCTTCTAAAATTTATAAATACACTCAAATTTCTCCTAACAACCTAGAAGAGTTATAATAATAAAGATTTAAAAAATAAAAAAAATCTCACAACAAGAGTCTCCAAAAATAGTACAAGGACATGTGTGGATTTAAAATTTAATACCTATTTGAACTCTTCTTAAGGATAGAAGATTTTGAGAGGATAGGTCTTACTCTAAGAATATGAAAACTAGCTCCATCAATGAGCAAAAAAATTTCAAGCTTTTATATAATTGTTGGAGCAAAAATCTAGTTGTTGGAAATCATTTTAAATTGTTTCGACCTAGTTTGGATGTCCAGAACTAATGTTTGATCGTCCAAACTGCTCCAACGATCAAATTTGACTAGCTGTTCAAGTGTGATGTCATAAATTTGGTCATATGGATCACAAGTTTGGGTATTTGAATTCTCCACTTTGGACGACAGAAGTGAAGAAGGAACAACTAAATTTTTAGATAACAAAGAATGAAAATTCTCTGTTTGAAAACTTTAGACATCTAAAACTGTCAACAAAGCTTAATAGTTTTCTGAGACATTCGAACGTTTGAACCATGAGATTTGGGCACTTGAGACTTACAGAAAACCTACACTAGGTATTTACAACTTTAGCCTATTTTGACACCAACTCAAAACTTATATTAAATAAATGATAAATTGATAAAAATATTCTAAGTTAAGTTAGAATATCAATCCAAAAACTCAAATAAAAATAACAATCAAATCCTCAACACAATATAAGATGAAAAATCTAAACCTATGAGATTGAAATTGATCTTACATCTTAAATATTCTTTGAACTCCCAACTTCATCTTTAAACTTCACTTTTAAATTATCATCTTCTATATCTTTGAATCATCATTTTCAAGTTTTAATCTTAAAACTCGATCCTTCACAAGCTTGGATAATTATTGTAAATCTTGAATCCTATCAGAACTTAAGAAACTTGTTAACTATTAGTTCAATTATCATCAAAATCTAAAGATTAACAACTAATTCTATTCTTCAAATTATTTTTATGCATAATATTCAAGATAAATTATTTGGTATTACCTTAGATAATACTATTAATAATATTATTGTTATTGATTTATTTAACTGTCAATTGCCAATTTTATTACATAAAAATTTATTTCATATTTGTTGCAAATATCATGTATTTAATTTAGTTGTTCAAGATGAACTTGAATTTGCAAATGTAGCATATGAAATTAAAAATCTTGAAAATTTATGCAAATATATTAGATATTACACCTATTCATGCTTAAAATTTTAAATTTTATGTAAACAATGTAAAAGTCACCTAAAATTTTTTTCTTAATATAAAAAATAGATGGAATACTAATAAATTATTAAAATTTTGTTATGATTAAAAAATGTATTACTCCTTTTTATGCACAATACACATGTAATTTTTTGCTTATCACAATAATTTGAAAGGTTTATAAATTATTTATATCATTATTAAAACCAGTTTATGTTGCAATTATAATTATTTCATATAGTTATTATCTCACAACTTATTTATTATTTAATAAACTTATGTTTATTTTTGCTATTTTTAGATATAGATAACTTCTTGAATTCACAAATGATCTTTCTCCGATGAAAGAAAATTTTCAAAAATACTTTGAAGCTATCAATGTTGTATTTTCTCTATCTACTATTTAAATCCATGAGTTAATATTTCAAGTTTGAAATGTTAGTTGATGGATATCATATAATCTGAATTTTTCTATATATATAAGATAATATAAATAATATACTAGATAATTGTTATATGAAATATATAGTATTTATCAAACTTAGTATGATAGCTCATCTTATTTTGATCAATCAAAATATGTTATAAATAATTTTAGAATAAAAATTTGTATTTTTTTATTTTGCAAAGAGAAAATAGAAATCAATTTCAATATCTTTTTCATAGAATGAATTGACTTTTTATAAAAACCAAATTGTAGAGTTTTTTACTAAATAATATGCTGAAATTTTGATATTTTATTATTATGAAAGTATATGCTAGTAGATATTTACTATTTTATGTCATGACTCATTATTTACTTATTATTTCGGTATCCATAGTTTCATCATAATTTTATTTTAGTGCAGGTAAATGAGTTTTAAATGATAAAAGAACTCAAGTAATAGCAGAAACTTTTGAAGTATGTATTTACATGAAAGACTAGTATAACATTGAAAAAAGAATTCAAGGACTTGGTAAAAGTTCGATTGATAAAGAGATTCAGCGTACTTAAAATGTAGGTTTAGTGTATTCAAAATGCAAGTTCAATATATATTTGCATGAAGGACTAGTATAACATTGAAAATTAAACTTTAATCAAAAGATATTATAATAATAAGTTCAATGTATTTAAAATGTAAGTATATATTACTGTATTTAAGTATATATTACTGTATTTTAAATACACTTTAAATTATTTTTTATTGAACTATTTTACTGATTTAAGTATCACGGTTAAGTCATCAAGTGTGACCTCTCATTCCAATAATTTTTTATTTTATAATTTTTAAGACAATGATGAAAATAAAAAATATATATTATCATATTTTAAGACATAATACTCATAAATTAATTTAGATTAAATATTATATATTTTTTATTGAATTTAATTTTTTTAGTTTTTAGAAAAGATACGAAATAAGTATCATACAATCCATTGGCTCGTGGACTAGAGGATGTATCTGATGCTAAAATATTTTGATGGGCCATAACTATTATGGCTTGTCACTGTAGTGCGTTGTGCTCGACTCGGGACACTTTACACCCTTACTTTCCAGCGACGTTGATGCTGCCGAAGCATTCCCCTACTTTACACCACTACTTTGCAGGCGACGTTCACATCACTTCAGAGCCGCCAGAGCATACCATTGAGGAGAAGAAGCAACCTCCAAATCCGCTCCCGTTTGGTGCGACTGCTGGAGGAGATCCATAATGTTCGCGTGGAGCATGGGGTTTCTAAGCAGCAGCTGAAGGAGCTCGGCATGGAGCGGTGGTCCACTTGGAAGATGGGCTGGTGTCAAGTCCCCTGGGACATGCACGTCGACTAACTCGTTTATGGCATCGTCGGCGATCTTGTCCACTACTTCTTCGACGGGCCCTACGAGGAGAAGTATCGGTTCCTGGTCTATGGTGACGATTGAGAATTCCAAACCATATGCAATTTCAAGTATTCATCATAATTTGTTGGCCCCACTTAATTTGCTGAGAATTAATTGTATTTCGAATTTTAAATTAAGACAAAATCTAAATTGGAAAGGTTTGAAATTGCCTACTTTTCTCAATTTCAAAATTTGAAATTAAACTAAATACCAGAATTGAAAAATTGGACTTTTAATTACTTACAATTTTCTTAATTTCAAAATTTTGAAATTGATCTACATACTATCTTAAGTAATTTTAGTTTGTTAAACATTCTTTTTTTTACTAGTAATTTTTCTGATAATTCATGTGATCTTAGTTTAGTTTGTCTTATGTTCGAGTTGTGATGCATGAAGAATTGTCATTATTTTTCTCCATTTCAGCATTGTCTTAGACCAACAAAGTTTACATGGCCTGATAAAATTGTAAATTTTTTATAAAAAAATAAAGCTGGAAGAGAAATTTGTATCCCATACCAATTGGACTTTCTACAACAAATTATTCATCTTAAGAAGTGGTTTGTGGATCTGCAAATAGGATTTGCCAGAGGAGTTTGCATCCCATACCTGTTCGTCCACCATAGATGTTCAGGAGGATATGCTGTAAGGGCGTATAAATTACCCCTATAACACATGAATATGGATTTTCAAGCTTCACATGGTACCAATTCTTATATATGATACTAAAATTATAAGCTAACTTGTATTATATGATAAGCCTCTCATTGATGGAGTCAAACTCGTCATTAGTTTCAAATTAGGAGATTTTTTGAGATTAGATCTACTAAATCAATTTATGCTATAACTGCAATATGGAGACACCATAAGAGAGATAGATGGAGTGCGACAGCCCCTCCAAATCTTAAGTTAATATTGCTCTTTGAGAGAAAAATAATAATAAAATTTAAAGATTGAGAGTCTTATCTATCTAAAAAAGATGAAAATATCTCCTTTTTATACCTTAATGGATTGTGCTTTATTGGAATAGTATCTCTAATTTTTTGGAGATTTGGCATGATTATTTTCTTAAATATAGTTACTCCTTATAATGAATTTTTTTCGATTTAGTTTCGGGCCGACTTATCAAACCTTAACTAAACCGGTTCAAGGGTTTGCTGTGTTATTAGTATCAAAGAACTCCAAGCATCGAGTCCTCATGGCTCAATGAATAGAGTTAACTCTATATTCTTCTTGGATTAAGTCTTTGATCAAGCTGATAGTTTAATTTAGTATTCTATTCGGTTAAGGCTATAACTTATCATTGAACTACTTTTACTCTCTCAGCAGATTTGTAACCTTCAATAGGACCTTCAGTGTGGCACAAAGCTGCTAGAGGCGACAGTCTAAGCTGTAGGTTAGTTGCATGTAGGAGGCTAAATTAAGGACAATGTCATATATCTTGGAGGTTGAACTGCAGGAGGCTGTGTCGAGGATAACGTTGCTTGTCTTAGAGGCCAAATTGTAGGAGACTGTACTTAGAATTGTATCGCTTGTTCTAGAGGCCAAAATTGTGAGGTTATACCTAGGATTGTGTTGCTTATCCTTGTTCTAGAGGCCAACATTGTGAGGTTATACCTAGGATTGTGTTGCTTATCCTGTAAGTTGAAACTGTAGGAGGCTGTACCTAAGATTACATTACTTGTCCTAGAAGTCATATTACAAGAGGTTGTGCCTAGGATTGCCGTGCTCATCTTAAAGGCAGAACACAGTGTACCCTCTAATGATGGCGGAAGGTCCTCAGTAAAGACCGTCAAGCTTTCTGGTGTCATTGATCTCTTAGATTCGCGGTTGGGTGATAAAATAGATCTCAATGAAAACACCACTGTAGATGGAATCAAACTTACCATGAATTGGGAGATTTCTTGAGGTCAAATACGCTAGACCGATCTATGCCGCTCGACCTACAAGATGAAGATATCATGAGAGGGCTCGCTAGAGTGTGATGGTCCTTCTGAAACTTAAGATAATATTACTCTTTAAGAAGAAAAGAATAATAAAATGTACAGACTAAGAGCCTTATCTATCTAAAAGAAATAGAGATACCCATTTTTATACCTTAATAGACTGTACTTTATAGGAGTAAAGTAGTTACTTTCTTATAATTGATTCTTTTTGGATTTGATTTTGGGCTAGCTTATTAACATTGACTAAATCGATTTCAAGGTTCAATATATCATTACCTTCTTTATGCTTATGGTTGGATCTTGAACATTTTACTAGTAGTAAGTTTGGCATTTTTGGCAAATATTTGCAATGCTACTAAATCCTATTAAATCCAAGAAGAGTCTTAAGCAAGAAGTGGCTCCTAAAGAGGAAAATATCCTTAAGGCATGCTACTTCTAGAGCTAGTATTTGAATTATGAGATCAATTTTGGTGACTCGGGAGTGACAGAGACCTTAGGGAGTGACCTCAATGTATAAATCAAAGTGTGTTTAATTTGAGTACACTATTATATTTTGTGAAAATATTGACCTCTAATAGGCGCAAGCCGCTATTACTAATTATCCCGATAATTATTAAGAATATTCTAAAGTAAAAAACCTATATAATAAAATAGAAATATATAAAAAAGAAGAAAACATTCAATTGATTTTTAAAAAAGGTACATGACTTAAGTAAGTGTACATTCTCACTTTACAATAAATTTTAATATGAAATTATAGAAAATATATAAAAAAAGGAAGAGAAAGAAGAAGTGGGAAAAGCTCTAATATGTACTGTTGCCCTGCTTCCCCCCGTGCTGCACCATGTGGCATTTGACGCATATTAGCTCAATCTTTAGAAGGTATTGATGGCATTATCTAGTGGGACCATGAAAGAAAATGGAAGAAATTCAAAGTATTTTCAATAACTTTGAACATTGGCGATAATTTTATATGGTTTGATGGCGTTATCAACGATTTATAGGATTGGGTGTAGCTTTGAAAATTACATTATCAATTATTTTTAGAATTGATTAGCTTGAGCGATATATCATCAATTACTTCTAGAGTTGACTAGCTAGAAGAGTATGTCATTAACTACTTCTACAGTTGATTGGCTTGAAGGGTGCATTATCACTACTTCTGGAGTTGACTATCTAGAAAGGTGAATTATGAATTGTTTCTGGGGGTGCATCATCAACTGCTTCTGAGGTTGATTATTTTAAATGGTGAGTTGTTAACTACTTCTTGTGTTGACTAGCTTAAATGGTGCATCATCAATTGCTTCTAAGATTGATTAAATTGACGAGTGCATTGTCAACTTCTTTTGGGGTTAACTAGCTTGAGGGGTGCATCATCAACTACTTGTAGAGTTGACTAGCTCAAAGGGTACATTGTCAACTGTTTCTGGGATTGACTAGCTTGAAGGATTTATTATCAATTATTTTTATGGTTGACTAGTTTGAGGTGTGCATTATCAACTGCTTTTATAGTTGACTACCTTAAGGAATGCATCATCAACTGATTCTGGGGTTGACTAACTTGAGAGGTGTATTACCAACTGTTTTTGGGGTTGGTTAGCTTAAGGGGTATGTCGTCAACTGCTTCTAAGGTTGAGTAGCTTGAGGGGTGCATCATCAACTACTTCTAAGATTAACAAGCTCGGAAGTACGACCAATGGCTTTGAGCATATTGGTATTTAACTACTTTGATTTGGTAGCATTACTAAGGATTTATGAGGTTGGATATAGCTTTGAAATGTGACCAACAACTTTAAGCATGCTTTTGATTAGATTCTTTAGTTTAATAGTATTACCAATGACTTATTGGATTGGGTATAGCTTTGTAATTCTATGAAAGACTTTTGTAGCACGCCCAGTGAGACTCAATTTGACCTTATTTAGTTCTATTTAAACTAAATTTGGTTCAAATCAGGATGATAACATTATCCTTTGTTTATAGCCTCAAAGTATTGTTGAAGGTGCAGCGTACCCAGTGGGACTCGGTTTGACCTTATTTAGTTTTATTGAAACTAACTTGGTTTAGGTCAGGATGGTAACATCATTCTTTATTCATAGTTTCAGAGTATTGTCAAAGGTTCAATATACCTAGTGGGACTCAATTTGACCTTAGCTAGTTTCATTGGGACTAATGTGGTTTGGGTTTGAATTTGGTTTGGAGTTAGTTCAATGTTCAACACCTCAATTTTGGTTAAGTCTAAATTAATTCAACTCGATATCTAAAACTTAATTAAATTATGATTCACTATCTCCTTCTTGAAAGATAGTGGTATGTTTCGATTTTTCTATTCCTAGAACCTTTGGTGATTGGGCTTACACTGATGCTTTATAGTATGATCAGGAGAACCATATAAAATATCCATTCCAATATCATTACTGGTATTGATAGTGAATTTTTAATAATAAATTCAATTCACTAAGCTTGGCATTGATTTTTAGAAGAATATTTAATTCAAGCTTAGTTTGATCTATATTAGATTTGATCTGAAAAGTTCTTAGCTATTATGATAATTTTTAATAAACCTATGGTAGGCCTTAATGTGTGAACTTGAGGGTTGACTTAGTTTACGAGCTCAAAAACTAGCTTAGAGGTGTAAGCCTGATGGTTAATTGGGTGCGAGCCCAAATACTGGTTAAGTGCAAGTTTGAAGGCTAGTTAGGTGTGAACCCAAATGCTAGATTAGGTATAAGCCCAAAGGTTGGCTTGGAGGTGAGCCCAAAGGCTGGTTGGATGCGAGTCCGAAAGTTGGCTGATTGCAAGCCTGAAGGTTGGTTGAGTGAGGACTCAAAGGTTGGTTGAATATGAGTCTGAAGATTGACTAAATGCAAACTCGAAGACTGACTGAGTGCAACCCCAAAGGCTTACTTGGTGTAAGTTTGAAGGCTAGCTAGATGCAAGCCTAGAGGGTAGTTGAGGGCAAGCCCGAAGGTTGGCTAGTTGTGAGCCCAAAGGCTAATTGGATGTGAGCTTGAAGGCTGGCTGAGTGTAAGCCTGAAAGTAGCTAAGTGCGATCCCGATGACTAGCCAGATAAGAGTTCGAAAGCTAGTTGAGTGTGAGTCCGAAGGTTGGTTGAGTGCAAACTCGAAGATTGGCTCAGTGCGAACTCGAAAATTAACTTAGTGTAAGTCTAAAGGTTAGATTGGTGCAAACTTGAAGGCTAGTTGAGTGTGAGTCTAAATGTTGGCTGAAAGCCAAAAATCTAGCTCGGTGTGAGTCTGAAGGGTAGTTGAGTGCAAGATTGAAGGCTAACTGAGTGTGAGCGCGAAGGCTAACATTGAGCAAGTCCAAAGGTTAGTTGAATGTGAGCCCAAAGGCTAGTTGAGTGTGAACTCGAAAGCTGACTGGATGCTAGCTTGAAGGCTCACTCAGATGCCAGCCAAAAGGTTAGCTTGGGTACGAGCTTGAAGACTGATTTGATGCGAGCCCTAAGACTGACTTGGTATGACAAAGATTTATTGATTTTGAAGGGTCGCAGATGACTGCAGTAGTATTTGGGGTCCTCTATCTTTTGAAATACTGCGAGTGACTACAATATTATTAAGCCTCATCATTTTTCGAAAAATTATAGGTGATCACAATGTTTATGAAATTTTACTATTATATGAGAGATCGCCTTGGAGACAAAAAGAGCCCTGCTAGCCCCCTTTTTTTTTTTTTCCTTTTTTTTGGTCTAACAAATTTTTTTCTTTATTTCATTTTTTTATTTCCTTCTTCAGTCCGTAGCCTTTTCTTTTCTCTCACGCGAGAGCCCCCTTCTTCCTCGGTTGGACCTTCACCGCAAGCCTTGCTCCCTCGAGTCCGGGTCAGATTCGGCCAGAACTTGGCTAAATCTAGCCACAGAGGGCGATGAAGGCAACCCAGGTGTACCATTGGCACGAGCGGAGCTTGGAGAGGACGAAGGTAGGCCGGCGTAGGGCCAGAGGCGGTGGTTTAGGGTAGTGTCTCCAGGCAGTGACGAAGCGGTGCTTGCAAGGAGGATCCGGGTGGCGTGTTGTGCGGAGCTTGTGGGGGAGGGTGGCGGCTGTGCTGGGTCACCGACGAGGAGGAGTAGGTTCGGCGTGGGCTTGTAGTGAGATGTGAGGGAAATAGGGCGCCTAGCGAGCTTCTCCAGAAAGGTGGCTGTGCGCTCGGGGTGAGGCGGACGGTGGCGATGCAGGGTTCCCGTGGATTGGGCCAATGACGCAGGCGGGCGTGGAGGCGACAGCTATGACACCTGTAGGTGTGGGTGCAGTGGCTTGGCCGTGTGGCGATGCTCTGGCGAGGAGGCTAGGGCACGAGCTAGGTGAGGTGCTGGATGCGGATGAGCTCCAGGAAGTGCAAGTGTGGTAGAGCCCACGGGTAGAAGGCGAGCAGTACGGACCGGTAGCCACTCGGCAGAGGATAACAGTAGTTCAATAATTCTTGGGGAAAGGTTGAGGGCCGTTTGGATGAATAATTTCAAAGGGGTGGATTCGAGGGAATCAAAATAATTAAAAGTTTACTTTTTGTAATTTTGGTATTTGATTGGATTTGAAAATTTAAAATTGAAAAAATGGAACAATTTTTTTTTTAATTTCGATTTTGAATTTTAAAAATTTAAGAGAAATTCATTAATTTCTGGGAATTGTGGTGGAACCCATATATTAAATGATAAATTTATATAATATTTAGATCATTTTTTAAAATTTTTTTATTTTAAAATTAATTTACATGTTTTTAATTTTAAAATATTTATTTAACTAAAAAATAAATTATTTTAAAAAAAATTATAATTTTAAGTTTATCAAATTATTTAACTTGTTAGCTAAAATATAATAAATAATCTTGAATTAATTGTATTATATTTATATAATTATCCATTTATGGGCCATTTTAATAATTATATTAATTTTTGAAATAATAAATTATATGCCTAAGAAAATATGTATTTTACATTTATTAAATTTTTTAACCAAAAAAAATAAATAAATCATAAATTAATTGTATTATAATTATAAAATTCTTTATTTTTAGGCCATTTTTAAATTTATATTAATATTTTAATTAACTTTTTATTTTCTAATATTAATATATTATTTTAATTTATTTAGTTATAAATAAAGTATTAAATTTTTTTAAATATATATATTTTGTGTTTATAAATTATATTTATATTTTTTTAGTATTTTGTACTAAATTTAATATTAAATTTAATATATATGTATTTTACGTTTATTAAACTATTTAATAAAAAATATTAAATAAATCCTAAATTAATTATATTATAATTATAGAATTCTTTATTTTTAGGCCATTTTTAAATTTATATTAATTTTTTAATTAACTTAGTATTTTCTAATATTAATATTTTATTTTATTTTATTTTATTTAGTTATAAATAAAGTATTAAATTTTTTAAAAAATATATATTTTGTGTTTACATTTTGTACGAAATTTAATATTAAATTTAATATATTCATTAAAATTGAGAGAATTAATCAATTTCTAATTTCATCAAAAAAATACTCATCCAAACATTAAAATTAGACAATTCCAATAATTTCCTCAATTCATCAAAATTGAAAGAATTAACCAATTTCTCGATTCCAAATCGAGAATTCATCCAAATAGCCCCTAAAGCGAAGAAGTGGAATCGAGCTAAGTTCAAATTTTCACTTTTTCAATCTTTGACTTTGATGAATTCTTCCATAATAGCTTTCTGATCCCTTTCTCATTCTTTTTATCTCTGTTCGTCTTTGTTACTTTGTCTCTATTTGATCTTTTTTTGTAGATTTTTTCATCCACTTTATAAGTCTTAAAGAGATTTGAATCAAATCTTTGATTCGATGAATTTTGAATATTATGTGATTGTGATTTAGTGATAGAACTGTATTTTTAAATTATGTGAATGACATGTAATCTATCAATTGAGATTTTTTTCCTTAATGAGGAAATTCAGGATTTGTACTATTTTGGGTTGCTAAATTTTTAGGGAGTTATTTACAAATTTTTTAGAAAATCTAGATAAAAATATTGTTTCAAAAATTTTGAGAAATTTTTTACGGAAAAAATATATTTATAAAATTTTAAAATTTTTAGGGTCTTTTTGGATAAAATTTGGACTTGTTTACAAAAAAAAATTTCAGGGGGTTTATTTGCAAAACTTAGAAATTTTAGAATTTATTTGTGAATATAAAATTTTGAAGGGTTTATTTGCAAACCCTAATTTAGTCTAAATATTATTTTAGCTTTTGATCAAAATTTTGGCGTAGGTCCAATATTTAAATTTGACTCATCATGAGTTTAACTCAAAGTCAGAGTAAAATTTCAATGTCTATTTAAACATGAGCAAGGTACACATATTGTCTTGACATTGTTGTGTATGGGTTACAGTGAGTTGGTTGCTTGTTTCTTTCTTTCCTTGTTTTTTGGTAGAGTTTTCTTGTTGGAATGATATCTAGGGGCATCTTTTTCATATTTTTTTTATCTTGAACTAAAAACATCAAATATGATAAGGGTGCAAAACCTCATTTGGTTGTATTATGATTCATTCGATTTTAGGTCAGAGTCCACGAGCTCTTCCAAATCCTCTCCAATTGATTTTAATCTTCACAAAAAGAAAATGTTGCCCATCTGATTATAATTGAAGGAGGATGCTTCGACACTCAAGTTAGTGTACCATCCTTTCGTGACTCCTTTTGTCCTTATGAGAGCTAGGATTTTTTTCTTAGAATAACATACAAGAATTGAACTTGTGAGGGAAAGAGAATAAATCTCGAACCCTTTAGGCCCTTGGTCTTATTGTATTGGGCATTGTAGGATCGAGATTCGTGACCCAGGATGGGGGAGATGCTAGAGAGCAATCTCAAATCACAAATCAAAGCGTATAGTTTGAGTGCACAAATAAGGTGTTGTGGAAATATTGACTTTCAATAGGTGTAAGCTCCTGTTATTAATTACTTAAACAATCGTCAAGAACTTCCAAAAGTGAGAAAACCTTGTTAATAAAATAGAGACATAAAAGAAAAGAAAAAGTATTATTTGATTGATGTGAGGAAGATATATGGCTTAAGCAAGATAATATCCTCATCTTATAAAAGTATTTATAATCATGAAAGAACATAAAATGAGAAAAGGAAATGGAGAAGAAGCTTTAATGTGTGTTGCTATCCCACTACCATGTGCTGAACCCTGTGGAGTTTGGCTCAGATGGGTTTTGACACGATCCTCAGTAAATGTTGATGACTTGATTTTGTGGCATCATCCAGTGGGACAAAAAAAAAATGGAAAAGGCGTGAAGTGTTTCTAATAGCTTTGAGTATTGATGATAATTTCTTTTAGTGGCATTACAAATAGTTTGTCAGGTGTATCCTAAAGTGTTTCTGATAGATTTGAGCTTTGGCAATAACTTTTCTTAGTTGGAGTGTTTCTATTAGCCTGGTGGCACTGACAATAACTTCTCTTGGTTGAAGTATTTCTATTAGTCTAATGGCATTAATGATAAGTTCTTTTGATTTAAAGTATTTTCATTAGCCAATGAGATATTAATCATAATTTTATTTGGCTTGAAGTATTTGTGTTACTAAATGAGGCGTTGGTAATAACATTATTTGATTTAAAGTATTTTTGTTAGCCAATGAGGTGTTGGTGATAACTTTATTTGTTTTGAAGTATTTTCATTAGCCAATGAGGTATTAGTGATAATTTTATTTAGTTTGAAGTGTTTCTGTTAGCCAAGGAGGTATTAGCAATAACTTCATTTGGTTTGAAATATTTTCGTTAGCCAATGAGGTATTAGCAATAACTTCATTTGATTTAAACTATTTTCATTAGTTAATGAGGCATTGGCGATAACTTTATTTGGTTTAAAATATTTTCATTAGTCAATAAGGTGTTGGTGATAACTTTATTTGATTTGAAGTATTTTCGTTAGCCAATGAGGCATATTCATTGCTTTTCTAGCACACCAAGTGAGATTTAATTTGATCCTATCTAGTTCTATTTGTATCTAGGTTGGACATAGTCTTGGAGTATTGCCAGAGATCTAGCACACCCAATGGGACTTAGCTTGACCCTATTTAGTTCTATTTGAACTTATTTGAGTCAAACTTGATGTGTGCTTTGGTTCAAGTTTGAGTTTGGTTTGATCCATCTTGGATTCAATTTGAACTTGATTTAACCTAGCTAGGTTGTGGTTTGAACTTGGCTTGAATTTGTCTTGATTTGGTGGTTTGACCTTATTTTGACTCATTTTAGAGTTTAATTTGAGCTTGCTTCGACTTGATTCCCATGTAATTTTAATTTGAACCTGCTTTGATTTAGTTTGAATGATACTTGTCCCGCTTTGGAGGTCTATTCAATCCTATTATGGCTTGGTTTAAATAGTATTTGATTCAATTTGCCTTCAACTTGAACTTTGTCATAATTTGATTCAATTCAAAGTTGTTTTTATTTAGTTCAAATGTTGTTTAGCTCTATTGGAGTTTAATTAGAATAGATGATTGCAACCTTGAAGCTTGGCTTATAAATATTTGACGAGTCTGAAGGCTGACTTATAATCCAAATGATCATGAGCCCGAAGTTGGCTTATAGATGTTTGGTGAGCCCAAGGGCTGGCCTATTGTCCAAACAATCACGAGCCTGAAGGCCAGCTTATAGACATTCGGTGAGCTCGAAGGCTAGCCTATAGTTCAAATGATTGTGAGCCCAATGATTGGCATATAGACATTTGGCGAGCTTGAAAGTGGGCCTATAGTCCAAATGATTGTGAGCTTGAAGGCTAACTTATAGACATTTGACGAGTCTGAAGGTTGACCTATAATCCAAATAATCTCTAGCTTGAAAGCTTGCTTATAAATGTTCAATAAGCCTGAAGACTAGCTTATAGTCCAAATGATCGTGAGCTTGAAGGATGGCTTGTAGTCAAATTAGTTTTTGAATGAGCCCATGACCTGACCCTAGACCAGTCATGAATTTTCATTATTTAGTTTCCCTTCTTTTGTTCTTGTTCTAGTTCAAGTAAGTTCTTGTCATCATCTTTTTTTCATCCTCATAAAACTTCATAATGGACTTCAAAGTCCAAGTTTGTCTGCAAGGGTTGGCCCCATAATACACAAGGGACCATGGGTGGTTGCTGTGGTTGTGGGGATCCACTAATGTGCAAGGCCACAAGCGACCACGTCCGTTCTAACATTTCCAAAAAAATCGATAAATTGGGCGGGTAAGTAAAAGATATTTTTTTTGCATCACTTGGACATGTATAAAAAAGATATCGTGAGATTTCATCTCATATAGCATTTTCAAATTGATCATTTTTTATATATCGCAATGGACGATTCCATCATTTATAATTGAAAAGAAAATTCACAAGAAATTTTTTATATATTAAATAAGTCTCTTTTTTTTTTATCTTCTTTAAGTCTTCCCAATTACCAATTATCTTGATGGCTATCAAGATAAGAATCTTCGGATGTATTCTATCAATACTCAAAGGGGATGCAGGTGGCTGTGATTGTGATAGAGTCCGTTAATGTGCAAAGGAGGCTGAAGAAGAAAGGAGGGACTTGGCTTCTTTCTCCTTGGATATATTTCTCCATGGCATCGATGTATTCTTGGATGACAAATTTCTTGATGATGTATTCCTCTGGTTAAGCCAATTTCTTTTTCTTGTTTCTGTTCATTTTCTTTTTGATGTCTTGAGTAGGTGAGGGAGCTTGTTCTGATGAAGCTCTCTTTATTATCATTCTAGGACTTTCAAGATTTTTAGCCATCTTCTTTATCAATTTCTTTAGCCTTTTAGAGATATGGATCTCCTATAGATGTTTTTGCTCGAGTGTACACCATACTTCTTTCCTAAAAAGTAGTCCAACAAATATAGTGATGTGATTGATATATTCAATTGGTGTTTCGAGTAAGACTGACTTCAAGAGAGTTGGCTTGCCCTCTTGGTACTGTTTTTTAGCCTAATGTTTGAATATAAAGTAGTTTTTAATGATATGACCCAATATTTTATGGTAAAAATAATAGTTTGGATGATTCTCTTTTGTTAGCCTCATTCGGCCTTCTGCACTCTGGTAGTTGAAAGCCTTATTTTAGAGCATCTTGGAAGATTTTGCCTACCCTCTTCCTTTTAAAAGAATATTTTTTCTTGAGTCTTTGTTATAGCTTATTGGATGATTCCACCTCCTCATCTCCTTCAAGAGTTGGTAGTTTTTGAGGGTTACCTCTATTTATAGTGGTGTTTTTAGGTTTTGTTTGCTTAGTTACTGTGAACACTGCCCTCACACTCTTAGAAGGCACTCCATACTTTGTCTTATCTTTCTCTAGTTTGAAATTTTATGAGCTAGATAAGGATAATAGGTTAATTCTTTCTAACTCTTGACCTATATAATGAGGTCTTGAAAAGTGTGAATGAAAAAAGTGTTTAGGTAGGGTGTCATCCATTCTCTCCTTATATTGCTGAGGACCATATTTGCTGCTTAAATTGGTTCATGGATTGTTTACACTTAATGCTAAGATTTTTTCATCGTGTGATATAGTCCAAGACCGATTCATCATGTTTTGTCGTTGAAATAAGGACTGCAATGGTTACTTTATCGCTAATACCTTCGAACCTGATTCGAAAAGCTTCTTTTATTTGTGCCCAAGTTAGTATAGATTCTGGTTGTAAACTAGAATACCACTCAAATGCTATTTTGATTAAGTTTGCTAAGAATTGGCAGAGTAACAGTGAGGAGTTAGTACTTGAATCCCCAAATAAAGTCACAAAGTGAGCTATATGTTGTTAGAAATTATCTATACCATTAAATTATTTGAAACTAGACACTGTATAACCTTTGAGATATGGCGCTCGATCATGATGACTAGGATATGATTTGTCAGTATTGTTTATCCTACTTATCTCACTTTCTTATCTCAATTGTGCAATCACTGTTTATTATACTTGCTATTGTATGTATACTAGCAGTTTTATATTATTAGGGATCTCTTGTTGATGGAAGTGGTTGGCCTATATTTTCATGAATTTCATCTATAGGAGAAGCATATTTTGCCACCTCCATAGCTTGAGATGGTTATTGAGATCAGTCCAACTTATCGAGATTTTGACTCATTTGTAACATCATTTCGATCAACTCCATGACCTTCTTTTGAGTTTCATCTTTCTTTCTCTTGTTGCCTCAACTGTTCTCATAGTGCTTCGATGGTTACTTCTTAATTAAAGCTTTCCGTTATAACTAAGGTTTCGGTCCGGATATGATGGTCCATATCTTGAGGATCAAATCTAAGTTCAATGTTTCTTGGGTCAAGTCTAACTTCTCCCATCAGTTAGGTTGTCTCATTTAAAAGTCTGCTCACGAAGCAGATCGCCACACCTTCCCTTTGATGCAGTAATAAGGATTAGTTCATAAGAGCTCTTCCCTCCTAAATCTCTTCATATGTGAGACTTATTTGTGTAAACTTTTTTTAGTGTTTGACCAATTGGGGCGTGGGTTTGCCATCTCTCCTAGAATCATTATGAGAAATGACTTTGATGGTGTGGGAAGTCTTTCTTTATGGCTTCTCATGCTAAATTGTAGCTTTATGGTAGCTATTGTTATTTTGTTTGGTTATTAACCCTTTTGCCACAATCTTGAGGCAAGATTGTGCCCTTTTTTACTTGCTTTTACCCTTCTTTAAATTGATTAATGGAGCGAAAGAGTTAGAAATGGGAATGGTGATGGCCATCTTCATTCGAGTGGTAGGCTTCCCAAATCGGCATAAAATTTTAGTAGCCTTTGCTTTACTTGTGATAGTCCGGATGAGTTCTTCATCCATGCATATTTTTGGACTTACTTTTGGCTGTTCCTCATAGGGAGTGGAGTGGAGGTGATCAAAGACTGAGCATCACTTCAGGCCTAGTATTTGGAAGACCGATATTCTTGTTGGTTGAGATATAGCTTCTAGCTCTTTGTCAGATTAACCTTTCTCACTGAAAATAATGACATTGGTTCTTTTTTCCCTTGACAAAAGGTGAGAAGCAAACTTATCTTGCATGATAACAACATTGGTTGGCAAAATAGTAGATGCCCTCTTGAACTGGACAACTCAGAGATGGTTTCGAACTTGATTTGAACTTTAATTTCTCCTGTGATGATCATTGATTGAGGTAGATGCACATCAAATCTTTCCCAAGATGATGGTGTATATTTGAGTGGAGATGCTTTTTGTTGATTCCATTTGATGCTTTCTTCTACAATGAAGAACACACTGATTAGTTTTCAATTATAATTCTACCTTATCAATGTCTCTATTGTATTAACTAAATTTTTATACTTGGAGGAGAAGTCAAGTCCCACAAGATGTGGTAGAATTTGTGGGATCAAGATTGGTGATCTGGGATGACAAATACCCTAGGGAATAACCTCAAATCAGAAATCAAAGTGTTGCATTTGAGTGTGCAAATCAGGTGTTATAAGAATATTGACTTCAAAATAAGCGCAACTTCCTGTTATTAATTATCCTAATAATTATTAGAAATCTCTTAAAATGAGAAAACCTAGCTAATAAAATAAAGATATAAAAAAGTATTATTTTATTGATGTGAGAGAGATACATGGCTTAAATGAGTGCATACCCTCATTTTACAAAAGAATTTATAATCATGAAAGAACATAAAATGAGAAAAAGGAAATAGGGAAGAAGCTTTATTATGTGTTGCTACCATAGTCCCGCGTGTTGGAATGTGTGGAGACTGGCTTAGATAGGTTTTGACTCAATTCTCGTTGATGTTGCTAACTTGATTTAGTGGCGCTGTCTAATGGGACATAGAAAAAGGATGGAAGGGGCATAAAGTGTTTCTAATAACTTTGAGCATTGACAAAGACTTCTTTTAATGGCTTTACTAATAGCTTGTCAGATATAGCCTAAAGTGTTTCCAATATCTTCTAGCTTTAGCAATAACTTCTCTTGGTTGATGTGTTTCCATTAGCCTAATGGCACTGGTGATAACTTCTCTTAGTTGAAGTATTTATGTTAGCTTAGTGGCATTGGTGATAACTTCTTTTGGTTTAAAGTGTTTCCGTTAGCTAATGAGGATTGATGATAACTTCATTTGATTCGAAGTATTTTTGTTAGCCAATGAGATGTTAGTGATAACTTCATTTGGTTTGAAGTCTTTCCGTTAGTTAATGAGGTATTGGCTATAACTTCATTTGGTTTGAAGTATTTCTGTTAGCCAACGATGCATTGGAGATAACTTCATGTGGTTTGAAGTATTTTTATTAGCTAACGAGATGTTGACAATAATTTCATTTTATTTGAACTATTTCCATTAGTCAACGAGGCATTCGTGATAGCTTAATTGATTTGGAGTGTTTTCGATAGCCAATGAGGCATTGGCTATAATTTCATTTGGTTTAAAGTGTTTTCGTTAGCCAATGAGGCATTGATGATAATTTTATTTAGTTTGAAGTATTTTTATTAGCCAATGAGGCATTGGTAATAACTTCATTTGGTTCGAAGTATTTTCATTAGTCAATGAAGTGTTGGAGATAACTTTATTTGGTTTAAGGTATTTCTATTAGACAATGAGGCATACCCACTATTTATGGAGTTGGGTGAAGCCTTGAAATACTATCAAAGGCTTTTGTAGTGCACTCAGTGGGACTCAGTTTGATGCTATTTAGTTCTACTGCAACTAGTTATAGTTTGAGTCAGGATGGTAGTATTACCCATTACTTATGGGATTGGGCATAGCCTTGGAATGTTGGTAGAGACTTAGCACAACCAGTGGGACTTTGCTTGACCCTATTTAGTTCTATTCGAACTTCTTCAGGTTTGATCTAGCTTGGATTTAGTTTGAACTTGACCTAACTTAACAAGGTTGTGATTTAAACTTGGATTGAATTCACCTTGATTTGATGGTTTGATGCAATTATAGTTTGACTTATTTTAGAGTTTAATTTGAGTTTGTTTTGACTTGATTCCCATGTAGTTTCATTTTTGACTTGTTATGGCTTGGTTCAAATAGTATTTGATTCAATCAGCCCTCAACTTGAGCTTTGTTATAATTTAATTTAATTTGAAGTTATTTTAATTTAGTTCAAATATTATTTGGTTCGATTGGAGTCTAATCTGAATAGATGATTGCAACCTTGAAGGTTGGTTTACACACATTCAGTGAACCTCATAGAGGACAAAAGAGGAGTAACAAAAGAAAAGGACAAAGAAAGGATCAGAGCCTTACATCTTTTCAATTTCTTGATGATGCCTTTTTGCTCTTCTCCTTGAAGACGAGATCTTCTTCAGAATTTCTCTTTCAATTCATGCATAATTTACTCAAGAATCGATATTAAATTCTCTTTTTAAATTCATGTGCACTAGTTCTTTTTTTATAGGGTGAAGAGGATCTCCAATTTTGGTTTTTGATTGATTTGATTTCGAGATTTGATGGATATATTCTTACGATAAATCTCAGATTTGAATATCTGATTGATAGACCTTGAGATTATAATTTTCTTAACTAAAAATTCTATTGATTTCTAAGATTAGACAAAGATTTATTTCTATCTTCAAAATTCTATAAGTGGCCAAGAGAATCTTTCAAGATTTGATTGGATTCTTAATGAAATATGAGATTTGATGGAATATGGCCTTGCCAGAGATCTCAAATTGGATGTTTGATTGATATGTTTCAAGATTGCAATTTTTTGACCAAAGATCCTCTTGATTGGTGATAAATTTGGAGAAAGATTGATTTTTAGATTTATAGATCATGACCCAAATAGGATGGTTAGTTGAGGAACTGGTTGACCAATTGAGCAATGGATACATGACCTATTAGAATTGACTGATCGGTTCATCAAGCAGTCGACTGATAGGGCCTAGTTCTATATTTGGGCTTGAAATTTCAGTATATATTTATTTTAAATTAGCCTTTCAGCCATAAAAAATTAAAGTCCACATCTAATTCTTATTAAACTCAAAGTTGAAGTTGTATTACAAAATTGACTCAAATAGGAACGCTTGATAGCTCGATCTGACCTTCTTGGGTAGTTCTACCATGGTTAATGAGTGAGTTAGCTGGGGACACTTTGAGAATTCTACTTAGCCTTTTGTCCTGTAATTCGGCTGAGCTTTGTCACATAGCAAGTAGGGGTAATAGTCGCACCCAGTGGTACAGACAATACCAGTAGTGTAGATGGTGTAGGTGGCACAAACGGTGCAAATGATGAGGCAGAGCAATTAATAGGACAAGAGTTGTTGGGAGAATAAGCTTTTGAGGCTGTCACATCGTCTTAATAAGTTTTGAGGCTCGACTTTCCAGAGCCAAATTGTGGAACCCATACTATAGTGACTAGATTGTAGAGTTTGTCTTCTAGTATCCGGACTTATTTTTCTATAGCCGAGTTAAGGAATTCATTCTCTAGTGACTGAACTGCAGAGCTCGTCTTCTCATAGACGGATTGGAAATCCCATCCTTTGACAGCCCAACTATGGTACTTGTCTTTTCATGATAGGGTTGTGGGATCACTGCATGGAGGTATTTGACCCTTCAGGGTGTTGTCAGATTCGTGCAGGGTGGTGGAGCTGGCGGTTTTGATTTCGGCCAGAACCCATTTTTCAATTTATTCTTGCTTTGGTTCACCATGATCTCTTGACGTGTCAGGTTGTACAAATTTTCATCTTTCACCGGCTGGAGTTCAAATATACAGACTAGGAATTTCATGGTCCAACTGGAGTTCAAAGATATATTGGTTAGCCACGTTCAAAAAGATCCACAATTGAAACTGCAAGTTAACAGCATTCAAGAGATCTGCATTTGAAACTGCAAAACATCAGTCAAGTGGTACTAAAAGAATATATCAAAAAGTAGCTAATCAGATTAAAACCCACATTAAAACCCAGAGTCACTCAAAGCACCACTTGTTATCATTCTGGATAGCCGCCTTCTCCTCAGGGGTGAAGTCATTCTTGAGCGCAAAGCAGTTCCTCACTTCCTCCACGGTAAAGTCCTTGATAGTGTTTGCCGCAGCTTGACATGTGAGACTGAAAAGTGGCTTGCATTCGAGATAGTTGGCAGCTAAGATGAGATCAAACAACTCATCACTTGCAGCATTTTTCACAAATTCATAGTTAAACTTGCTTTTCATCTGCATCATTCTTCCCCATGTAGTTCTTCCAGTAGTCCAGAACCTTGGAAAGCATTGGACTGTCAAGTTGGGAAGTAGCACAGAGTCTCAGCACATCCAACATCAATCATGTTTTTTTTTTTATCATTATTGATGATATAGCGATCGACTCATCGACCAAGAATTCCTCTCCATCAGAGGTCCGAAGCACTATTTTCTTTGAGACAATTGCATCACTCAGGACAGTCTCCTTTGAGGTCTCTCCTTGGGATCTGCCCTCAGTTCTAGGTTCTTTATAGGTGCACCTTCAGCAGCCATCATTTCTTATATGAAATTCGAAAATTATTAAGAGACACACAATTTACTTGAAGAATCGGTATATGAAGTTTTACTAAATTTTAAAGAATTTATATAGAGAAGTAACATGTACGGAATTAGAGAAGAACAATCTGTGTTAGGGGTCCTAGATATGTACCATTCAACATCTGTCAGGCCAAAGTATGTAGCTACTTGATAGAATCAATTGATTTTGTGCATTCAGTTACAAATCAAGAAGGATCACAGATATTGTACAAAGCCTATAAATAACCCTCAAGATGGAAGTTATAACATATATGTTGTATTCATGCATGTTCCAAATGCAAATCACAATTTTTATTCTTATGGTAATGGAAATACTGGAGATACCACTTCCAGAAATATGGAAAAATTGGAAGTTTAACTCTAAGGAAGCTCTTTATGAAGCTTCTCATGATTCAATTTATTTAATTATTCTCGAAAAGAAAATTCTCTTTCAATCATGCAATCATTAATATAGCACTATAGCTTTAACAATCAGATAAGAAAAAAAAAACATATACATAGATTTCAAGTCCTGGAAGATACAAAATAATTGGGGAAATGGCAAGTGACAAAATCTGGATATGTTGTTTGCTTGCTTTAGAATTCAACAACAAAAACAAAAATGCAGAAAGGAAACTAGATAAAATAATCATAGAATCACAGTACGACTCATCATAATTAACTCAAGCAATCCCTCAAGAAACATCAAGATTGATGAGACTTTACGCAATTCAATTCACAAAACTGTTTCAAAATGGAGGAGCTATTTCACCTGAACAATGGGTCAAAATTCTCAGCAACTCTCAAACCCTAATCTGATCAAAGTATAATCCATAATAGGTAAAAACAGGCCATACACATCAAGGATGCAAATTCCATTAAAACCTCTGCAGCCTAGTACATTTAACAGGTACGAAAATACTATCTGTCCTCACATAAATAGATCATTCAAAAAAATATTTAAAAGAAATCGCTTTTTTTTCCCAAAGCAGCCCAAGATAATCACATCAAAGATCGTCCATTTGGGAGCAATACAAATCGATTTGGACCGGAAATAGAAGCTCAAACTCAGAAAAGCGAAAAAACAAAAAAATAAAAATAAAAATCCACAGATTCTTCAGTTGATGGACCCGTGAACCACAAATGAAAACAAATTCCCAAACCCTAATCTCCATGAGCAGCAAATTATAAAAAATATGCATCTTTTGCATCAAAAGAAGTAAAAAATGGAGCGGTTGATGGAGTGGGGTTCAACACCGGTTCAGGTCCGGGAGTCTTCTCAAAATCAAACGTGTTAAATCGCCTTTTTACTAATCTATAAAAGAAAGAACTATGATGAGAACCACCGGAAACTTTCCGACATCAATTTTTATCAAGAGAGTCTCTTTTTACCTTCATGGCTATCAAGTGATTTATAGGTTAAGAAGGTGACTTTGTGATTTCTACTTCTGATTACGTCAGACTTTCCTTATTTGATTATCATCACTCTCGGATTGAGTGCTAACAATTTTTTTCGAGATTTTTGTTCCCCTGGTTTTCATGAATATCCAACCATATTCATGTATGGACTGGATGCCTCATGCTTTTTTGTAGGTCTCAAGATGAGATTTCGCGATATGAGATACAATAATGCTGTCGAGTTGACTTGAACTCGACACCACCTCGAATGATGGCCTCAAGGTCAATGTCTCGGTTACTTGGGTTAGTGGTTCAGCCTGCATGTCGGATCCCGATTTGCTTTCAGTTTGCTTTTTTTTCAGCCCAGTATATCATCAGTGTTTCAAACTCCAGACACTGAGTTCAGGTGGCTTGGTGAGTGGTGTTACTTTCTTTTCAGTTACTTAGCTATGTTGTCTAGGAACAAATTTTCGGGTGCATGTATTTTGAAGTTTCGATGTTTGAGCCACTATTTTTACTAAATCTTGGGGGTGCTAGTCATTGTGACTATTTGTGAGACGAGTCATCAATTCGCAACTTTGTGCCAGGTGCGAGTTGCCCATGGACATAACTCTTGGGAGATGAGCCATTGCCTCATCAAATCATGAGGAATTATTAGGGTTCACCTTATCCCAAGGTGACAATCTTGAGCCGTCCCCTCAGATACTGATATAGTCCCTGATACGAACACATGTTCCTTGTGATATGTACGGCGATCTCTAGCTCTCACCTTTTTGACTTTCTTGCTCCATGTAGCAATAATCTGACGATTTCGGAAAGGCTATTTAAGGGACCCTTTGTTCGTTTTCATTTATTTTTCGATAATTTTTTCCTTCATCTTTTCCCACTCTTGTTTCCTTTCCTTCTTCATTAGTTGAGTTTTTTTTTTTTTTGAAATGGCATCCTCTTCCACTCTTTCCTCCTCCATATAGAGGTTATCTTTTGGCAAGGGACGTACCACTCTATCGGTCCCTATAGCCATAGCTCCATTCACTAAGGCGACTATGACTTCGATTATTACTTTGAAGTTAGCAACAACCTCCAGCACCCGTTGTCACCACTGCGATCTCCAAGGGATCTGCTTCTTCTAAATCTACTATCTCATCCTCTTTTGTGGGGGTCAGCTCCAAGCTGTCTGTTGTTCTTGCATCGACGACTTCAAGTCCGAAGGTGGATTTGCCCTAAAGTGAGTGGTATTTTTTTTAGCCATTAAGCCTTTTTATTTTGAATTGAAATACCCATGGTGTGGATTTTGGGATATGATATTGGATTCAAGAATAGGACCTGATTTTGTATTCTCATTAGTCTGAGGTGAGAGTTTGGATTTTTGAGTTTACACTATGAGCAAAAAATCTTGAGGACCTGGTTGGCGTGTTTGGCTTTCAGGATAGGAGTGAGTTGGACTTATGGGGGTTTGAGGACAAGAGCAAGAAATTGAGAGATGAGTTTGGATTTGAGTTTAGCACCTTCTGGGAGATGTTTGATAGTAATTTTAGGTATTTTATGGATAGCTTCACTTTAGATGTCTTGAGAGACTAGGATCTTGCCCCTGATCAGATAATACTTAATGCCATAAAATTTATCACTGCCTTCCGAGCCCTTTAATGATTGTCGAGGTTTGAACACTGGGGGTAGGTGGTACTTCGCTCCCAAGAAATACTGTAGGTTATTTGCCTCAAACTCTAACTCCATCCACTTTTTTGGAAAGACCATTCCCTTAGACTTTTTACAAGAATATATCAAGGTCTTTTTTGTAGGTGGGACAATCCTTTTTTCAACCGAGCCAACAGTAAGATTGGTCCCAGAGTTCACCAACTCCTAATATCTTTGGTAGATGAAGTTGATGATATTAGGTCCACCACCACATGACCCAATGAGGCTTGTCTATTGGAGCATAATTTATTTGTGTCTTGGAAAGCTGGTACACCTTTAGACTTATGCTCTCGGTTTTTTAGTTATTTTCTTTTAGTCTAACTATGGGTTTGTTTTTGTGTAGGACAAAGCAAGATGTCATTTATGAATTAGTATCTAAGGCAATAGGTGGGTGCTCCTCTAATGTCACTTGTCCCACCAGCTTGGAAGATCTCTTCCAAGGTAGAAGTCAATGCCCCCCCTCAAGAGACCGCTAAAGGCCAAGGGAAGAGGAGGTGAGAGGAGGGAGGAAGCTAGTCTACAGGTGGAGAGGAGACAAGAAAAGGATAGGAAAAACCTCACCCTTCTGAATCCCTCTCTTGAGTTGAATCCATAAGAGAGGCTGCTTGATCATTGAGCTCTTCCATCACAAAGTTTGCTGATAATGGGAAAAAGGTGGTTGTGACCTCAACACTTACACCACCTCCTCCTCATATTGAAGCATGGGCGAGGTCCTCTAGCCACCAAAGCTCATCAAGTGAGGAGATTGATGCAAGGAATGCTTTCTTGGAGATTTTGGGGACAACGTGAATCCTAGCATTGAGTGGCTCCCTAAAGATCATCTCTTCATGAAGGGTGCCTGAACCTCCACCAATGTAAGTCATACGAAACTCCTCCTTTAATTCTTTTCTTTGATTTTTCTCTTTTGTTGACTTTTAGCTCCATGGTAGGCATTGCAATTTTTTCATTATGTAGACAGCACTTTTACGAAGCTCAGAAGTAGATGGCTACCGAGAAGAATAAGGCCATTAAGATCGAAGAGGATGTGAACCTCCTACACTCTCAACTCAAGTCCCTTCAACTCAAAGTCGAGAAGACAAAGAGGGAGATGGAGGAGGAGAGGAATCTCCTCCAAGTAGAGCGTGAGTCACCCTTGACAAGGCTAAACGATCTAGAGGATTGGTAGAAGGCTGAGCTAGATCAAGCAAAGGATGAAGCAGTGGCCACATTCTACTAGAGCTCAAACTAGGTGAAGATCTCAAAGTTATGTAGGATGCAAGTTGTTCTCGACTTCAAGGCTAGCGATGAGTATCTTCAGTAGTGGGGCCTTCTCTCTACGAACTCCTTCTTCAAGGGCTACCTCTATTGTAGGGATATAGTGAAAAAGACTCACCATGACTCTGGCTTTGGGCCCGATGATCTCCAAGTGGAGCTCTATAATGACTTAATGATTTGTCACCTTAAGTGTGAGTATAATGAGAATATCTGAAGGGAGATAGGAGCTGAGAAGCCCCATGAAGCCTAGCCCCTAGCACTTGCTCCCCCTGAGGAATATGCCAAGCCCCCAATATCCTCCAAGTGATCCCACTTCGTTCTCCTTTGTCTTCTTTGTAATAAAATTTTTTGTAACATAGTTTCTCCGTAGATATAAATTCTTTTAATGAAAAAAGAGACTTCCTCTTACTTATGCCTTTTTCTTCACCTTTTTGGCTCATATCTTTCTCCAACACATCTTGGCCCGAGCTTGTTCAAAAGTCAATTGTCCTTCATCACACCCACGATTTAGCATGAAATTTTAACCTTTAGCCATGATGAAGATTATTTTCAACTGACAAGTCATAGCTTGCCATTATAGTGGTTAGCTTCAAATCTCTCTTAAGTAGAGGTACTTTAACTTGATATAGTTGGTTCTTGTCCTTCTACAAAGATTGGCTAAGAAATGGCTTTAGGAAGAAAAGCGTCTGTTAAGAGGGAAAAACAAGGACTAGTGTGTGACACAAGGTGAAAATTTTTACACCAAAACCAAGGTCTTGAGTTTGACTTATTGTCAAAGTCTTATGCCTGGTTCATTACTGAAGTCTTATGCCTAATGTAGAACTGAAGTCTTATGCCTTGTATAGGATCAAGGTCTTATGCCTAGTGTAGAACTAAGGTCTTATGCTTGATTTATTGCCAAGGTCTAATGCCTAAGGTGGGACCAAGGTCTTATGGGGTGTAGGTCTTATGCCTTAGGTAGAATAGTGATCTTATGCTTGGTTTATTGCTAAAGTCTTATGCCTTGGGTGGAACTAACGTCCTATGCCTAGTTTATTGTTGAGATCTTATGCCTAGTATAGAACTGAGCTCTTATGCCTAGCTTATTGCTAAGGTCTTACTATAGTCTCTTGGGATGGGACTTGTCAATATTTAAAAAGACATAATTTGTTCTAAAGATAAAACCTTTTGAGGTTATCTATTTGCTATGTCCTAAAGAGTACGTTACTATCTAGGTGCTTAATCTTAAATGTTTATGGCCCCATAACTCTGGAACTTCTAAACGGGCCTATCTAGTTTAGAGATAGTTTTACTTAAACATGGTCAATGAGTTCAGCCCATCAAAATACCTAGTCGCCTAGTCATAGTTCTTGGCCATGTACTCAAGCATTGTAGTATCTAGTTACTTGTCACTAGTACTCAACAATCCTAGCATAAGCCTTCTCTCGTACCTCTAGGATTTCTCAGCTTGGATGTTTGGCTCATTCATTTTGGGGTCATAAGACTTAACTCAAAGTGAAGTAACACTAGAATGGTGGCTTCAACCCCATAAGTGAGTATGAAAGGTGACTCCTCAGTCATTGTCTGAGGTATAGTTCAGTAAGACCATAGGACATGCGGTAATTTCTCGACCTAGGTTCCTTTGGCTCTTTTGAGATGTTTCTTTATGCTTGAAAGTAAGATTCCATTGGCTATCTCAGCTAAGACATTGGATTAGGAGTGTGCCATCGAGGTAAACTTCTGCTCTATGTGGAGGCTACTATAGTATTTCTTGAATCTTGAGCTATCAAACTGCTTTCCATTATCTATAACCAGCACATGTGCTAGCCCAAACCTATAGATTATGCTTTCCATAGGAACTCCTAAATCTTTCTCTTGGTGATCATGGCTAGGGGTTCATCATTCACCCATTTGATAAAAATATTCAATAGCAATTACTAAAAACATCCTTTGTCCCAATGCTATTGGGAATGGACCTAAGATGCTCATCTCCCATTGGTTAAAAGGCCATATGGTTTGGGTCTACTGGAGTTAAACCATCGGATTGTGATGTAACAAGGTGTGTCTTGGCATTGTTCACACTTGAAAATGAACTTAGATGGTCATAAATATTCCTACCTAAGAGCTTGTGTGCAAGGGCTCGTCCTCCACCATGGCTCCCACATTCCACTTCATGTACCTCTAGAAGGGCATAGTTGGCTTTCTTGAGCCTTAGACAATAAAGAAGAGGCTGTGTGAGGAAATGTGTATGTAAGAATCCTTCTATCAAGGTGAAGTTTGGTGATAGCTTCCTAATTTTGTGGGCTTCTTTTAGGTCATTAGGAAATTGCCCGTCTTTGAGGTAAGAAATAATGGTATTCATCTAGTTGAGCTCTATGTCCACTGTATTCACCTTAGCGGTCACATAGTAGCTAGGTTGCTGAAGATTCTTCACTAAAATTTGCTTTGGTACCAAATTTGAAGAGCTCGAAGCCAACTGAGTGAGAACATTTGCCTCTGCACTATTATTTTGGGTACTTGGTAGATTTTCACCTAATCCATTTTTACCATAAGCTTCTGTGCCTTAGCTAGGTATTGGGCCATTATTGTGTCTTTTGCCTCATACTTTCTAATGATCTACAAACACACAAGCTAGAAGTCACTAAATACCTTCAATTTTTTAGCTCCTGCTTCTAACGCCAGGCGTAATGCAAGGAGGAATGTTTTGTACTACATGGCATTGTTTGAGGCTTCAAACTCTAGCTAGGCTAAATACTCAACCACTCTCCTATTTGGATCATGGAGGATGGCATCGACCCCAAAATCTAACTCACAAGATGAGCCATTCACCTGAAGCTCCCATGGCTTGAATTCTAGTCTTTCTAGGTATAAAATAGTTTCCACCAAGGAGTATGATAAACCTTGAACTTTGATAGCCTTTCAAGCTTCGAAGGTCAAATTAAATTGACTTAACTTGATGAACCACTTGAGCAGTTTCCCTGAGATTTTTGGTTTTTGTAATGTTTGTTGAAGTGGGAGATTAGTGAGCACTATGACTCACTGTGTTTGCAAATAAGGGTGAAGTTTTTTGGTTTCTAGCAACATGGGTGTACACTAGCTTTTCTAACACAAAGGGTACCAAACTTTGCACCTATTAGTCTATGATTTATGTATTATATGGGGTGTTATTTTCCACCTTGATTACTTATGACACCAAACTGACTGCTTGGTTTGATGTAGCTATGTAGAGGAAGAGTACCTCATTTGGTTCAAGTCGCACTAGTAAAGGTAGCTCGACTAAGTGCTTTTTGAGGTCTTCAATGGCTTGGTGACATTCCTCTATCCATTCAATTCTAGAACTTTGCTTTGTGCCTTAAAAAAGGATGGACACTTCTCTCTAAATCTGGATAGAAAGTGATCGAGTGCCACCAGGTGACCCATGAGCCTCTATATTTCTTTGATAGAGCTTGGAGGCTTTATTCCCATAATTATTTCAATCTTTTTAGAGTTGGCTTCCATTCCTTGTTCTGAGACAAGGTAGCTAAGGAACTTTCCTGAGCCTACCCCAAAAGCACACTTTTCTAGGTTTAACTTTATCCTAAACTTTCGAAGTGTATCGAACGTCTCTCCCACATCCTTCAAATGCTCTTCAGCATGGAGGCTCTTTACTAGCATATTATTGACATATGCTTCTATGTTCCTTCTAAATTGAAGCTCAAAGACTTTGTTCACCATTATTTGATATGTTGCCCTTATATTCTTTAGTCCCAAAGGCATTACAATGTAACAAAAAGTATCTTAATCCATAATGAAGGCAATCTTCTTCTCATTCTTGGGGTGCATCCGAATCTGATGGTAGTCGGAGAACACATCTAAGAAGCTTAGGAGTTGGTGATATGAGGTAGAGTCAATAAGCTAGTCAATCTTAGGTAAAGGATAACTATACTTTGGGTAGGCTTTATTCAAGTCAGTAAAGTTGATACATATTCTTCATTTATAGTTGGATTTTTTATTTATTATCACCACATTCAGAACCACTCAAGATAGTGAATATCCCTTACAAATCTTGTATTGAGAAGTCTACTCACCTCTGCGGTGATAGCTTTCTGACATTTAAGGGTGAAGTGTCTTTTCTTTTGTTTGACTAGCTTGTGATTTTCTACAACCGCAAGTTTGTGCTGTGCCACTGAAGGGTCAATACCTAGGAGGTCCTCGAGGTTCCATGCAAAGACATCTTGCTTTTCAGGAGCTCTTGTAATTTGGTGATTTTTATTATAATTAAATTTGATTGAAATATGATCATAATTAAAATTTGTATGCTACTAAATTAAGGCTCATATGTGAGTAGCAATCATACCTAGATCACATTTGAGTCTAGCCAGAAGTTGAGCTCAATTCAGACTAAGTCTAATAAAATCCTAAAATCATAAATTGGTCCTTGTAAAATTTAAAAGTTACAAATAAACTGCACAAAGATCAATAATTATAATTTGATCTTTATGAAATCTAAGGTTTGTGAATAAACCCTTCAAAAATTTCATATTTGCAAATAACCCTTAAAATCTCAATATTTGCAAATAAGTTCCTTGAAAGTTGTTGTTTATAAATAAGTTCAAATTTTATTCAACAAGACCCTAAAAGTTTAAAAATTTTATAGATAAGCTCTTTTTAAAAACGTACTCCTAAAATTTATAAAATTATAATTTGGTCTAGCTTTTTCTGAAAAAATTACAAATAACTGCCTCTATTTTATGGTATCATAAAATGATACAAATTCGATTTCACCTAGAACATTATCCATATTTCATCCATATCAAAATAAAATAGTAATTATCCACTATTCAAATTTCAAATGATTAGCTTAATCATCAACAATCATTTCTCATCCAACTTAAATAGCATTTGTTTATCCAGAATAAACAAAAGAATTGATAAGATTTCTGCTTCAAAACTTGAATGAATCCAATCTAACTCAGTTCAATCTCTTCAATGCCTATAAAACTCTTGGGAGAGTGAACAAATGACCTAAAATAGAAGAAGATGAGATTAGAATTTGTTGATCATAGAGCATGAACCACGGATAGGAATCCGAATAGGGAACAAGAACCATTCCCATTGCTTACCGCTGTTACCACTCCCGCATTATTATTGAACCTGCTTTGGCATCGGTACCATGCATAGCACCTCCTCCTTGGTGCTAACAATGTAGTCCACAAATTTCTTGTGGTCCTCTTTCAATAGATGCTCGACCATTGCTGCCATATGTCACATGTACTTCATCATGTCAATCTTCCCTAAAGCCAAAGAAGGGGATGGAGATGAGGGAAGATGAAGAAATATGCAAAGTTAGAGATGAAGCAATGCACTTTCATCTTCGGCCTTCATTGTGCCCCAGCCATTAGCTCATCGTGCCTCTATTTGCTCTTATGCCTATGCCACTTGCCACCTTACTGGAGCTCTGTTGATCATTGCTCTGAGCTCAGATGCTCATTGTCAACCAACCTCTTCCATTGGAACCCTAATAGTTCTCAAGCTTCTCCTCCTTGCACCTTGAATGTAGCCTACATCACTATTCACTTAGGACCGTTGTTGTCCACCACTGCTAGCCTGCACCACCATTCTTTCCTACTAGTCACCGTCCATAATTGCTAGCATATCACTGCCTACAAAGATGAGTTCCAACACACTAGTCACATCTTCCCAAGCCCCGCTCTATCCGCACCACTGCCCAAGGCTAGCCCTAACTACCCTAAGTCACATTGCCTAGTCTTCCCACTACTAACTCGCATTCTTGAGCTCTACCACTCCTGTCAGTCTCTAAATCACTACCATTGCTACCTCTCGGTGGCCTTTGCTACTGTCCAACATTCATCTTGGCTAGATCTAGCAAAATCCTACCGGATCAGACCAAGAGAAAGTTCTGGGCCACCATGCCCCAGTTGTGAAAAGGGGGAGGAGGCCATGAGGTTCGGGGCATTCTTATTGTGTCTTGGGCTATTTAGGGCATTCTTGGCTATGTCTTGAGCTCCACGAGCTATTTGGAGCATTCTCGAGTGTGTCCTAGGCTGTTCGGGGCATTGTTGAGTGTGTCAATGGGCTATTTGAGACTTTTTTGGCTATATCCAAAGTTATTTGAGCTATTGTTGGGTGTGTTCTATGCTCCATGGGGGAATTCTCTAGTGTGTCTTGGGCTCAATGGGTTGTTTAGGGCATTCTTAGGTGTGTCCTAGGCTACTTTGGGCATTCTCGGGTGGGTGTCTTGGCCCCCATGAAGCATTCTTAGGTGTATCTCGAGCAGCCTGGGGCATTCTTGAGTGGGTATTAGGTGTATCCATGGGCAGTTTGGGGCATTCATGGTTGTATCCCAGGCCATTTAGGGTGTTCTTCGGTGTGTCCCAAGCTATTTGGGGCATTCTTGGGTGTGTCTTGGGTGTGACCACAGGCTATTTGAGACTTTTTTGGTTGTGTTTTGAGTTACTTGGGGCATTCTTGGTTGTGTCTCAAGCTCCATGGGCTGTTCAGGACATTATTGGGTATGTCTCAGGGCATTCTCGGGGGTGTCCTAACCTCCACAGGGCATTCTTGGGTGTGACCTATGCTTCACTGGTGGTTCAGGACTTTCTCGAATGTCCAAGCCCATTTGGGGTTTTCTCAGGTGTGTCTTGGGCTATTTGAGGCATTCTCAGGGGGATACTAGGAGTGTCCATAAGCTACTCGAGGCATTCTCTGTTGTGTCTTGAGCTATTCAGGGTATTCTCAACTGTGTCATGGGCTCATTGGGGTATTTGGCGTGTTCTTGGGTGTGTGCCTTGGGCTGTTTGAGGTGTTCTCGAGTGTGGCTTGGGTGTGCCCACGGGTTGTTTGAAATTATTTTGGTTGTGTCCTGGGTTATTTGGGGCATTCTCAGGTGTGTCCCAGACTATAAGGGCATTCTTAGGGGGTGTCCTAGCCTCCATGAGTTGTTCTTGGTATGTCTTAGGTCATTTGGGTTGTTCTTGTGTGGGTCTTAGGTGTGTCCATGGGCTATTCGGGGAGTTCTCAGCTATGTCCTAGGCCATTTCAAGCATTCTCGAGTGTGTTTATGGCCGTTTAGGGCATTCTCAAGTGTGTTCATGGGCTATTTGAGACTTTTTTGGCTATGTCTCAAGCAATTTAGGGCATTTTTAGGTATATCTCGGGCTCCATGGGGGTGTTCTCAGGTGTGTCCTGGGCTCCACAAATTGTTCAGGATGTTCTCGGGTGTGTCTTGGGCTATTTTGGGCATTTTTTGGTGGTGTCCCAACCTCCATAGGGCATTCTTGGGCATGTCCTATGCTATTCAGGGCATTTATAAGAACTCTTCAGCTATGTTCAAACTTAACAGGGAATTCTCGAGGGTATCCCATGCCCCATGGGGCATTCTCCGGACTTTTTGACTATGTGCCAAGCATTTAGGGCCTTCTTAGGTGCATCCTGAGCTCCACGGGTTATTTAGAACATTTTCAGACATTCCATGGGCTATTCGGGGGATTTTTGGAAGTCCCACATTCTGGTTAGGGGATTTTTAGAAGTTCCACGGTTCAAGGAATTTTTGGAAGTCCCACATGCAACTCGGGGTATTTTTGGACATCTTATAGGTTGTTTGGGAGCTTTTTGGTAGCCCCATGAGTAGTTTGATTGATTTTTGGGAGACACACATGTTACTCGAGGCATTTTTGAAAGCGTCATGGGCTGTTTGAAAACTTTTCAAAAGTTTGACGTGCTATTTGAGAACTTTTTGGAAGTCCCATGTGCTACCAATGCATTTTTTGGAGTCCACAGGCTATTTGAGAGACTTTTGATAGTCCCACAAACTATTTGGGACATTTGTGGATGTCCCACGAGCTGTTCGGGGGATTTTTGAAAGTCCCACGGGCTATTTGGGTCATTTTCAAAAGTCCAATGGGTTGTTTAGGAACTTTTCAAACATCCCATGGGTTGTTGGGGGATTTTTGGAAGTCCCATGTGCAGCTTGGGACATTTTTGGATATTCCACAAACTATTCAAGGGATTTTTAGAAGTTCCATAGGTTGTTTGGAGGATTTTTGGCAGTCCCATGCGTTGTTCAAGAGATTTTTAGGAGTCTCATGTGCTGTTTGGTGTATTTTTGGGAGCTCCATAGGCTGTTTAGTGCATTTTCAGGAGTCCCACGGGCTGTTTGAGACACTTATGGTAGTTCCACATGTGGTTTGAGCTATTTTTAGATGTCACATGGGTAGCTCAAAAACTTTATGGAAGTCCTATGGGCTATTTGGGAACTTCTCGGAAATCTCACGAGCTATTTGGGAGATTTTCAAAAGTCCCATGGGCCTCTTTGGGCATTTTGAAAAGTCCCACGGGCTGCTCAGGGCCCTTTCAAAAGTTCCATGGGCTGTTTGGGCCGTTTACAGAAGTCCTACATGTTGTTTGGGCCCTTTTCGATCATCCCACGCTATTAGAAAACTTTTTGGAAGTCACACAAGTCATTTAGGGGATTTTTGGATGCCCCACAGACTGTTCAAAAACTTTTCAGGAGTTCCATGGATTGTTTGGTGGATTTTTAGGAGTCCCATGAGCTATTTAATGCATTTTTGGGAGTTCCACAAGCTATTCTAAGGCATTTTTGGAAGTTCCGCAGACTGTTTAAGGATTTTTGATGACTCACAAGCTTCTTAAAAACATTTCCAAAGTCCATGGGAAGTTCAGAAACTTTTCAGAAGTTCCATGCCATTCGGGGGATTTTCGGAGATCCAACAGGCTACTCAGGGCATTTCTAGAAGTCTTACGGGTTGTTCAGGGCTGTTTCAGAAGTACTATAGTTTGTTGGCACATTTACAGAAGTGCCACATGATGTTCAAGCCTGTTCAAAAGTCCCAAAAAGCATTTGGGGTGTTTATGGAAGTCTCATGTGCCACTTGAGGCCTTTTTGAAAGTCCCACAAGCTATTTGTGAGATTTTTGAAAGTCCCACGTGTTATTTAGGGGATTTTTGAAAGTCTCATATGCTGTCCGATGAATTTTTGGGAGTCCAATGGGTTGTTTGGTGCATTTTCAGGACTCCTACGGGTTGTTCATGCATTTATGATAGTCCCACGTGCTATTCAGGGTATTTTTAAAAATCCCATAGGCAACTCAGGAACTTTTTGAAAGTCCCATGGGCTGTTCAAAACTTTTTAGAAGTCCCACAGGCTATTTGGGAATTTTTGGAAGTCCCATGGGATGCTCAGGGCTTTTTTGAAAGTCCTACTTGCTGTTTGGAGCCTTTTCGGAAGTCTCATGGTTTGTTCAGGGCATTTACGAAAGTCTCATTTGCTATTTGGGGCATTTTTTAAAGTCCCACAGGTCATTTCGAAACATTTTGGAAGTCTCACTAACTATTCAGGGGACTTTCAAAAATCCCACGAGCAATTTGGGAACTTTTAAAAAGTCCCATGGGCTATTCTAGGAGTTTACTAAAGTCCCACATGTTGTTCGAGGCCTTTTCGAAAGTCTCACAGGCTATTCGAAAGATTTTTGAAAGTACCACAGGCTGTTTAGAAATTTTCTAGAGTCCCACATGCTATTTGGTGTATTTTCAAGTGTCCTATGGGCTGTTTGGTGCATTTTTGAGAGTTGCATGGGCTGTGTGGGGCTTTTACAATAGTTTTATGTGATGTTTAGGGCATTTTTAGAAGTTCCACAAGCCACTTGGGTACTTTTTGGATGTCCTAAGGGTTGTTCGAGAGATTTTCAGAAGTCCCATAGGCCACTTGGGGCATTTTTGAAAGTCACATGGGCTATTTGAGGCCTTTTGGAAGGCCCATGGGCTATTTGAGGCATTCACAGAAGTCCCATGTGTTGTTTAGTGCCTTTTCGAAGTCCCATGGGTCGTTTGGGAATTTTCAAAAGTCACATGGGTCATTTGGGCATTTTTGGAAGTTCCATAGGCTGTTTAAAACTATTTGGAAGTCCCATGAGTTGCTCGATGCCTTTACAGCAATCCCACTTGCCGTTCAGGGCATTTTTGAAAGTCTTAGGGCTGCTAAAAAATTGTTTCAAAGTCCAACAGGCCACTTAGAAACTTTTCAGAAGTCCCATGGGCTGTTTGAAAATTTTTTGAAAGCCCAATGAGATATTCGGGGGATTTTTGAAAGTTTCACGAGTTGTTCAAGATATTTTTGGAGTCCCATGTGTTGTTTAGTGCATTTTGGAGTCCCATGTGTTGTTTGTGACAGTCCGACATGTAATTTGGGGTATTTTTGAAAGTCCCATGGGCCACTTGGGAACTTTTCAGAAGTCCCACGGCCTATTTGGGAACTTTTTGGAAGTCCCATGGCTGGTTGGGAGATTTTTGGAAGTCTCATGCATCGCTTGGGGCATTTTCAGAAGTCCCACAGGATATTTGGGGTCCTTTTGAAAGTCCCATAGGCTATTTGGGGTATTTACAAAAGTCCCACGTGCTGTTTGAGGCATTCTTGGTAGTCCCACGACATGTTTGAATATTTTTTAGAAGTCATATAGGTTGTTCAAGGGATCTTTAGAAGTCCCACCGAGCTATTCAAGAACTTTTATAATTTTCACAGGCTATTTAGGGTATTTACAAAAGTCCCTCATGCTGCTGGGGACCTTTCGGAAAGTCCCATTGACTGTTTGAGGGATTTCTGGAAATAGTGCAATTTTGGTAGTCCCACGAGCTATTTATTAATTTTTGAGAATCCCTAGGGTTGTTTGGCTGGCATTTATGGTAGTTTCACATGTAGTTCAAGGCATTTTCCGAAGTTCCATGAGCCACTTGAAAACTTTTGGAAGTCCCATGTGCTGTTCGAAAATTTCTCAAAAATCACATCTGCTGTTTGAGGGATTTTTGGAAGTCCCTTGGGCTATTCAGAAACTTTCAAAATTCCCACAGGTCGAGTTGCTATCAGCAAGTTGAGCTATTTGGGAATGCAGTTCCAATCGGGTGGTAAACTTTGTCCAATGCTAAATAATAGTGAGGGACCAATAGCGAACAAGTACCATAAGGGAAAGATTAAAAGGACTCTGAAAGGAGATTTAAAGAGTGCTTGAAATTGTAAGCAGATGGGGGCCAGTGATGCACCCCAGTCAAATGCAAAATGGCCTGAAAGGCTGGAACTTTGCTTGGCTCGGGGATCAAATCATTGTGGGCTGCGCCGGCAGCTGAAGCCCTGGTGGATTACCCACTAGTGGACAGGCTACTGGTGCTATGCTGATGCAATTGTGCACACCTCCTTAAGATGCATTCCACAATATGAGCGAGCTCACAATGATGGCTAGTGGGCTCCCTATTTTATCTATCTTGAAACATGGACCAAGGAATCTAACATATGTGCGAGCTGATGGGCAAGGAAACCTGAAAGGCCAATGGAAGCTAACAGGTGGGATCCCCTCCCTGAGGGGCGCACTACCAGTCGACCTCGATCTTCTATGAAGGGTTTGAGTTGCAGCATGCCTATGAGGGCCTAAAAGATGGTGAACTCTGCCTTAGCGGGGCAAAGCCAAAGGAAACTTTGGTGGGGGCTTGTAGTAATATTGATGTGCAAATTGTTCATCTTGGGTATAGGGGTGAAAGACTAGTCAAACCATTTAGTAGCTGGTTCCCTCCAATGTTTTCCTCAAGATAGGTGGAGCCCCCATGAGTTTTATCGAGTAAAGTGAATCATTAGAGGCATTGGGGGCCCAACACCCTCAATCTATTATCAAACTTTAAATAGATAGGATGACATGGCTACTCTGCTGAGCTATGCCACATAATTGAGAGCTCCAAGTGGGCCATTTTTGGTAAGCAGAACTAGTGACACAGAATGAACTAGAAGCCGGGTTACGGTGCCCAATTGCATGCCAACCCAAAACCTAGGGTACAAGCCCAAGCAAAGTGACCATCGGTGTGGATCTTGGGGGTAGTAACAAATATTCAAATGAGAACTTTGAAGGCTGAAGAGGAGAAAGGTTCTATGTGAATAACACTTGCACATGGGTTAACTGATCCTAAGGGATGGGGGAGGCATATTGGAGTGTGTGTCTACATGCAAGTGTCAAAAGGGAATTGGGGTAAAATTTTTGAGTTAGGACGTGGAGTTGATAGCAACATTAGGGAGTCTAGAGACGTCAGTAGGGGCTCGAGAAGAGTTATCTTTTCTGCTTAATATCCTACCCACCCTGGAAATGGCTTAACTGGAGGTAGGGTTGAATAGCTAGCAAAGCACCATATGTCATGTGGTGTCTGGTGCATCCTTGGTGGCCCATGAAAATCTAGAGGACCGAGTGCCACCCTCGCTGAATCATACTAATAACTACATCAGGTCTCCAAGGTGAACAACCTCTGACCAATATAATAATGTAGGCAAGAGAAGTTAGCAAAACAAATTTGTAACTTGGGGAAAAGATTAGCTCTTAGGGCTGGGCTTAGGGCTCTCAGCCCTAAACCTATGGGCTGTTGGCGGATTGTTCGAGCTACTCCTACAGCGAGAGTGGGCTATCATGTGTCGACTAGGGATGGACTGGGAATAGATGAGCTCCAGCCTAGCCTTCCTTGACATCGAATAGTTGGCTTAGAACTAGTACGGACAAGAGGAATCTAACTATTTAGTTAAAACAAAGCATTGTGATAGTCCCCGTGGATGCTCACATATTGTGATTTTTGCCTATTGCTCTAAATGTCAAAGTGAAGAAATTCAACCAAGCATGGGTAAATGGTGGGAGTAACTATGACTCTTTTAAGGTAGCTAAATGCCTCATCATCTAATTAGTGATGCACATGAATAGATTAATGAGATTCCCACTATCCCTATCTACTATCTAGTAAAATCACAGTCAAGTGAACAAGCTTGGCAGAATCAACGGGGAAAGAAGACCTTGTTGAGCTTGACTCTAGTTTGACTTCATGAAATGACTTTAGAGGTGTAGGATAAGTGGGAGCCCCATCGAGGGTAAAAGTGAAATACCACTATTTTTAATGTTATTTACTTATTCTATGAATCAGAGGTAGGCCCCTCCTTCTAGCTCCAAGGCCCCTATGCAGGGGCTGATCTGAGTAGAAGGCATTGTTAGGTGGGGAGTTTGGCTAGGGTGGCACATCTATTAAAAGATAATTCAGGTGTCTTTAAGTGAAATCTCATGTGGAACAAAAGGGTAAAAGCTCATTTGATTCTGATTTATCGTATGAATACAAATAGTGAAAGTGTGGCTTATTGATCCTTTAGGCCTTCAGAGTTTGAAGCTAGAGGTGTCCAAAAAGTTACTATAGGGATAACCGGTTTGTGGCAGCCAACCATTCATAGCGATGTTGCTTTTTGATCCTTCGATGTTGGCTCTTCCTATCATTGTGAAGCAGAATTCACCAAGTGTCAGATATTTGCCACTAATGTGGAATGAGAGCTGGGTTTAGACCATCATGAGATATGTTAGTTTTACTCTATAGATGACAATGCCACCATAGTAATTGGTCCTCTATGAGAGGAACCGTTGATTCACATAATTGGTCAATGTGCTTGGTTGAAAAGCTAGTGCATGAAGCTATTGTGTGAGAATTATGACTAAATGCCTATAAGTCAAAATCTAAGATAGCATGTAGTGCCACAGCCCACTGTCGGACCCTAACCTATAGTAGGGGCTCCTAGGCCCCCACTAGCCCGAGTCATTGGCACACCTCCCATGGTGGATGAGCCATAGGGCAATGCCACAAAGCATAGTTCCGAATGGGTGGTGGGATAAATCCTTTGCAGATGACTTAAATGCATTATGATTAATTGTTAGTGGCAGAGTGGCCTTGATGCCATGATCCATTGAGATCCAGCCTTGCACTATATAGATTCATCCCACCCATCCTCCTTCCAAACCACTACTAGTGCTGCAACACACAAATAGTCAATTTTGACTCGACTTGATACTTATCACAATAATGCTGACACCCTGATCCCAAAATAATTATGTGAAAGTCCAGCCCTTTAATGAGTAGAGTACCTGTGAGGTTTTGACCAATTGGATGATGGGTAGGCTCTCTCAATAGAGCATGCCAAAAGCATCAAATCGGTGCAGGCCATGAGTGCACTCTATTGACTCGGCATGCCTAAACTTGTATTATATCACTTTGTGCTATCTATGTGCTCACATGCTTGGCCTATGCTGTTGCACAAGGCAAAAATTGCAGGGAATGCATAAACGTGGTGTGCATTTGGGCCCAAGTGCCATGCATGCAGCTATAGCAAGAGCCCCCTCAATCTTCCCAATGGCAAACTACCTAAAAGAAAATCCTACAACCCTAGCCCCACTTTTCTGAAGTACCAAAATGCAAGAAGCGTGACCACCCACCTCGCCTTCACTCCTACTTGCTCATGTGCCCAAGTAAAAGGGTGACTCACTATCGTCTCTTGCTTAAGTCTTCCAAGTCCCAAAGTGATCCAATGTCATGATTGCAAGGTCCCCCATCAGCACCCCCGTGATGCTTGTGGTAATGCCCATCATCTAGCTTGAAGCATGAGCTATTTTAGACATTTTTGGGTGTGTCTTGAGCTGTTTGGGGGCATTCTTGAGTGTTTTCTTGGTTGTTTGAAGCACTCTCAGGTGTGTCCCTTCCAGTGTGGGGCATTCTTAGGTGTCCCAGGCTATTCCAAGCATTCTTGAGTGTATCTTGGGCTTGATGAGCTGTTCGGGGCATTCTCAGGTGTGTCCTGGGCTATAAGGAGAATCCTCAAGCGTGTTCTGTGTGGTTTGGGCCATTTTGGCGCATGTCGCAAGCCATTCGAGGTGTTCTTGGGTGGGCCTCAGGTGTGTCAATGGGCTATTTGGAGCATTCATGGATGTGTCTGATGTTGTTCTAGGCATTCTCGAGTGTGTCCCAGGCTTCATGGGTTGCTTTGGGCATTCTCGAGTGTGTCTTGGGTTGACATTCTTGGGTAGATCTTGCGTGTGTCCATGGGCTATTTGGGAATTTTCAGAAGTCTCACGGGTGATCAGGGGATTTTTAGAAGTTCCACAAGCTATTTGGGGGATTTTTGGGAGTACCACGTACTATTTAGTGCATTTTTAAGAGTCTCACATGCTATTTAATGCATTTTTGAGAGTCTCATGGGCTATTTAGTGCACTTTTGGGAGTCCTATGGGCTATTTGAGACATTTATGATAGTCCCATGTGCTATTTGGGGCTTTTTGGATGTCCCATGGGCCATTTGGGAATATTTTGGAAGTCTCATGGGCCATTCAAAAACTTATCAAAAATCCTATGGATTGTTCGGAGGATTTTCGAAAGTCCTATGGACTGCTTGTGGCACTTTCAATAGTCCAATGGGATATTCATAGCCTTTTCAAAAGCCCATAGGCTATTCGTCATGTTTAGGAAGTCCTATGTGCTGTTTGGGATTATTTTGGAAGTCCCACCAGCATTTAGGAACTTTTGAAAGTCACACAGGCCAGTTGGGAGATTTTTGAAAGTCCCACAACCTATTTGAGAACTTTTTAAAAGTCCCACGAGCTATTGGAGGCCTTTATAAAATCCAAGAGGTTATTCAGGGCATTTATGAAAGTTCCACATGCTGTTTAGGGCTTTTTTGGAAGACCCATAAGCTATTTGGGGGATTTTTAGAACTTTTAGGAGTTGTTTGGGGGCCTTCTGGGAGTCCCATGTGCTATTTAGTGCATTTTTGGGAGTCACATAGGCTGTTTGGTGCATTTTTAGGAGTCACAAGAACTATTCAAGGCTCTTATGGAAGTCCCATGTGTTGTTTAGGGCCTTTTCAAAAGTCTCATAGGCTGTTTAGGAACTTTTCAAAAGTCACACAAGTCGTTTGAGACTCTTTGAAAGTCCCATGGCCTAGTCGAGAACTTTTTTTGAATGTCCTATGGACTTTTTGAGGCATTTATAGAAGTCCCACATGCTATTAGGAGCCCTTTTGGAAGTCCTATGGGCTATTTGGGGATTTTTAGAAGTCCCATGGGCTGTTTGGGTGGGTTTTGGGAGTCCCATGGGTTGTTTGGTGCATTTTCAAGAGTGCCATAGACTATTTAGGACATTTATGAAAGTGTCACATACTGTTCGGGGCATTTTCGAAAGTCCCATGGGTTGCTAAGGAATTCTTTGGAGTCTCACGGGCTATTTGGGACCTTTCAGGGCATTCCACATGTTGTTTAGGGCTTTTCTAGAAGTCCCATAGGCCTTTTGGAAACATTTTGGAAGTCACATAGGATATTCTGGGGATTTTTAGAAGTCCCATGGCCTGTTTGAGAAATTTTTGAAAGTTGTATGGGCTGCTTAGGCCTCTTTCGATCATCATAAGCTTTGTTTGGGTCATTATTAGACGTCCTGCGGGCTGTTCAGGGATTTTAGGAAGTCCCATGGGCTATTTGAGGTATTTCTGAATGTCCTAAGTGTTGCTTAGGGCATTTTAGCATGTCCCACGGGCTATTCAAGGGATTTTTGGAAGTCCAATGTGTTGCTTGGGATCTTTTTATACATCCCACATACTATTTGGGAGATTTTTTGTAGTCTTACAAGATATTCGAGGCATTTCTGAGAGTCCTATGGGCTGTTTGAATACTTTTTGGAAGTTTGATAGGCTATTTGGGCTATTGTTGATGTCACACGGGCTGTTCGGGGCATTGTCAAATGTCCCAAGAGCTATTTGGGAACTTTCCAGACGTCCAACAAGCTATTCAAGAGATTTTTGAAACCCTCATATGCTATTTGAGGTATTTTTTTTTAGTCTAATGAGATGTTCAGAAACTTTTCCGAAGTACCATTGGTTATTCAAGACATTTTTGGATGTCGCACAGGCTGTTCGGGGTATTTTCGAAAGTCTTATGTGGTATTTGGGGCACTTTTTATAACCCCACAGTCTCTTTGGGAATTTTTCAAACATTCCATTGGATGTTCCGGTGATCCTCGGAAGTCCTACAAGCTATTTTAGGTATTTCTCAAAGTCCCACACGCTACTTGGGACATTTTTACAAGTCCCATGGTTGTTTGGGAACCTTTTAAACATCCAAAGGGCTGTTCAGTGGATTCTTGGAAGTCTCATAGGCTATTCAGGGCTTTTCTTTGACATCCAATAGGCTATTTAGGGAAATTTTAGAAGTCCCACATTCTACTTGGGGAATTTTTGGATATCCCATGGGCAATTTGAGAACTTTTTGGAAGTCCCACCAACTATTTGAAAATTTTTCGAATGTCCCACAGGTTGTTTGTAGAATTTTTGGAAGTTTCATAGGCTGCTCAGGACATTTTCAAGAGTCCCATAGGCTGTTCAAAAGCTTTTGGAAAGTCCCACAGGCTATTTGGAGAATTGTCGAACATCCTATAGTTTATTCGAGGGATTTTTGAAAGTCCCACAGTTGTTCGAGGCATTTTTGGAAGTCCCATGGGTAGCTCCGGGAAATTTAAGACATTTTATAAGCTATTCCAGAGATTTTCAAAAGTCCCATGTGTTGCTAGGAAACTTTTCAAACATCCCATGGGCTGTTCGGGGTATTTTCGAAAGTCTAATGTGCTATTTGGGGTATTTTTTATAACCCCACAGTCTCTTTGGAATTTTTCAAACATTACATGCGATGTTTCGGTGATCCTCGGAAGTCCTACAAGATATTTTAGGTATTTCTCCAAGTCCCACACACTACTTGGGACATTTTTACAAGTCCCATGGATGTTTGGGAACCTTGTGGACATCCCAAGGGCTGTTCAGTGGATTCTTGGAAGTCCCATAGGCTATTCAGGGCTTTTTGTGGACATCCAATAGGCTATTTGGGAAAATTTAGAAGTCCCACATTATACTTGGGGAATTTTTGGATATCCCTTACGCAATTTGAGAAATTTTTGGAAGTCCCACCAACTATTTGAAAATTTCTCGAATGTCCCACATGTTGTTTGTAGAATTTTTGGATGTTTCACTGGCTGCTCAGGGAATTTTCAAGAGTCCCATAGGCTGTTCAAAAGCTTTTGGAAAGTCCCACAGGCTATTTGGAGAATTGTCGAACATCCTATAGTTTATTCGAGGGATTTTTGAAAGTCCCACGGTTGTTCGAGGCATTTTTTGAAGTCCCATGGGCAGCTCCGAGAAATTTAAGACATTCTATAGGCGATTCAAGAAGTTTTCAAAAGTCCCATGTGTTGCTAGGAAACTTTTCAAACATCCCATGGGCTGTTCGGGGTATTTTCGAAAGTCTAATGTGCTATTTGGGGCATTTTTTATAACCCCACAGTCTCTTTGGAATTTTTCAAACATTCCATGCGATGTTTCGGTGATCCTCGGAAGTCCTACAAGCTATTTTAGGTATTTCTCAAAGTCCAACACGCTGCTAGGGACATTTTTACAAGTCCCATGGTTGTTTGGGAACCTTTTAGACATCCGAAGGGCTGTTCAGTGGACTCTTAGAAGTCCCATAGGGTATTCAGGGCTTTTTGTGCACATCCAATAGGCAATTTGGGGGAAATTTTAGAAGTCCCACATTCTACTTGGGGAATTTTTGGATATCCCGTGGGCAATTTGAGAACTTTTTGGAAGTCCCACCAACTATTTGAAAATTTTACGAATGTCCCACAGGTTGTTTGTTGAATTTTTGGAAGTTTCACAGGCTGCTCAGGGAATTTTCAAGAGTCCCATAGGCTGTTCAAAAGCTTTTGGAAAGTCCCACAGGCTATTTGGAGAATTGTCGAACATCCTATAGTTTATTCGAGGGATTTTTGAAAGTCCCACGGTTGTTCGAGGCATTTTTTGAAGTCCCATGGGCAGCTCCGAGAAATTTAAGACATTCTATAGGCGATTCAAGAAGTTTTCAAAAGTCCCATGTGTTGCTAGGAAACTTTTCAAACATCCCATGGGCTGTTCGGGGTATTTTCGAAAGTCTAATGTGCTATTTGGGGCATTTTTTATAACCCCACAGTCTCTTTGGAATTTTTCAAACATTCCATGCGATGTTTCGGTGATCCTCGGAAGTCCTACAAGCTATTTTAGGTATTTCTCAAAGTCCAACACGCTGCTAGGGACATTTTTACAAGTCCCATGGTTGTTTGGGAACCTTTTAGACATCCGAAGGGCTGTTCAGTGGACTCTTAGAAGTCCCATAGGGTATTCAGGGCTTTTTGTGCACATCCAATAGGCAATTTGGGGGAAATTTTAGAAGTCCCACATTCTACTTGGGGAATTTTTGGATATCCCTTGGGCAATTTGAGATCTTTTTGGAAGTCCCACCAACTATTTGGAAATTTTTCGAATGTCCCACAGGTTGTTTGTAGAATTTTTGGAAGTTTCACTGGCTGCTCAGGGAATTTTCAAGAGTCCCATAGGCTGTTCAAAAGCTTTTGGAAAGTCCCACAGGCTATTTGGAGAATTGTCGAACATCCTATAGTTTATTCGAGGGATTTCTGAAAGTCCCACGTTTGATCGAGGCATTTTTGGAAGTCCCATGGGCAGATCAGGGAAATTTAAGACATTCTATAGGCTATTTGAGAGATTTTCAAAAGTCCCATGTGTTGCTAGGGAACTTTTCAGACATCCCACGGGCTGTTCGGGGTATTTTTGAAAGTCTTATGCGCTGTTTGGGGCAATTTTTATAACCCCACAGTGTCTTTGGGAATTTTTCCAACATTCCTTGGGATGTTCCGGTGATCCTCGGAAGTCCTACAAGCTATTTTAGGTATTTCTCAAAGTCCAACACGCTGCTAGGGACATTTTTACAAGTCCCATGGTTTTTTGGGAACCTTTTGGACATCCCAAGGGCTGTTCAGTGGATTCTTGGAAGTCCCATAGGCTATTCAGGGCTTTTTTTGGACATCCAATAGGCAATTTGGGGAAATTTGAGAAGTTCCACATTCTACATGGGGAATTTTGGGATATCCCATGGGCAATTTGAGAACTTTTTGGAAGTCCCACCAACTATTTGAAAATTTTTCGAATGTCCCACAAGTTGTTTGTAGAATTTTTGGAAGTTTCACAGACTGCTCTGGGTATTTTCAAGAGTCCCGTAGGTTGTTCAAAAGCTTTTGGAAAGTCCCACAGGCTTTTTTGAGAATTGTCGAAAATCCGACAGTTTATTCGAGGGATTTTTGAAAGTCCCACGGTTGTTCGATGCAATTTTGGAAGTCCCATAGGTAGCTCAGGGAAATTTAAGACAATCTATAGGCTATTCGAGAGATTTTCAAAAGTCCCATGTGTTGCTAGGGAACTTTTCAGATATCCTACGGGCTATTCGGGGTATTTTCGAAAGTCTTATGTGCTATTTGGGGCATTTTCTATAACCCCACTGTCTCTTCGGGAATTTTTCAAACATTCCATGGGATGTTCTGGTGATCCTCGGAAGTCCCACAAGCTATTTTAGGTATTTCTGAAAGTCCCACAGGCTATTTGGAGTATTGTCGAACATCCTATAGTTTATTCGAGCGATTCTTGAAAGTCCCACGGTTGTTCGAGCCATTTTTGGAAGTCCCATGGGCAACTCAGGAAAATGTAAGACATTCTATAGGCTATTCGAGAGATTTTCAAAAGTCCCATGTGTTGCTAGGGAACTTTTCAGACATCCCACGGGCTGTTCGGGGTATTTTCGAAAGTCTTATGTGCTATTTGGGGCATTTTTTATAACCCCACAGTCTCTTAGGGAATTTTTCCAACATTCCATGGGATGTTCTGGTGATCCTCGGAAGTCCTACAAGCTATTTTAGGTATTTCTCAAAGTCCCACACGCTACTTGGGACATTTTTACAAGTCCCATGGTTGTGTGGGAACCTTTTAGACATCCCAAGGGCTATTCAGTGGATTCTTGGAAGTCCCATAGGCTATTCAGGGCTTTTTGTGGACATCCAATAGGCTATTTGGGAAAATTTTAGAAGTCCTACATTCTACTTGGGGAATTTTTGGATATCCCTTGGGCAATTTGAGAACTTTTTGGAAGTCCCACCAACTATTTGGAAATTTTTCGAATGTTCCATAGGTTGTTTGTAGAATTTTTGGAAGTTTCACTGGCTGCTCAGGGAATTTTCAAGAGTCCCATAGGCTGTTCAAAAGCTTTTGGAAAGTCCCACAGGCTATTTGGAGAATTGTCGAACATCCTATAGTTTATTCGAGGGATTTCTGAAAATCCCACGTTTGATTGAGGCATTTTTGGAAGTCCCATGGGCACCTCAGGGAAATTTAAGACATTCTATAGGCTATTCGAGAGATTTTCAAAAGTCCCATGTGTTGCTAGGGTACTTTTCAGACATCCCACGGGCTGTTCGGGGTATTTCGACAGTCTAATGTGCTATTTGGGGCATCTTCTATAACCCCACAGTCTCTTTGGGAATTTTTCCAACATTCCATGGGATGTTCCGGTGATCCTCGGAAGTCCTACAAGCTATTTTAGGTATTTCTCAAAGTCCCACACGCTACTTGGGACATTTTTACAAGTCCCATGGTTGTGTGGGAATCTTTTAGACATCCCAAGGGCTGTTCAGTGGATTCTTGGAAGTCCCATAGGCTATTCAGGGCTTTTTGTGGACATCTAATAGGCTATTTCGGAAAATTTTAGAAGTCCCACATTCTACTTGGGGAATTTTTGTATATCCCTTACGCAATTTGACAACTTTTTGGAAGTCCCACCAACTATTTGCAAATTTTTCGAATGTCCCACAGGTTGTTTGTATAATTTTTGAAAGTTTCACTGGCTGCTCAGGGAATTTTCAAGAGTCCCATAGGCTGTTCAAAAGCTTTTGGGAAGTCCCACAGGCTATTTGGAGAATTGTCGAACATCCTATAGTTTATTCGAGGGATTTCTGAAAGTCCCACGTTTGATCGAGGCATTTTTGGAAGTCCCATGGGCAGCTCAGGGAAATTTAAGACATTCTATAGGCTATTCGAGAGATTTTCAAAAGTCCCATGTGTTGCTAGGGAACTTTTCAGACATCCCACGGGCTATTCGGGGTACTTTTGAAAGTCTTATGCGCTGTTTGGGGCATTTTTTATAACCCCACAGTCTCTTTGGGAATTTTTCCAACATTCCATGGGATGTTCCGGTGATCCTCGGAAGTCCTACAAGCTATTTTAGGTATTTCTCAAAGTCCAACAAGCTACTTGGGACATTTTTACAAGTCCCATGGTTGTTTGGGAACCTTTTAGACATCCCAAGGGCAGTTCAGTGGATTCTTGGAAGTCCCATAGGCTATTTAGGGCTTTTTCTGGACATCCAATAGGCAATTTGGGGAAATTTGAGAAGTTCCATATTCTACTTGGGGAATTTTTGGATATCCCTTGGGCAATTTGAGAACTTTTTGGAAGTCCCACCGACTATTTGAAAATTTTTTCAATGCCCGACAGGTTGTTTGCAGAATTTTGGAAGTTTCACAGTCGGCTCTGGGCATTTTCAAGAGTCCCATAAGCTGTTCAAAAGCTTTTGGAAAGTCCCACAGGCTATTTGGAGAATTGTCGAACATCCTATAGTTTATTCGAGGGATTTCTCAAAGTCCCACGGTTGTTCGAGGCAATTTTGGCAGTTCCATGGGTAGCTCGGAGAAATTTAAGACATTCTATAGGCTATTCGAGAGATTTTCAAAAGTCCCATGTGTTGCTAGGGAACTTTTTAGACATCCCACGGGCTGTTCGGGGTATTTTCCAAAGTCTTATGTGCTATTTGGGGCATTTATTATAACCCCACAGTTTCTTTGGGAATTTTTCCATCATTCCACGGGATGTTCTGGTGATCCTCGGAAGTCCTACAAGCTATTTTAGGTATTTCTCGAAGTCCCACAGGCTACTTGGGACATTTTTACAAGTCCGATGGTTGTGTGGGAACTTTTTAGACATCCCAAGGGCTGTTCAGTGGATTCTTGGAAGTCCCATAGGCTATTCAGGGCTTTTTGTGGACACCCAATAGGCTATTTGGGGAAATTTTAGATGTCCCACATTCTACTTGGGGAATTTTTGGATATCCCATGGGCTATTTGAGAACTTTTTGGAAGTCCCACAAACTATTTGAGAAATTTTCGAATGTCCCACAGGTAGTTTGTAGAATTTTTGGAAGGTTCACAGGCTGCTCAGGGCATTTTCAAGAGTCCCATAGGTTGTTCAAAAGCTTTTGGAAAGTCCCACAGGCTATTTTGAGAATTGTCGAACATCCTACAGTTTATTCGTGGGATTTTTGAAAGTCCCACGGTTGTTCGAGGCAATAATGGAAGTCCCATGGGTAGCTCCGGGAAATTTAAGACATTCTGTAGGCTATTCGAGAGATTTTAAAAAGTCCCATGTGTTGATATGGAACTTTTCAGATATCCCACGGGCTGTTCGTGGTATTTTTGAAAATCTTATGTGCTATTTGGGGCATTTTGTATAACCCCACAGTCTCTTTGGGAATTTTTCAAACATTCCATGCGATGTTCCGGTGATCCTCGAAAGTCCAACAAGCTATTTTAGGTATTTCTAAAAGTCCCACTGGCTATTTGGAGAATTGTCGAACATCCTATAGTTTATTCGAGGGCTTCTTGAAAGTCCCATGGTTGTTCGAGCTATTTTTGGAAGTCCCATGGGCAACTCAGGGAAATGTAAGACATTCTATAGGCTATTCAAGAGATTTTCAAAAGTACCATGTGTTGCTAGGGAACTTTTCAGACATCCCACGGGCTGTTCGGGGGATTTTCGAAAGTCTTATGTGCTATTTGGGGCATTCATTATAACCCCACAGTTTCTTTGGGAATTTTTCCATCATTCCATGGGATGTTCCGGTGATGCTCGGAAGTCCTACAGGCTATTTTAGGTATTTCTCGAAGTCCCACATGCTACTTGGGACATTTTTACAAGTCCGATGGTTGTGTGGGAACTTTTTAGACATCCCAAGGGCTGTTCAGTGGATTCTTGGAAGTCCCATAGGCTATTCAGGGCTTTTTGTGGACATCCAATATGCTATTTGGGGAAATTTTAGATGTCCCACATTCTACTTGGGGAATTTTTGGATATCCCGTGGGCTATTTGAGAACTTTTTGGAAGTCCCACCAACTATTTGAAAAATTTTTCAATGTCCCACAGGTAGTTTGTAGAATTTTTGGAAGGTTCACAGGCTGCTCAGGGCATTTTCAAGAGTCCCATAGGTTGTTCAAAAGCTTTTGGAAAGTCCCACAGGCTATTTTGAGAATTATCGAACATCCTATAGTTTATTCGTGGGATTTTTGAAAGTCCCACGGTTGTTGGAGGCAATTTTGGAAGTTCCATGGGTAGCTTCGGGAAATTTAAGACATTCTGTAGGCTATTCGAGAGATTTTAAAAAGTCCCATGTGTTGCTAGGGAACTTTTCAGATATCCCACGGGCCGTTCGGGGTATTTTCGAAAGTCTTATGTGCTATTTGGGGCACTTTCTATAGCGCCATAGTCTCTTTGGGAATTTTTCAAACATTCCATGGGATGTTCCGGTGATCCTCGGAAGTCATACAAGCTATTTTAGGAATTTCAAAGTCCCACACCCTACTTGGGACATTTTTACAAGTCCCATGGTTGTTTGGGAACCTGTTAGACATCCCAAGGGCTGTTCAGTGGATTCTTGGAAGTCCCATAGGCTATTCAGGGCTTTTTTTGGACATCCAATAGGCTATTTGGGGAAATTTTAGAAGTCCCTCATTCTACTTGGGGAATTTTTGGATATCCCATGGGCAATTTGAGAACTTTTTGGAAGTCCCACCAACTATTTGAAAATTTTTCGAATGTCCCACAGGTTGTTTGTAGAATTTTTGGAAGTTTCACTGGCTGCTCAGGAGATTTTCAAGTGTCCCATAGGCTGTTCAAAAGCTTTTGGAAAGTCCCACAAGCTATTTGGAGAATTGTCGAACAGGTCATTTGGGACATTCTCGAGAGTCCCATTGGCTGTTCAAAAACTTTTCAAAGTCCTACTGACTATTCGGGGGATTTTTTGATATCCCACTTGCTATTTAAGTGATTTTTAAAAGTCCCATGTGCTGCTCAGGCTATGTTTGAACATCCCATGGTAGTTCAGTAACTTTTTAGATGTCTCACAGGCTATTTGGAGGATTTTTGGAAATCTCACACATTATTTGGAGCATTTTTGGGCGTGCCATGACTGTTCGAGGATTTTTGTAAGTCTCATATGCTTATCCATGCATTTTTGGATGTCCCAATGCTATTTGGGGGATTTGTTTGAAGTCCTATAGGTTGTTTGAAGTCCTATAGGTTTGTAAGCCCCATGGGCTGTTTGGAAACTTTTTGATTGCCCCATTGGTTATTCGAGGTGTGTTGGGACATTTTCGAAATTCCCATGAGTTGTTCAGGAATATTTCAAACATCCCATGGGCTGTTTGGGGGATTTTCGAAAGTCCCACATGCTGTTCAGGGCATTTTCGAAAATCCCACATGCTGTTCAGGGTTTGAAAGTCCCATTGGCTATTTGGGTGATTTTTGGATGTCCCACGTACTGCTTGGGGCATTTTCGGACATCCTACAGGTAGTTTTAGAACTTTTCAATAGTTCCATGGGCTATTTGGGAGGTTTTTGGAAGTCCCACATGCTGTTTGCGGCATTTTCAGAAGTCCCATGGGCCGCTTGGGGTTTAGAAGTCCCATAGGCTATTCAAGTGATTTTCAAAAGGCCTACTAGCTATTCGAGGGATTTTCAATAGTCTCATGTGCTCTTCGAGGCATTTGGAGAGTCCCATGGGCTATTCAAGAATGTTTCAAAAGTGTTACGGGCTATTTGAGAACTTTTAAGATGTCTCATGGGTTTTTCAAGAACTTTTTGGATGTCCTATAGGCTATTTAGTGGATTCTAGGAAGTCTCACAGGCTATTTGAAGGATTTTTGAAGGTTCAATGTGCTACTCGGGGCATTTTTTGACATCCCATGGGCTGTTCAGGGACTTTTCAGATGTCCCATAGGCTGTTCGGGGGGCTTCCAAGAAGTCCATAGGTTGTCTGAGGGATTTTCGAAAGTCCCATGTGTGATTTGGGGCATCTTTGGATAACCCATGTGTTGTTCAAGAACTTTTCTATGTTAGAGAAGTTTTATAGGAGATTTTTGAAAGTCCTACAAGCTACTCAGTTCATTTATGGGAGTTTCACTTACTACTCAGGGAATTTTTTGAGGTCCCACAAGTTGTCAGTATGATTTTTGGAAGTTCCATAGATTATTTGGAAACTTTCTGAACATCCAACTGGCTATTTGTGGGATTTTCAAGTCCCACGTGCTGCTCGAAGGATTTTTGGATTCATAAGTATTTGGGGAATTTCTGAAAGTTTTACGTGCAGTTTAGGGCATTTTTAGATATCCCTCATTCTATTTGGGGTATTTTCAAACATCCCTCAGGCAGCTCGGGGCATTTACAGACTTCTCTTGGGCAGTTTGGGAACTTTTAGGAAGTCTCATGGGTTGTTTGAGAGATTTTTGGAAGTCTCATGAGCTGTTCAAGATTTTGGGAAGCCCCATGAGCTGTTTGGGTGATATTTGAGAGTCCCATGTGTTGTTTGATGCATTTTTAGGAGTCCCATAGGCTATTCAGGGTGTTTATGGTAGTCCAATGTACTATTCGAGGCATTTTTAGAAGTCCCACATGCTACTTGGGAAATTTTCATAAGTCCATGGCCTATTCAAGAACTTTTTGGAAGTCCCACAAGCTGTTCGGGGGATTTTTGGAGGTCACACATGCCACTTGAGACATTTTCAGAAGTCTCATGGGCTATTCGAGGCCTTTTTGGAAGTCACATGGGCTATTGGGGTTTTTATGAAAATCCCACATGCTATTCAGGGCCTTTTTGGAAGTCCCACAAGCTATTCAGAAACTTTTCAAAAGTCACATGAACTATTTGGTGGATTTTCGGAAGTCCAACGGGCTGCTTGGGCTGCTATTGAACGTCCTAAGGTTTGTTTCTGGGTATTTTGGATGTTCCATTGGCTATTCGAGAGATTCTTGAAAGTCTCATGTGCTGTTCAGGGCATTTTCGGAAGTCCCATGTGCTACTTAGGGTGCTTTAGCACATTCCATAGGCTTTTGAAGTGAATTTCAAAAGTCCATGTGCTGCTTGGGATCTTTTCATATACCCACAAACTATTTTGGGGATTTTTTGAAATCTCACAGGCTGTTTAGGGCATTTTGAGAGTCCCATAAGCTGTTAGCCTGATTTTTGGAAGTTCCATAGACTATTTGGGAACTTTTTGGATGTCCAATGGGCAGTTCAGTGGGTTTTTGAAGGTCCCATGTGTCGCTCAGGGCATTTTTAAAAGTTTTGCTGGCTATTCGATGGATTTTCAAAAGTTTTGCATGTTATTTGGAGATTTTTGAAAATCCAATGAGTAGTTAAGGGCATTTTTGGATGTCCCATGTGCTATTCAGGAATTTTCAAACATACACTAGGCAGCTTGGGACCTTTACAAACTTCCCACGGGCAGCTCAAGAACTTCTAGGAAGTCCCAAAGACTATTCAGTGCCTTTTTGGAAGCCCTATAGACTATTCAGGAGATTTTCAATAGTTCCACAGGCTGATCGGGGATTTTTGGAAGTCTCACATGCTATTGGGGCATTTTTGGGAGTCCCATGGACTGTTTGGTGCATTTTCGGGAGTTTGACAAGTTGTTCAACATATTATTAGGAGTCTTATGGGTAGTTCGAGGCCTTTTCAGAAGTCTCACATACTATTTGGGGCATTTTTGGAGCTCCCATATGCTACTCAAGAACTTTTCAAAAGTTTGATGTTCCATTTGGGAATATTTTGGAAGTCCTACAGGTCATTCTAGGATTTTCAGAAGTCTCACAGGTGGCTTGGGGCATTTTCAAAGGTTCTACAAGTTATTCGAGGGCTTTTCGAAAGTCCCATGGGCTATTTGGGGCAGTAGTAGAAGTCCCATCTATTATTCAAGGCCTTTTTGGAAGTCCCATGAGATGTTCAGGAACCTTTTGAAAGTCACACAATTTGTTTAGGGCATTTTCAGAAATCTTGCAGGTTATTTGGCAATTTTTTGGAAGTCTTGCGGCTGTTTAGGGCCTTTTCCAAAGTTCCATGGGCTATTTGGGGCATTTACAAAAGTCACGAGTGTTGTTCAGGGCCTTTTTGGAAGTCATTGACTATTTAGGTGATTTTCAGAAGTCCCACGGACTATTCATAGAATTTTTGGAAGTCCCATAGGCTGTCCCTGGGATTTTCTGAAGTCCCACAAGCTATTCAGGGAATTTTTGCGAATCTCACATGCTGTTTAATGCATTTTTGGGACTTTAATGGGATTTTTGGTGGATTTTAGGGAGTCCCACGAGCTATTCAAGACGTTTATGGCAGTTCCAAATGTTGATCAGGTCATTTTTGGAAGTCCCACAAGCTGCCCAAGAGTTTTATGGAAGTTCCATGGACCATTTGGGAACTTTTCTGAAGTTCCATGGGATGCTTAGAGCATTTTTGGAAGTTCCATGGGCTTTTTGTGGCCTTTTTGAAAGTCCTATGAGCTTTTTGGGGTGTTTATGGCAGTTTTATGTGCTATTTAGGTCATTTCAAAAGTCCAATATGTTGCTCAAAAACTCTCCAAAAGTCCCATGGACCGTTCAAAAATTTTTTGGAAGTCCCACGGGCAATTTAGGGGATTCTAGAAAGTCCTACAGTACACTTGAGGCATTTAAGAAGCCCCATGAGCTATTCGAGGCATTTACCAAAGTCCCATGTGCTGTTTGGTGCCTTTTTGCAAGTCCTAGGGCTGTTTGAGAGATTTTTGAAAGTCACATATACTGTTTGGGGGATTTTCAAAAGTCCCATAGGCTGTTCAAGGATTTTTTGGAGGTCCACGAGCTGTTTAGGAGATTTTGTTGTGTCCTACATGCTATTCAGTGCATTTTTGGGAGTCCCATGGGTTATTTAGGGCGTTTATGGTTGTTTGATGTGCTTTTCAGGGCATTTTCGGAAGTCCAACGGGCTGCTTCAGAAGTCCCATGGGTTGTTTTCAAACATTTTGGAAGTTTCACAAGCTATTTGGAGGGTTTTTGAAAGTTTGACAGGCCACTTGGTGCATTTTTAGAAATTCCATGGGCTGTTTGAAGCCTTTTTGGAAATCCTATAGGCTGTTCAGGGCAGTTATGGAAGTCTCACTTGCTGTTTGAGGCCTTTTCGGACGTCCTATGGGCTATTTGAAAACCTTTGAAAGTCACACAGGCTGTTGGGAGGATTTTTGAAAGTTCAATGGGCTGTTCGCAAACTTTTTGGATGTCCCATGGGCTGTTCGGGACCTTGTTGAAAGACCAATAGGTTGCTTGGGTTTCAGAAGTGACATAGGCTATTCGGCTAATCTTCGGATATCCCGCTAGCTGTTCAGAAATTTTTGGAAGTCTTACATGCTCTTCGAGGCATTTTCGAGAGTCCCATGGACTGTTTGGGAACTTTTCAAAAGTCCCACGAGTTGTTCATGAATTTTTTGGATGTTTCACGGGTAGTTCAGGAATCTTCAGACGTCCCCATGCTATACTAGGGGGATTCTAGGAAGTCTAACAAATTGTTTGAGGAATTTATGAAAGCCCCATGTGCTATTTGGGGCATTTTTGGACATCCCATGAGCTATTCGGGAACTTTTTGGACATCCCATAGGCCATTCAGGGGATTCTAGGAAGTCCCACTTATTGTTCAAGGGATTTTTGGAAGTCTCATGTGCTACTCGGGGCTTCTGTAGACGACCCACGGGCTGTTTAGAAACATTTTGACTTTTGATTGGCTGCTCAGGGTAATTTTGGGAGCCCCACATGCTGCTTGGTGTATTTTTGGAAGTCCCATGGACCTCTTCAGAACTTTTTGCAAGTCCCATGAGCAATTCGGAAACTTTTTGGAAGTCTCATAGGCTATTCAGAGGATTTTTGAAAATTCCATGGCCAACTTAGGGCATTTTGGAAGTCCCACAAGCTACTAGGGGCCTTTTCAGAAGTCCCATGGCCTATTTGGGGTATTTATGGAAGTCCTACATGCTATTTGGGGTCCTTGTGGAAGTCTCACGAGCCATTAAGAAATATTTTGAAAGTCATATGGGCTGTTCAGAGGAATTTTGAAAGTCCCACGGGCTATTCAGGAACTTTTTGAAAGTCCCACTGGCTATTTGAGGCCTTTTTGGAAGTCCCTCGAGTTGTTCGGAAGATTTTTAAAGTTTCATAGGCTGTTTAGGGGATTTTCAGAAGTGCCATAGACTATTCAAGGGATTTTCAGAAGTCTTATGGGCTGTTCGAAAAATTTTCAGGATTGTCATGAACTATTTAGTGCATTTTTGGGAGGCTCATGAGGTGTTCATGTGCATTTTCAGGAGTCCCATGGGCTATTTTGCGCATTTACAGCAGTCCCATGTGTTGTTTGGGGGTATTTTTGATAGTCTCATAGGCTGTTCAGGAACTTTTTGAAAGTCCCATGGGCCGCTGGAAACTTTTTGAAAGTCACATAGATTGCTCAAGACATTTTTGGAAGTCCCACGGGCTATTCGGGGCCTTTTCTGAAGTTCCATTGGCTGTTCGGGGCATTTACAAAAGTCTAACATGTTGTTTAGGGCCTTTTTGAAAGTCACACAAGCTATTTGAAAACTGTTCAAAAGTCACATGGGCCATTCGAGAGATTTTTGGAAGTCTTATGGGCTATTTGAAAACTTTTCAAAAGTCCCACAGGCTGTTCAGGGCCTTTTTCAAAGTCCCATGAGCTATTCAGGGCATTCATGGAAGTCTCACATGCTATTTGAAGCCTTTTTGGAACTCCCATGAGCTATTTTGTGCTTTGAGGTTCTAAAGCTTCTCCTAGAGCATCTTTGAAACCCCTAGGCTAAGGGAGGGGGAAATCAAATCCGATTAGAAAAGCCTGATTATCTAAGAAAAAACAAGAGAAAAACCGTTTTAGGTAGGGTAGTACTCTCACGCGTGTGCGCATGAGCTAAAATCAATGTATTCCGACCTTTCCTTTAGCTCAAACCTATTTTCCTAAATCCCCCACAAATACAGTAAGGGAAAGTGGGTTAGCTGGGGAACCCACGCACATGAGGCTTGTTGTGGGTTAGTTATATGTGATGTTTTTACATGTTGTGGGATGTCCCAATGTGATGTACACCCACATGGAGGATTTTGGGATATTTACGAAAATACCTCCCATATTCCCAAAATGCTGCTACATTCCCAAGATGCCCCGGACGGCCCTGCAATGCTATGGAAAGGTCCTAAATGGCCTACGGAGCTACTAAAAGGTCTTGAATGTGTCACAGAGCTATGGAAGTGACATGAATGGCCCCGCAGAGGTGCGAAAGTGACCCAAACAGCCCCGCGGAGCTATTGAAAGGTCTCGAATGGCCTTGTGGAGCTACAAAAGTGACCCAAACTACCTTGCAAAGGTAGGCAAGGTCTCGAACCACCTTGCCAATAAAAAGGTCCCGAATGACCTCCTGGAGCTACAGAAGTGACCGAAACAGCCCCATAGAGCTATGGAAAGGTATTGAATGACACCGCAAGCTATGAAAGTCACCCAAACAACCTTGTGAGGCTACAGAAGTGATCTGAAGGACCTAGTGGAGGTATGAAAAGGTCTCGAATAGCCCTACAATGGTACAAAAAGGTCTTGAACAGCCCCATGGAGGTATGGAAAGGTCCTGAATAGCACCGCAGAGGTATAAACATGTCCCAAATGGCCCTATTGAGCTACAAAATTGACCCAAAAAGCCCCACAAAGGTACAAAAGTGACCCGAATAGCCCTGTGGAGGTATGAAAAGGTCTTGAACGGCCCTGCATAGCTATGGAAGTGACACAAACAGCTCCGTCGATGTATGGAAGTGTCCCAAACTTCCATGTAGAGGTATAGAAGTGTCTAGAATGGCCTCATGGAGCTACAGAAGTGACCCAAATAGCCTCATAGAGCTACGAAAAGGTCCTTAACGGCCTTGCAGAGCTATGAAAGTGACTCAAACTACCTTGAGATCTATGAAAGACCCAAACAGCCCCATTGCTATATAAAATTGTCCCAAATAGCTATGTAGAACAACAAAATTGTTCCAAACAGCCTACTACGATGTCAAAAAGTGTAACAAACAACCCAATTAGGCTAAAAAAACTGCGATTTTGCTTAGTGCACTTGATGTCATCAAGGATTGTTCACTTATTCTTGTATTGCCTTGGGTTGTCCTAAGTGCTTATGTTTGGAGGTGCATTTAGCGAATACACTCGGTGTTCTTCATGCTTGGTGGATCCATTCAATTCATTTTGCACCTCCATGTTTGTTCTCTAGGTATGCAGTGGGTTAGTGCTCAGGGCTTGGCTCATGTGGTGATCATGTCAGTTCATGAGTAGTCATTGATTTTCATGCCCTGACAAGCCCCCTACCCTTGTGTAGCTGACCATTGGGTCGGCAATCATCTCATTGACGCATCAAGAAGCAAGCTCAACACTTAGCTATGCCCATTGCCTATGTTGCCTACTTGATCCACAAGAACTTGAACTTGAATGTGTGTAACCTACTTCCCCTATCGTCTGACGGGCGAGAGGCAACAAGGCATCCTAGCCTCATTCACCACCAGTTAGTGGCCTTTTGAAGTGCCTCCACTTTGATCTGAGCTTGAGGTGCAGGGAGCACTTGTGGACACATTTGACAGACTATCACATGGGAGCACCCATTTGTGGGGGACCCGTTGTAGTGCCATGCTAAGACCCATTGTTCATTGTATGACAACAATTGTACGCTTGACTCGGCCCTATCACATTTTATCCTTTCAGGCATACACAGCCACTTAGGGAGGAGCGGATGTCCATTAGCCTATTCATGTGAGGATGTGATACCTGGTTGATCCTGCCAGTAGTTATATACTCGTCTCAAAGATTATGCCATGCATATGCAAGTATGAACCAATTCAGACTGTGAAAATGTGAATGGCTCATTAAATTAGATATAGTTTGTTTGATGGTACTTGCTAATCGAATAACCATAGTAATTCTAGAGCTAATACGTGCTATGATTCCCAACATCTAAAAGGGATGCATTTATTAGGGAAAAGGCTGATGCTGGCTTGACCCATTATTTCGATGACTCATGATAACTTGATGGATCACAAGACCCTTTTGCCAGTGATGCATCATTCAAATATCTATCCTATCAACTTTCAATCATGGGATTGCAGCTAACCATGGTGGTGATAGGTGACGAAGAATTAGGGTTTAATTCCAGAGAGGGAGCTTGAGAAATGGCTATCACATCCAAGGAAGGCAATAGGTACATCCAATCCTAACACTAGGAAGTAGTGACAATAAATAACAATATTGGGACCTTAGGGTCTCATAATTGGAATGAGTACAATCTAAATTCCTTAATGAGATCCATTAGAGGGCATGTCTGGTGCTAGTAGCCATGGTAATTCTAACTCCCATAGCGTATATTTAAGTTGTTGCAGTTAAAAAGCTCATAGTTGGACCTTGGGCCAGGCTAGATGGTCCACTTTACGAGTGAGCACTGCTGTCCTGTCCCTTCTATTAGCTCCCAGTTCCTTATCTTAACTGGTCAGATCATGGCTCTAGCACCATTACTTTGAAGAAATTAGAGTGCTGAAAGCAAGCCTAGGCTCTGGATACATTAGTATGGGATAACACCATAGGATTCCAATCCTATTGTGTTGGCCTTGGAATTAGAGTAATGATTAAGAGGTACAGTGAAGGGCATTCATATTTCATAGTCAGAGGTGAAATGATGAACAACTAGAAATCATTTGCCAAGGATGTTTTCATTGATCAAGAGTGAAAGTTGGGGGCTCAAAGATGATCAAATACCATCCTAGTCTAAGCATAATTGATGCCAACTAGGGATTGATGGAAGTTGCATTTTGGACTCTGCCAGAACCTTATGAGAAATCAAAGTCTTTGGGTTCCTGGGGGAGTATGGTTGCATGGCTGAAACTTAAAGGAATTGATGGAAGGGCACCATCAGGAGTGGAGCTTGCAGCTTAATTTGACTCAACACAAAGAAACCTACAAAGTCCAAACATAGTAAGGATTGACAGACTAAGGCTTGATTCCATGGGTGGTGATGCATGGTCATTCTTAGTTGGCGAAGTGATTTATCTAGTTAATTTTGTTAATGAATGAGATCTTAGTTAGCTAACTAGCTATGTGGAGGCATCCATCCATAGCCATCTTCTTAAAGGGACTATGGCAACTTAGAGGCAATAACAAGTTTGTGATGCCCTTAGATGTTCTAGGCCACATGCATGCTACACTAATATATTCAATGAGTCTATAGCCTTGGCTGATAGGCTCGAGTAATCTTCGAAAATTTTATCATGATGGTGATAGATCATTGCAATTGTTCATCTTCAATGAGGAGTTCCTAGTAAGCGTGAGTCATCAGCTCGCATTGACTATGTCCCTACCCTTTGTACACACTACCATCACTCCTACTAATTGAATAGTCTGGTGAAGTGTTCAGATCATACACGCGGTAGTTTGCTGCTCACGACATCTCAAGAAGCCTACTAGACCTTACATTTGGAGGAAGGAGAAGTCGTGACAAGGTTTTCATAGGTGAACCTGCATACTGATCATTGTCGATACCCCTCAAATGAAAGAAAAGGAAGACTTGCACACCATGAGATTACCAAAAAAACCTATGGAGGGGACTTGCTGGAATGAGTCACGTGCAAATATGCCTACTGTCACCTGAGCCTTCCATCCTAGGATGCTGTGGCCCATGCTTGGACATGCGTAATTGGCGTGGCATCATAGCATAATGAATGCAACCCTAGTTTGGCACGCACCAAGGTTGACTCGATATTGGAATGCAGACACATTGGCTACTTTGCGGTCGAAGCCTCGTGCGAAGGTAGATGAATCAATCAAATGACTTCCAACAACATATATATCAGCTCTTGCATCGATGAAGAACATAGTGAAATGTGATACTTGGTGTGAGTTGCAAAATCTCGTGAGCCATCAAGTCTTTAAATGAAAGTTGCACCCGAGGCCATCTAGCTAAGGGCACACTTGCTTGGTTGTCACGCATTGTGTTGCTCCAACACATCACCTTCCCTGCTGTTCCATCATTGAGGGACAAAACAAAGGGTGGGGCTCATTGGATATGGAGAATGGCCTCCTGTGCTGACACTCCTAGTGCGGTGGGCCCAAGAATGAGTAGGTCATGTTTGGTGCAGGGATAGGCATGACATGACGATTGGTGGAGGTAGTGTGTTGCACTTCAATTTGCATATGAACCTGCATCATCATGCAGCCTACTATCGATGCCATCTGGGCAACGGTCATCTCCCAGAGAACCCCATGGAGGGGCATCCAAACTCAGCTATACCTCTCACAATGTGACCCCAGGTCAGGCGGGGCAAACTACTAAGTTTAAACATATCAATAAGTAGAGGAAAAAAAACTTACAAGGATTCTCCTAGTAATGGTGAGCAAATCAAGAACAACCCAACTTAAAAATCAGGTGACTGTGCTATTTGAATTATAATATGGAGAAGTGTCCTTAATGATGGACTAGACCTAGGTCCCCTAGAATAGGGTGCTAGAGAGGGTGAGAGCCCCATCAGTCTTGGACCCTGCCACACTATGATGTGCTATTGACGAGTCAGATTGTTTGGAAATGTAGCCCCAATTAGGTGGTAAACTTTGTCCAAGACTAAATAATAGTGAGGGATCGATAGCAAACAAGAACCATGAGGGAAAGATGAAAAGGCCTTTGAAAAGAGAGTCAAAGAGTGCTTGAAATTGTCGAGAGGAAATAGAGGGGGCCAGTGATGCGCCAAGGACATGGGGTGTAGACCATCACAGGCTACATCGACGATTGAAGCCTCGGCAGACAAGTCCACCCACAGACAAGATATTGATGCTACTGTGGATATAGTAGTGTGCACCTCCTCGAGGCACGTCCTGCAATGTGATCACATTCATGACAATAGCTAGCAGGCTCCACATTTGACTTGTTTTGAAATAGATCAAGGAGTCTGATATGCGTGCAAGCCAACGAGTGAGATCCCCTCCTCGATGAGTGCACCGTTGGCCACCCTCAATCTTCTATGAAGGATTCAAATCGGAGCGTATCTGTTGGAACCCAAAAGATGGTGAACTATGCTTGAGTGAAGTAAAGCTAGAGGAAACTCTGGTAGAGGCCTGCAGTGATACTAACATGCACATCATTCATTTGACTTGGGTATAGGGGCAAAAGAGTAATTGAATAATCCAATAGCTAGTTCCCTCTAAAGTTTCCCTCAGGATAGCTAGAGTCCCCATGAGTTCTAATAAGTAAAGTGAATGATTGGAGTCATCAAGGGCACAATTCCCTTAACTTACTCTCAAACTTTAAATTGGTAGGACATGATGGCTACTCTAGTAAGCCACATAGCAAAATCAAGAGCTCCAAGTGGGCTAATTTTGGTAAGAAAATTGGCAATGCGGGATGAACCAGAAGTCTGGTTATGATGCTCAACTGCATGCTAATCCAAAACCCACAAAGTGTGTTGGTTGATTAAGACAGCAGGATGGTAGTAATGGAAGTTGACATCTACTAAGGAGTGTGTAACAACTTACCTATTGAATCAACTAGCCCCAAAAATGGATGGTGCTGAAGCGCATGACCCACACTTGGCCATCGACAAGAGCTACAAGCACCCATGAGTAGGAGGACATGGTGGGCATTGCAAAACCTGTGGTGCAAGCTTTGGTGGAGTGGCTATCAGTGCAAATCTTGGTGGTAGTAGTGAATATTCAAATGAGAACTTTGAAGGCTAAAGAGGGGAAAGGTTCCATGTGAATGACACTTGTACATGGGTTAGATGATCCTAAGGGATGAGGGAGGCCCATAGAAGAACACATCTACACATGAGTGCTGAAAGGGATTGGGTCATAATTCCTGAGCTAAGATGTGGTAGCTAACGACAATGTTAGGAATTCCATAGATATCAACAAGTTCCTCGAGAAGTGTTATCTTTTCTACTTAACATCTCAACCACCTAGAAATGACTCAGCTAGAGGTAGGGTCCAGCGACCTAAAGAGCATCACACATTGCACTATGTTTAATGCATCCCTAGTGTCCCTTGAAAATTAGGAGGACTGAGTGCCACCTACACCCAATCGTACTAATAATAACATCAAGTCTACAAGGTGAACAACCTCTAACTAATGGAATAATGTAGGCAACGAAAGTCAACCAAATGGATCTATAACCTTAGAAAAAGCATTGGCTTTGAGGGCTGAGCCTAGGGGTCCTAGCTCCAAACCTAATGAATGTCAATGGACTGCTCAAGCTACTCCTATGGTGAGAGCAGCCACAACGTGCTAGCCGGGGTACGGACTAGGAATGGATGAGCTCTGGACTAGCCTTTCCCAGACATCAAACAGCTACCTCAAAACTAGTATGGACAAGGGGAATCCAATTATTTAATTAAAATAAAACATTGTGATGGTCCCCATGGATGCTCACGCAATGTGATTTCTACCCAGTGCTCGAATTGTCAAAGTGAAGAAATTCAACCAAGCGTGGGTAAACGATGGGAGTAACTATGACTCTCTTAAGGTAGCCAAATGCCTCATCATCTAATTAGTGACACTCATGAATGGATTAATGAGATCCCCACTATCCCTGTCTATGATCTAGTGAAACTACAACTAAGGGAACAGGCTTGGTGGAATCAATGGTGAAAGAAGACCCTGTTGGGCTTGACTCTAGTCCAACTTTCTGAAATGACTTGAGAGGTGTAGGATAAGTTGGAGCTCCCCTCGAGGGCAAAAGTGGAATACCACTAATTTTAATGTTATTTTACTTATTCCATGAATTGGAGCAGGGGCCATGCCTCTCCTTCTAGCTCCAACGCCCTTATGTAGGGGCTGACCTGAGTGGATGACATTGTTAGGCAATGAGTTTTGATGGGGTAGCACATTTATTATAAGATAATGCAGGTGTCCTAAGATAACCACAATGAGAATAAAAATCTCATGTGGAACATAAGGGTAAAAACTCGTTTGATTTTGATTTATAGTATGAATACAAACCATGAAAGTGTGGCCTATTGATCCTTTAGGCCTTCAAAGTTTGAAGCTATATGTGTCAAAAAAGTTACCATAGGGATAATTGGCTTGTGGCAGCCAAGCGTTCATAGCAACATTGCCTTTTGATCCTTCGATGTCAGCTCTTCCTATCATTGTGAAGCAGTATTCACCAAGTATTATATTGTTCACCCACTAATAGGGAATGTAAGCCAGGTTTAGACTATCATGAGAAAGCTTAGCTTTACCCTATTAATGACTATGCCGCCATGGTAATTCAACCTAATATAAGAGGAACCATTGATTCACACAATTGGTCATTAGGCTTGGTTAAAAAGCTAGTGGCACAAAGCTACTATGTGTTGGATTATCATTGTATGCCTCTAAGTTAGAATCCAAGCTAGTGTGTGGCACCATGCCTTGCCACTCGACCTCGACTCATGGTATAGGCCCTTAGGCCCCAATCGATCTGTGTCATCGGTGCAAGCTCGTATGGCAACCTAGTCACGGGCAACATCGAGAAGCATAGTTCCAAATGGGCAGTGGGTTGAATCCTTTACAAATGACTTAATTATGTGAGGGGGCATTATAAGTGGTAGAGTGGACTTGCTGTCATAATCCACTAAGATCTAGCCTCATGTCCCACATATTCATCCCACTCCCTCCCTCTGACCACCACTCACACTGCAACACACGAATGTCAGTTTTGACTTGACCTAATACTTATCATGATAATATTGACACCTTAATCCCAACTCAATCACATAGAAGTCCAACCCTTGGACAGGTAGAGTACCCATGAGGTTTCAACTAATCGGATGATAGGCAAACTCTCTCAATGGAGCATGTTGAAAACATCAAATTGGTGCAGGCTATGAGTTCACTCTATAAGCTCACCATGCCCAAACTTGTACTATTTTGCTTTGCACCATCTATGCACCCATGCACCTGGCCCATGTTGTTTGGGAAGGCAAAAATCACAAGGAGCACACAAACATCCTACGCATCAAGGCCCAAGTGTCGTATGTGTAGCTAGGGCAAGGGCCCCCTCAATGGTCCTAATGGCCAACAGCTAAAAAGTGAACCCTACAACCCTAGGCCCACTTTTCTGAAATGCCCAAATGCAAGAAGAGTGACTGCTTGCCTTGCCTTCACTCCTACTTGCCCATGTTCCATAGTAAAAGGGGGACTCATTTTGCCATTGCTAGTGTAAGTTGCCCAAGTCCCAAAGTGATCCGACCATGACCATAAAGTCCTCTATCGGCACCTTCATGATGCTTGTGGTAATGCTCATCAACGAGCATGAAGCGTAGGCTATTCTAGACATTTTTGGGTATATCCTAGGCTATTTGGGGGCAATCTTGGGTGTGTCTCAGCAGGCTATTTGACGTACTCTTGTGTGTGTCTCATCCAATGTGAGGCATTCACGAGTATATCCCATGCTATTCTAGGCACTCTCGGGTGTGTCTCAGGCTCTATAGGCTATTTAGGGGTGTTCTGGGGCATATCTTGGGCTATACGGGGCATTCTTGGGAATGTCTCGTGTGGTTTTGGGCATTCTTGAACATGTCCCAGGCTGTTCGAGGCATTCTTGGGTGGGTTTTAGGTGTGTCCATGGGCTGTTCTAGGCATTCTCATTTGTGTCCTGCGCTATTCTAGGCATTCTTTGGTGTGTCTTGGGCTCCACAAGCTATTCGTGGTGTTCTCGAGTGTATCTAGGGCTGTTTGAGATGTTCTCATGAGGGTCTCGAGTGTTTCAACCAGCTGTTTGAAGATTTTTGGAAGTCCACAAGCGGTTTGAAGGATTTTTAAGAGTTTCACATGCCATTTAGTGCATTTTTGGGAGTCCCACGGGTTGTTCGATACATTTTTGGAGTGCCATGGACGGTTTAGTGCTTTTATGGCAGTCCCACGAGTAGCTCAGGGATTATTTGAAGTCTCACAGGCTATTTGGGGCTATTTTGGAGGTCCCACAAGTTATTTAGGGCAGCATTTACAAGTCCCATGTGCTGTTTGGTGCCTTTTTGGAAGTCCCATGGGCCACTCGGGAACTTTTTGGAAGTCCCAAGGGCTGCTCAAGATTTTCTGAAGTCCCAAAAGCTATTTGGAGCCTTTTTCAGAAGTCTCATGGGCTGTTCGGGGCATTTACAAAAGTTCCACATATAGTTCAAGACCTTTTTGGAAGTCCCTCTAGCTGTTCAAAAATGGTTGGAAGTCACATGGGCTGTTCGGGGGGATTTTTGGGTGTTCCATGGGCTGTTTGTTAGCCTTTTGAAAGTCCCACGAGTTCCTCGGGCCTTTGTCAGATATCCTATGGTCTATTTGGAGGATTTTTGGATGTCTCACTGGTTGCTCAAGGGATCCTTGGAAGTCTTACATGCTATTTGGGGCACTTTTAGAAGTTCCATGTACTGCCCGAGGCATTTTAGGACATCCCATTAGCTGTTCAAGAAATTTTCAGAAGTCCCATGTGCTGCTTAGGATTTTTTGTATATCTCATTGGCTATTCAAGGGATTTTTGAATGTCTCACAGGCTATTTATGGCATTTTTGAGAGTTCTACGAGCTATTCGGGGCATTGTTGGACATCCCACTAGGAACTTTTTGATCATTCCATAGGCTATTCAAGGGATTTTTTGAAGTCTCGTGAGCTATTTGAGGCATTTTCTTGAGTCCCATAGGAAGTTTCAGAACTTTTTTGAAGTCCCACAGGTTGATCAGGGCATTTTTGAACATCCTACAATGTTCGATGTATTTTTGGAAGTACCAATTGCTATTCAAGGCATTTTTGAATGCCCTATGAGCTCTTTGGGAAATTTTAGTATGTCCCATGATCTATTTGAATGATTTTTTAAAGTCCCACAGGCTATTTTAGAAATTTTTTTTTAAGTCCAACATGCATTTTTGGAAGTCCCATGGGCTGTTTGAGAACTTTTTGGATGTCCCAAGGGCTGTTTGGTAAAGTTTTGGAAGTCCATGGGCTATTCATGGCATTTTTGGATATTCCACATTCTGCTCGAGGCATTTTTGGATGTCCCAGGGGCAGTTTGAGAATTTTTTTGGAAGTCCCATTGGCTATTTGAAAAGTTTTTAGAGGTCCCATGGGCTATTCCGAGAGTCCCACTAACTATTTAGAAACATTTTGGAAGTTCCATTGACTATTCGAGGGATTTTTTTGTTGTCCTACTTGCTATTTGGGGGAGTTTTGGAAGTCCCATGTGCTCTTCTGGGCATTTTTGGAAGTCCCATGTTCTGGTTGGGCCATTTTTGGATGTCCCATGAGCAGTTTGGAAGCTTTTTGGAAGTCTCACAGGCTATTTAGGGTATTTTCAGAGGTCTCACACACTATTTGGGGCATTTTTGAGAATCCCACGTGCTATTTGGGATTTTCATAAGTTCCACGTGCTGATCCATGTGTTTTTGGATGTCCCCTAGGCTCTTCAAGGGATTTTTGGAAGTCCCACTATCTGTTTGAGGGATTTTCGGAGGTCCAACATGCTTCTTGAAGCATTTTTTGAAGTCCCACGGGCTATTCAAGGGATTTTTGAAAGTCCTATGAGATATTTGGGTATGTCTCGGTACTCCCAAGGGCCATTTAGGGGATCCTTGGAAGTCACACATGTTGTTTGGGAGATTTTTGAAGTCCCATAGGCAATTCTAGGGATATTTTTGAAGTCCCATAGGTTGGTCCAGGGATTTTTGGAAGTCCCATATGCTGCTTGCGATATTTTCAGATGTCCCATGGGTAGTTTGGAAACTTATTAAAAGTCCCACAAGCTATTTGAGGTATTTTTAGAAGTCTCACGTGCTGTTCGGGGCATTTTCCAAAGTCCCACGTGCTATTTGGGGCATTTTCAAAAGTCCCACTAACTGTTCAGAGATTTTTAGACATCTCACATGTTTTGCAAAGCATTTTCAAGAATCTATGGGCTGTTCGGGAACTTTTTGGATATCTCACAAACTATTCAGAGGATTCTAGAAAGTCCCATAGGCTATTTAAGGGATTTACGAAAGCACCATGTACTACTAGGGGCATTTTTGGACATCCTATTCGGGACCTTCTTTGACATCCCATGGGCTCTTCAGGGATTCTAGGAAGTCTTGCAAGCTGTTCGAGGGATTTTTGAAAGTCCCATGTGCTACTTGCTGCATCTTTGGATGTACCACAAGTTAGGCAGGAACTTTTCAACCTTCGACAGACTATATGGGGATTTTTGGAAGTCCCATGGGTTGCTTATGTCATTTTCAGGAGTCCCACTTGCTTCTTGAGACATTTTCAGACATCTCATGAGCTATTAGAGTGATTTTTCGAAGTCCGATAGGCTATTTGAGAACTTTGTGGATGTGCCACTAGCTGTTCAGGGATTGTTTTGAAGTCCCACGTGCTTCTTGGGGTGTTTTTCGAAGTCTTACCTACTGTTTGAGGGATTTTTGGAAGCCTCACAGGCTATTTGGGGGATTTTCAAAAGTCCCATGGGTTGTTTGGGGCATTTATGGTAGTCCTATGTGTTGTTTAGGACAATTTTAAAAGTTCCATGAGCTGCTCGAGAATTTTCTAAAGTCCCATGAGCTGTTTGGAAACTTTTCGGAAGTCCTTCAGGCTATTCGGGGGATTTTTGAAAGTCCCATAGGCCGCTTGGGGTGTTTTTGAAATGGGCTCTTTGGGGCTTTTTAGGAAGCCCCACAGGCTATTCGAGGTATTCACAGAAGTCTCATATGTTATTTGGGGCCTTTTTGAAAGTCCCATGTGTCATTCAGGAACTTTTTGAAAGTCACATAGGCCATTTGCAGGGATTTTCAGAAGTCGCACGGATTATTTGAAAGCTTTTTAGAAGTCCCACAGGGTGCTCGGGCTGTTGTTGAATGTCCTAAGGTTTGTTCAGAGGATTTTTAGATGTGCTACTAGCTATTTAAAGGATTCTTGGATGTCTCATGTGCTATTCGAGGCATTTATAAAGGTCCCATGTGTTTCTTGGGGTATTTTTGGACATTCCACATACTATTTGAGGGATTTTCAAGTCTTGCATGCTATTCGGGATCTTTTCGACATCCCACAGATTGCTCAAGGGATTTTCAGAAATCTCATAGGCTATTCAAGGCATTTTCAAGAGTCTCATGGGCTGCTCAAAAACTTATCGAAAATCCCATGGGCTATTCAGGGCATTGTTGGACATTCCACGGGCTATTTAGGAACTTTTTGGACATCCCATGGGTTGTTTGTGGGATTTTTTGAAGTCTCACACGTTGTTTGGGGCATTTTTGTGAGACCCACAAACTGTTCAGGAAATTTTTGAAAGTCCCACAGGTGGTTTGGCGCATTGTTGGACTTCTTACATGCTGTTCGGAGGATTTTCGAGAGTCTCACAAGTTGTTTAGTGCATTTTTGAAAGTCCCATAGGTTGCTCAAGGTATTTTAAGATGCCCCACAAGCTATTCAAAAGATTTTTGAAAGTCCCATGTGTTGCTCAGGAACTTTTTGGGCATTCCACGGGCTATTTGGGGATTTTTGAAAGTCTTATAGGCTATTTGGGGTGTTCTTGAGAACCCCATGGTTGTTCAAAAACTTTTTGGAAGTCCTACTGGCTATATTGAGGATTTTCAGATGTTCTGCTTGTTGTTTAGAGGAGTTTTGGAAGTCTTGCATGCTGTTCTAGGTATTTTTGGAAGTTTCTTGTGCTGCATGGGCCATTTTCAGTCATCCCACGAGCAGTTTGGGAACTTTTTCAATGTCCCATGGGGATTTTTAGAAGTCTCACACATTTTTTGAGGCATATCCTAAGTTTCATGAGCTATTCAAGAATTTTTGTTAATCCCACAGGCTATTTGAGGGATTTTTGGAAGTCCCACATGTTGCTTGAGGCATTTTTGAAAGTCGCATAGGCTGTTCAGCAGATTTTTGGAAGTCCCACGGGATGTTCAAGGATGTTGGGAGGTGCCACAAGCTATTCAGGGGATCTTTGGAAGTCCCACATGCTATTCAAGTCATTTTCAAAAGTCCCACGGGCTATTCAGGAATTTTTGGAAGTCCCACATGCTATTCTAGAGATTTTTGGAAGTCCCACATACTACTTGAGGCATTTTTGGATGTCCCATAGGTAGTTTGGGAACTTTTCAGAAGTCCTACAAGCTATTTGCAAATATTTCAAATACCCCATTGGGCTGTTTGGAGGATTTTTGGAAGTGTCATGTGTATTTTGGGGCATTTTCAGAACTCTCATAGGCCATTCGGGGTTTTGAAGTCCCACGAGCTATTCGGGTGATTTTTAGAAGTCGTACATTCTCTTTGAGGAATTTTTAAGAGTTCCACAGGCTGTTGGGAACTTTTTAGAAGTCCCATGGGCTGTTTGGGTACTTTTCGGACATCCTATAGGCTATTTGGGGGATTCTAGGAAGTCCCATAGGATATTTGAGGGAGTTTCGGAAGTCTCATGTGCCACTTGGGGCATTTTTGAAAGTCCCATTGGTTGTTCAGGGGATTTTTGGAAGTCCCATGTGTTGTTCGGGATATTTTCATACGTCCTATGTACTATTTGTGGTTTTTTCATATGTGCTTTGGGGTGCTCAGGGCATTTTCGGATGCACCATGGGGAGCTCAGGAACTTTTAGGAAGTCCCACAAGTTGTTTGGGAACTTATTGGATATCCCATGGTCTGTTCAAACATTTTTTTGGAAATTCCATGTGCTATTTAGGGGTTTTTCAAAAGTCTCATGGGCTACTCTGGGGATTCCTTGAAAGTCCAAGGGCTGTTCAAGGGATTTTTGGGAATCCCATGTGCTATTTAAGGCATTTTTGGATGTCTCATGGGTTGCTTGGGGGATTTTCAAGAATCCCACATGGTATCCAGGGTATTTTTTGGAAGTCCCATGGGTTAGTTAGAGGATTTGTTTGAGGTCCCACATGCTATTTGATGAATTTTCAGAAGTCCCACATGCTGATCAGGGCCTTTTCGGACGTCTACACTATCTATGCACCCGTGTGCCCAGCCCATGCTATTTCATAAGGTAGAAATTGCTCTAGTTGTTCGGTGACATTTTTGGGTGTGTCCCATGCTGTTAAGGGTGCTCTTTAGTGTGGCTTGTGCGATGCAAGGCATTCTTTAGTGTGTCCTGAGCTATTCCAAGCATTCTTGGGTGTGTCCTAGGCTCCATGGGCTGTTTGGGGCATTCTTGGGTGTGTCCTGAGTCATTCGGGGTGTGTTGAGTGTGTCCATGGGTAGTTTGAGACCTTTTTAGTTGTTTTCGGGCTGTTTAGGGTGTTCTCAAATGTGTCTTGGGCTTCACGGGGGCATTCTCAGGTGTGTCCTGAGTTGTTCGAGCCATTATCAAGGGATGTCCTAGCCTCCACAGGGCATTCTTGGGTGTGTCCCAGGCCATCCCGGGCTTTCTCAGGTGGGTCTTGGGTTTGTCTATAGGCTTTTGGGGTGCTCTCGAGTGTGTCCCAAGTTGTTTGGTGTAGTCTCAAGTGTGTCTCAGTTGTGTCCATTGGTTATTTGAGACTTTTTTGGCAATTTCCCGGGTCATTCAGGGCATTTTAGGTGTGTGCCGAGCTCGATGGGGGTGTTCTTGGGTTGTGTCCTAGACTCCACAAGCTGTTTAGGGCATTCTCAAGTGTGTCAAGGCCTGTTTGGGGCATTCTCAAGAGGTGTCCCGACCTCCACGAGGTATTCTTGGGGGTGTCCCATGCTTCATGTCTGGTTCAGGACTTTTTAAGCTATCCTAGGCTACTTAGGGCATTCTCGGGTATGCCTTGAGCCATTTGGAGAGTTGTTAGATGGGTCTCAGGTATGTGCCAAGCTATTCGGGGCATTCTCAGCTATGTCCTAGGCTGTTTGGGGCATTCCCAACTGAGTCATGGGCTCCACAAGCTGTTCGGGGCATTCTCGGGTGTGTCTGATCTTTTATGAAGGGTTTGAGTTGAAGCAAACTTGTCAGGGCCCAAAAGATGGTGAAATATGCCTGAGTAGGGTGAAGCCAAAGGAAACTCTAGTGGAGGCCCATAGTGATACTGGCATGCAAAACATTCATCTGACTTGGGTATAGGGGCAAAAGACTAATTAAACCACCTATTAGCTGGTTCCCTCTAAAGTATCACTCGGGATAGTTGGAGCCCTCATGAGTTCTATCAAGTAAAGCAAATGATTAGAGGCATTGGGGGTGCGACGTGCTCACCCTATTCTCAAGATTTAAATAGGTAGGATGGTGCAGCTACTCTGCTATGCCATGCTACATAATTGAGAGCTTTGAGTGGGCCATTTTTGGTAAGCAAAATTAGTGGTGTGGGATGAACTAGAAGCTAGAGTATAATGCCTAACTATGCAGTAACCTAGAACCCACAAAGGTGTTGGTAGATTAAGATAGCAAGAAGATGGTCATGGAAGTCGTAATTCACTAAGAAGTGTGTAACAACTCAGCTACCGAATCAACTAGCCCTGAAAATGGATGGCACTAAAGTGCACAACCCACACCCAGCCATCATATGAGCTCCATGTGTCAATGAGTAGGAGGGCTCAACAACTACCACAAAATTTGAGGTGCGAGCCCATATAGAGCGACCGTCTATGCGGATCCTAGTGGTAGTAGCAAATATTCAAGGGTTAGCCAATCCTAAGGGTCTCATTAGAAAGTACGTTCGCACATGAGCAAAGAAAGGGAATCAAGTTAAAATTCCTGAGCCAGAACATGGTGGCTGACAACAATGATAAGGAGTTTAGAGATGTCAATGGAGGCTCTAGGAAGAGTTATCTTTTCTACTTAACATCTTGTCCCCCCTAAAATGGCTTAGCTATGGGTAGGGTCTAATGGCCGAAAGAGCACCATGCATCACATAGTGTTAAGTGCAACCCTAGCAACCATTGAAAATCTGGAGGACTACGTTCCTCCCAAGCTCAGTCATACTAATAATCACATCAGGTCTCCAAGGCGAACAACCTCTAGCCAATGGAACAATGTAGGCAAGGGAAGTTGGTAAGAGGGATCTGTAACCTCAAGAAAAGGATTGGCTCTAAAGGCTGGCCCGGGGGTCTCAGCCCCAAACTCGTCGATCGACGATGGATTGCTTAAGCTACTTCCATGGTGAAAGCAGGCTGCTACATGCTAGCCAGAGGACAGACCAAAAATAGATGGGCTCCGGCCCAACCTTCCCTAGGCATTAAATCGTTGGCTCAGAAATGGTATGGACAAGGGGGATCTGACTATTTAATTAAAACAAAGCATTGTGATGGTCCCCATGCATTCTCATGCAATGTAGCTAAATGTCAAACTGAAGAAATTCAACAAAGCGTGGGTAAATGGAGAGAGTAACTATGACTCTTAAGGTAGCCAAATGTGTCGTCATCTAACTAGTGGCATGCGTGAATGGATTAATGAGATTCCCACTATCCTTATCTACCATCTAGCGAAACCATAGACAAGGGAATGAGCTTGGTAGAATTAGTAGGGAAAGAAGACATTGTTGAGTTTGATTCAGGTCTGACTTTGTGAAATGACTTGAGAGGTGTAGGATAAGTGGGAGGCCCCCTCAGGGGCAAAAGTGAAATATTGCTACTTTTAACATTATTTTACTTATTCGGTAAATTGGAGGTGGGGCCATGCTCCTCCTTTTGGCTCCAAGGCCCCTATGTGGGGGCCGATTTGAGCAGAAGACATTGCTAGGTGGGGAGTTTGGATGGGGTAGTACATCTATTAAAAGATAATGCAGGTGTCCTAATATAATCTCAACGAGAATAGAAATCTCATATGAAACAAAAGGGTAAAAGTTCATTTGATTCTAATTTATAGTATGAATACGATCCTTTAGACCTTCAGAGTTTGAAGCTATAGGTGTCAAAAAAGTTACCATAGGAATAGCTGGCTTGTGGCAGCCAAGCATTCATAGCAACATTACTTTTTGATCCTTCGATGTTGGCTCTTCCTATAATTGTGAAGTAGAATTCAGCAAGCGTTGGATTGTTCACCCACTAATAGGGAACATGAGCTAGGTTTAGACCATTATGAGACAAGTTAGTTTTATGCTACTGATGATAATGCCACCATGGTAATTCAACATAGTATAAGAGGAAACCTTGATTCACACAATTGGTCATCACTCTAGGCTGAAAAGCCAGTGGCACAAAGCTACCATGTGCTAGATTATGACCGAATGCCTCTAAGTTAGAATCCAAGCTAGCCTGACCCTGACCTATAGTAGGTCCCCCCAGGCCCCCATGGGCTTATGTTATGGGCACATCCCTTGTGGCAGATGAGCCATAGGGTGACACTATGAAACACAATTTTGAATGAGTGATGGGCTGAATCCTTTATAGAGGACTTAAATATGTGATGGGGCATAGTAAGTGGTAGAGTGGCCTCGCTGCCATGATCCACTAAGATCTAGTCCCGTGTCGCATAGATTCATCACTCCCCCTCCCTCCGAACCACCACTCGCACTGCAACACACAAATAGTTGGTTTTGACTTGACTCAATGCTTCTTACAATAATGCCAACACCCCAATCCCAAACAATTACATAGAAGTCCTACCCTTCAATAAGCAGAGTGTCCACAAGGTTTTGACCAACCAAATAATGGGCGGATTCTCTCAACAGAGCATGGCAAAAGCATCAAATTAGCACATGCCATGAGTGAACTCTACCGGCTTACCATGCTTGAACTTGTATCATGTCGCTTTGCACTATCTATGCGCTTGCATGCCCAACCCATGCTGTTGCACAAAGCAAAAATTGCAAGGAGTGCACAAACATTATGTGCATCAGGGCCCAAGTGTCATGTGCACAACTAAGGCAAGAGCTTTCTCGACTATCCTAATGGCAAACCACCAAAAAGTGAACCCTACAACCCAAGGCCCACTTTTTTGAAGTGCCCAAATGCAAGAAGAGTGGCTGCCTGCCTTGCCTTCACTCCTACTTGCCCATGTGCCAAAGTAAAAGTGAGACTCATTCTACCATCACTTTCATAAGTTGCTAAGTTCCCAATAAGCACCCCCATGATGGCCATGGTGACACCCATCATTGAGCATGAAGCACAGGCCATTTCAGACATTTTTGGGTGTTTCTTGGTCTATTGAGGGGCATTCTTGGATGTGTCTCATGTTGTTCAGGGGATTTTGAAAGTCCAATGTGCTACTCAGGGTATTTTGGATGTCCCATGGGCTGTTCTAGGCTCCTAGGTTCCAAAGCTCTTCCTAGAACACCTTTAAACCCTCCAAGCCCAAGTAGTGGGGAATGCCCTACAAGTATAATAGGGGGAAGTATGTTGATTGGGAAACCCACACGCATGGGGCTTGTTGTGGATGGGATACACATGATGTTCGACATGTTGTGAGACATTCTAGTAGATGTACCTCCTCATGGATGCTTTTGGAATATTTATGAAAATATCCCCTAAATTCCAAAAATGCCTCTACATATGTTGGTTGGAGGAGGAACTCATGCACATAGGGCTTGTTGTTTGTTAGATACATGTGATATTTGACATATTGTGGGATATCCCAATGTGATGTACCTCCACATGGAGGCTTTTGGGACATTTATGAAAAAGAACTCCCCAAATTCCCAAAATTCCTCTATGCATGTGGGTTGGTAGAGGAACCTGGGCATGTGGGGCTTGTTATGGGTTGCATATGCGTGATATTTTATATCTTGTGGGATGTCCTAGCAGGATGTATGTCCACATGAAGGCTTTTGGGATATTTACGAAAATAGCCCCCAAATTTCCAAAATGGTCCTACTCACATGGGGCTTGTTGTGGGTTGGATATATGCGATGTTTTCCATCTTGTGGGATGTCCTAGCGAGATGTTCATCCATGTGGAGGCTTTTTCGATATTTACAAAAATACCTCCCAAATTTCCACAAATCCCTTGAACATATGGAGATTGCCCATGCACATACAAAGACATTCTAAAGAGCTCCACACACATATGGAAGTGAACCACCGTGTTTGAGGCATTTTTTGGATGTTTGCAGTTGGAGATGAGAATGACAAAAGAGGATATGGTGGAGATGGGATGGATATACATGAGTCACCATGTCCCACTCATGTCCCATATCCACCATATAAACTCCTCCTTCTAAAGCTCCTCCCAGAGCACCTTTGAACCCCCAAGGTCCAAGAGGGGGGGGAACCCTCACGAGTATAGCTGGGGGGAGTGGGTTGGCGGAGGAACCTACGTACGGGGCGTTTGTTGTGGGTTGGCTTCATGTGATACTTTACATGTTGTGGGATGTACCTCCACATGGAGGCTTTTGGAATATTTACAAAAATATCCCCCAAAATCCCAAACTGACCATACACATATGGGTTGGTGGATGGTGGATACACGTGATGTTTTACAAGTTGTGGGATGTCCTGACAGGATGTTCCTCCATGTGGAGGCTTTCAAGATATTTATGGAGATACCACCAAATTCCAAAAATGCCCCTACACACGTGGGATGGAAGAGGAACCCATGCACATGGGGCTTGTGGGTTGGATATACATGATGTTTTACATTTTGTGGAATGTCCTGATGGGTTGTACCTCCACCTGGGGCCCCTACTGTAGGTTGGGATCAGGTGGTGGGGTGTCATGAGAAGTCTATTGAACCTCATCAATTAGAGAAAGGAGAAGTCATACAAGGTTTTGGTAGGTGAACCTATAGAAGGATTATCGTTGATATCCCTTGAATAACAGAAAAGGAAGACATGTGAATCATGAGATGACCGACAATGCCCATGGAAGGGCCCCATCAGAAGGCGTTGTGGGTGCACACCTAGGATGTCATGGCTTGCACTTGGATGCATGCGGTCAACGTGGCATCACAACATGATGGATGACCTTGGTGCAGCATGTGCCATGGTCGACATGATATTGGAATATGGGTGCACAAGCCATAGAGGCCATCTGGTAGAGGGCATTCCTACTTGGTTATCATGCCTCATGTAGCTCTGACACCTCACCCTCCCACTTGCCTCCCTCCCCGTAGGATAGAAAGATGGATGGGGCTTGCCAAATATGGAGAATAGCCTCCCATGCCGCCCCCGACATGGCAAGCCCAAGAACGCGTAGGTCATCACCATGTAGCATAGGTGTAGGCATGACACAGCAAGTGGTGGACACAATGCATGCACACGTGGCCCTATGTCATCATGTAGCATCATCGATTGCATTAGGACAATGATCATCTCTCAAAAAACCCCATGGAGGGGCACACAAACTAAATTGTGCCCCTCACAACATGACCCCAAGTCAAGTAGGGAAACCCACTGAGTTTAAGCATATTAATAAGTGGAGAAAAGAAACTTACGAGGATTTCCCTAGTTAGAATGAGCAAACCAAGAATAGCCTAGCTTGGAAATTGGGCAATTATGCCATTTGAATTGTAGTTTAGAGAAGCATCCTCAGCAATGAATTAGGCCCAATTCTCCTAGAACAGGGTGCCAAGAGGGTGAGAGCCCCATTGGACTTGGACCCTACTACACCACGAGGCAATGTCAGTGAGTTGGGCTATTTTAGAATGCAGCCCAATTATGTGGTAAACATCATCCAAGGCTAAATAATAGGGAGGGACCACTAGTGAACAAGTTTTGTGAGGGAAAGATGAAAAAGACTTTGAAAAGAGAGTCAAAGAGTGCTTGAAATTATTGGGAGGGAAACTGATAGGGGCCAATGATGCACCTCAACTAGATGATGAATGGCCAGAAAGGCGGGCTCACTACTTGGCTTGGGATGTACACTGTTACAGGCTATGTTGGTGGCCAAGGCCTAGGCGGACAACTATGCTCATGACACACTGTCGACACTATTGTGGATGTAGCACGAGCCTCCTTGAGGTGCATCCCATGACACAAGCACACTCACAACAAAGTCCATCGGGCTTCCCATCTAACCCATCTTAAACACAGACCAAGGAGTCTAACATATGTGTGAGCCAATAGGCGAGGAAACCTGAAATGTGCAAGGATGCTAACAGGTAGGATCCCCTTCTTGAGGGGTGCACCATCGGTTGAACCTGATATTTTGTGAAGGGTTTGAGTTAGAGCATGCTTATCGTGATCCAAAAGATGGTGAACTATGCCTAAGTGGGGTGAAGCTAGAGGAAACTATGGTGGAGGCCCACAACAATATTGATGTGCAAATCAATATTGCTGTGGGGCTTTGATGTACAAATCAATTGTCTGACTTGGGTATAGGGGTGGCATACTAATCAAACCATCTTGTATCTAGTTTCCTCTAAAGTTTCCCTTAGGATAGCTAGAGCCCCCATGGGTTCTATTAGGTAAAGTAAATTATTAGAGGCATCAGGGGCATAACACCCTTGACCTATTCTGAAATTTGAAATAGGTAGGATAGCATGGTTGCTCTACTCATAATTGAGAGCTCCAAATGGTCCATTTTTGGTAAGCAAAATTGGTGATGAAAGATGAATTGGAAATTGGGTCATGGTGCCCAACTATGCACTAACCCCAAAAAATGGATGGCGCTAAAGCGTATGATCCATACTCGACCATTGTCACGAGCTCCATGCACCGATGAGTAGGAGGGCACAACGGGCATTGCAAGACCTAGGGTGTGAGCCTAGGTGGAGTGGCCATTAGTGTGGGTCTTAGTGGTAGTGGCAAATACTCAAATGAGAAATTTGAAGGCCTAAGAGGGGAAACGTTCCATGTGAATGGCACTTGCACTTGGGTTAGCTAATCTTAAGGGATGGGGAAGAACTATCAAAGAGCGCATCTACATGCAAGCACTGAAAGGGAAATTAGGTTAAAATTCCCAAGCTAGTTTGTGGTGGTTGACAGCAATGTTAGTGAGTCTAAAGACATCAGGAGGGGCCCCGAGAAGAATTATCCTTTTTGCTTAACATCTAGCCCACTCTAGAAATGTCTCAGCTGAAGCTAGGCTCCAGTGGCCAAAAGAGCACCATTAGTCACATGGTTTCTAATGTGCCCCCGATAGCCCTTTAAAATCTGGAGGATCGAGTGTAGCCTAGCCAAGTCATACTAACAACTACATTAGGTCTCCAACGTGAATAGCCTCTAGCCAATGGAACAATGTAGGCAAGGAAAGTCAGCAAAATGGATCCATAACTTTGAGAAAAGGATTAGCTTTGAGGGTTGGGGCCATAGGTCCTGGCCTCAAACCCATCAACTATTAGTGAACTGCTTGAGCTGCTCTTGTGGTGAGAATAGTTTGCCATATGCTAGCTAGGGGATGGACCAAGATTTGACGAGCTCCAGCCCAGCCTTGTCTGGGCATCAAACTATTGGCTTAGAACTAGTACAACCAAGGGGAATATGACTATTTAATTAAAACAAAGCATTATGATCGTCCCTACGGATGCTCACACAATGTGATTTCTGCCTAGTGCTCTAAATGTCAACGTGAAGAAATTCAACCAAGCACAGTTAAATAGCGGGAGTAACTATGACTCTCTTATGGTAGCCAAATGCCTCATCATCTGATTAGTGATGTAATGAATGGATTAATGAGATTTCCACTATCCCTATCTACTATTCAGCAAAACCACAACTGAGTAAATGGGCTTAGTGGAATCAATGGGGAAAGAATACCCTATTAAGTTTGACTCTAGTCTAATCTTGTGATCGAACTTGAGAGGTATAGGATAAGTGGGAGCACCCCTTCGGTGCAAAAGTGAAATACCACTAATTTTAATGTTATTTTACTTATTTTATGAATTAGAGGCAAGGCCACACCCCTCCTTTTGGTTCCAAGGCCTCTATATAGGGGTAGATCTGGGTGAAAGACATTGTTAAGTGAGGAGTTTGGCTAGAGTGGCACATCTATTAATGCAAGTGTCCTGAGATGAGCTTAACAAGAATAGAAATCTCATATGGAACAAAAGGTAAAAGCTTGTTTGATTCTAATTTGCAGTACAAATACAAACCATGAAAGCATAACCTATAAATCCTTTAGACCTTCATAGTTTGAACCTAGAGCTGTTAGAAAAATTTCCATAGGGATAACTCGCTTGTGGTAGCCAAGCATTCTTAGTGACATTGCTTTCTGATCCTTCAATGTTGACTCTTCCTATCATTATGAAGCAAAATTCACCAAGTGATGGATTGTTCACCCACCAAATAGGGAACGTGAGCTGGGTTTAGACCATCATGAGAAAGGTTAGTTTTACCCTACTAATAACTGCACTGCCATTGTAATTCAACCTACTATGAGGGGAACTATTGATTCAGGCAATTGGTCATTGAGCTTGGCTAAAAAGCTAGTGGTACAAAGGTACCATGTATCAGATTATGATGAAATGCCTCTAAGTTAGAATCCAAGCTAGCGTGTAGCACCATGCCCTGCCACCTGACCATGACCTATAATAGGGGCCCCAAGGCTCACACAAGCCTATGTCATCAACACATCCCCTATAACAAATGAGGCATGAGGCAATGCCAAGAAGTGCAGTCCTGAATGGGCAACGGGCTGAATCCTTTGCAGATGATTAAATACACAATTGGGAATTGTAAGTGGAAAAGTGGCCTTGCTACCATAATCCACTAAGATATAACCCCATGTTGCATATATTCATCCCTTCCCCCTCCCTTTAAACTACCACTCATCACAAATAGTCAATTTTGACTCAACTCAATACTTCTCACAATAATGCTGACACCTTG